>JAWWLV010000088.1:1864716-1895499 GCA_035041135.1 Platyrinchus mystaceus
TTAAAACAACGTGACAGAGAAGACATTTTGAATTAACCCACTGATGAGGAGCTCAGGAAATAGGAGATCAGTCCCTGGCTTTACCACAGCACTGCTGTATAGAGTGTTGAGGAAATTACCTTCCTCTCTGCAGTTCAGGCACTCAAGTGGTAAAACAGGGAGAAAAAGCTTCCCTGTAATCAACTCTTTCCTTGCTGTGTGTTAGATGAGTGCTCAGCATACTGGGGATCCCTGCCAAATAACTGAACAAATATTCCTAATGAGTTTTTAATTGGCACCTTTCACGGAAACCGTGCCGATAACTCCATTTTTCCTTTTTTTTTTCTTTAAACGTTTTTTTTTTTTTTAGAGCTGCCCGTAAAAATAGTGAAGCCTCTGAGGGACAAGATTGCCCTTGAGAAGCACCGGGGGTTCCTGGAGTGCCAAGTGTCTCGTGCCAACGCCAGGGTCCGGTGGTTCAAAAGGGACGTGGAGATCCATCCCAGCGACAAATACGAGATCGTGAGCGAAGGCGTCTACAGGAAACTCATCATCAACGACGCCGACTGTGAGGATGAGGACACGTACACCTGCGATGCCTTTGATGACAGAAGCAGTGCTAATTTCTTTGTTGAAGGTAGAGGACCCACTTTTCACCCCTGGAAGGGCTGATTCCCTTTGCGTTTGGAAACGCGATACCACGGGGGAAAAAAGTGTTTTAATTCGATGTTGATTTATCCTTAAGTCCATTGGTGTTGAACCCTTTTAGGATTAGCAGCGCAGGAACATCCTGAAAAATTAATATGTGGTTTACCTTAAGTCCATTGGTGTTGAACCCTTTTAGGATTAGCAGCACAGGAACATCCCGAAAAATTAATATGTGGTTTATTCTCCTAAGGAAAGTGATGAAATTCCTGTTCCAGAGAAGTTTGTCAAGGGTATTGGAGAAAATAATTTTTTCAGAAAAATGTTGCAGTTCCTTATATCAACATCTGCATTTCAATGAACCTTTTTTTTTTTTGCATTTTGTGGCGCCACAAGTTTGATACCAGGATAGAAAGGTGGCTTTGGAAACAGGCCTGGGAATCAGGAGATACGGATTCCCGAGGCAGTGGTTGCACTCTCACTGTCTGGACTGTGACCAGATAGATACAGTTGGTTTTATATAAAAATATATATAGTTGTTTTTAAACACAAGAAAAGGATATTTTAAGGCCTTTTGAGCTAATAAGTTCAGTATTGGAGAGGAGGAAAGGTGGCATGAGTGTTCAGGTTGATAATGGAAAAGTTCTTTCATGGCTCCTAAATCCCTATTCTCTCCTCCCATGCAGAGCAAGCCATTAATATCGTGAAGGACTTGTGTGACGAGGATGTGACTGAGCCTGAAGAAGCCAATTTTGAGTGTGAGACATCCATTCCATCCGTGAAACCAGCCAAGTGGTTCCTACGTGGAGAAGCTTTACAGCCTGGCAGGAACTTCATCATGCAGCAGGAAGGCACCATCCACAGGCTGACAATAGTGAAAACGAGTGCTGATATGACAGGAACCATCCAGTTCTCCATTGGCAAATCAAAATCCACAGCAAACCTGCTTGTCAGAGGTATTGTGACATGTCCTGGCTTGAATTACAGCGAAGATCTTCCCTCTCACAGCCCCTGGAAAGCAGTTTGTCATACACCCTGTCTAACGTGCAGCATCCACTGGGTTCTTGGAAATGTGTGTGTGTACCTGGAAGATCTGCTTAGCTCCCAATTGCAGTTCGCTGGGAGCAATGTTGGATGCACTGAATGAGCCAGCAATGTCTTAGGAAGGGATCTGATTAAATGACTTTGGTGTACCTGGTATTCGAACCTGGTATTAAAATCTATCAAGCTAAAACTGGTTTTTGATTTATTTTTGTCTTCTTGACTTTACCAAAGAGGACAAAGCAGATGAAATTTGCCAGGAGAGCTTATTTTGTCCCATTTCTGAACTAGACAAGTTTGATAGCTCATTTACTTAATTCATGTTGTCGTTGACTTGATCCAGGACAAAGCTTCAAGGCTTTTTATCTTCTGCTGTCACCATGGTAAATATGTCCAATCACATCCTGAAGTCCTTGTTTTGTCTTCAATTTGCTCTTACTCAAATAAAAACTTCAATTAGAGGGTAATTCTGTAGGCACTGAACCAGAAGTGAGCCATGAATTTGATGGTTAATGTATGATATTGTCTTACAGAATGAAATTTGTAGGATCTATAGGTCATCGTGATGATGATGTAGCTTCAAAGCACATCAGCTCTATGAGACACCTGAGCACTTCATAAAACAGTTGTGAACATCAGACATGAGATTAGTCAGCACGAAAGAGAGATTAGGAACCTCCTTTTTCTCCAGACTGATCCTTTGTTCTTCCCCAACCCTGCAGATTACCACATACAGATCACCAGGAAGCTGGAGGACAAGACCGTCCTGGAGAAACACTCGGCCGTCCTGTCCTGTGACTTCAGGCCCTCTCCAAAGATTGTGAAGTGGTTCAAGGACCACGTGCTCATCGAGCCCTCTGAGAAGTACAAGATCAAGCGGGAGCAATACTCAGCAGAGCTCAAGATCTTGAAGGTGAAGCCTGAGGATGCCGGAATGTACAAGTGCCGGGCTGGGAACGCTGAGACCAGAGCCACGCTCACCGTCGAAGGTACGAGAGGTTTCCAGCAGCAGGGCTTGCCTGTTGCACGTCTTCAGGACTCACTATTTCACTCTGGGTTCCTCTTCTTGTGGAGGGATGGATTCCCACATTTATCTTCTAATTTTATGTAAGTGCAATGTCTTCAGTGAACTGACAATCCATGATACTGAAATCCAGCCCTTGCCATGCAGTACGTGATGCACGTGGAAAAGCAGCAGCTGGGTAAGGTAGAAATTAATGCTTGTCAAGGCACATTATTTTCCATTTCATCAGAGGAATTAGACCTCTGGTGCTTCTAACAAAAAATGTTCTTTATGATAAACTGCTACAGGCTGTTGATTCTGGTGGTCTTGGCTGTGGTTTTCATTTCCTGACCGCTGTGTAAGCTTTTATATCTGCTATGCATTTTTATATCTGCTAGAGATATATTTTATAGCTGCTATTTTATAACTGAATAAATTTGTTATTCATAATGGTGTTCTCCCTCCTCTGGGTGTGGAACTGTGTTTAGCCAGTTCTTCCCCTCTGGTGCAACTGTAAGAAAAGGTGTTCACTGTGTCCCTTTTCAACAAAACCTGGAGATGAGCCACAGGATCATTTCCAAAAGTCCAGGGAGCACCTATTGGTTGCAGTTTGGCCTTGCAGAGGTTCTTCACTAAAATGTTATCAAACACTGAAATGGGCTTCCCAGGGCAGTTGTGGTGTCACCATCCCTGGAGGGATTTAGAAGATGTGGCACTTGGGGACATGGTTTAGTGGTGGCCTTGGCAGTGCTGAGTTAACGGTTGGGCTCGATGATCTTACAGGTCTTTTCCAACCCTAATGATTTTATACTTCTATTCTATCTGAACAACAGAATTATTTAAAACTCCAAACCCTTCCTCTGAGCTGTCTAATCCTTGAGAAACAGCATTCCCTGAGTGGAGAAACTGCAAAGAGAAACCTCTGGCCAAGGACTGGGAAAGAAAAGAATCAAACTCATTGCTACTTAAAACTGAGCAAGCTGCTTAATCTCGTTTTACTTTTCTTTTGTGGCCAAAATCATTGCCTTCATATTGTCCTGTGTCACAGTTTCATTGGAAGACAGTCAAGGACAATTTAATCATAATGTGTTTGTGTGTGGGCAGTGACTGACACACAGGGGTTGGAGCTCTGTGGGATACTTAGACATCTCTGTAACATCACTTCAGAAAGAATGGCTTATTTTTAAATTAAAAAAAAGGAAATAAAAAAGAAAACCTGATTTATGTATAAAAAGAGAGCTGAAGGTTCTAGACAATATAGTATTTTTAATGGATTTTTTTTTTTTGGTTGGAGCAAACGCAGAACCAAGCGGATGAAATGAGTTGATCCACGGCGCGAAGGAGACCGGACTAAATCACCTGATAAACCCTAAACACTATGAAATTGCTAGTGGTAACATCTGGTCTGTGATAATGGTGGTGACGGTACCCCTTGGTCTCCCACAGCCCGGAACGTGGAAGTCCTCAAGCACCTGCAGGACGTGGAAATCGAGGAGGACAGCTCTGCCGTGTTCTCCTGCGAGCTGTCCCACGACGACGAGGACGTGGAGTGGTTCCTCAACGGCACCCTCCTCTACACCAACAATTTCAACGACATCAAGAGCGCTGGCAAGGTCTACACGCTGACCATGAAGCAGGTGAAGCCCGAGGACGCTGGCACGGTGACAATGAAGTCAGACAAGGTGTCAGAGAGCGTGAGGCTGAAGGTCATAGGTGGGTCGTGATCACACTCCTCCTGAATGCAAATAGGAGGTGCCAATGAGATGTTATTCACCATATCCATGCAGCAATCCTGCTTAAAAGCTTAATCCCTCCAGGGCTGACTGAAAGGCCTGGAGGGGCTTTCTTCCAGTGCCAATTTCTGTTGTGGTGGGTGATTTTTCTAAGGAAAATTGTTTTGATGTCCTGCCAAAACTTTCAATAGATCTTTATCACCCTTTCACCTATCAGGACAGTCTCAAGGGCAATTCTCTGTACTTGTAGGTCTCTTCAACAGTACACAGTTGACAAAATATTGTTTCCAAAAATTTATGGCTGCAGGGGCCTGAGGTTCAGTGTACCCCCAAGGGTAGGGCACGCTGAGCTGGGGGAGGTTTAGGCTGGATATCAGGAGGAAGTTTTTCACCCAGGGGGTGGCTGAGCACTGCAACAGGCTCCCCAGGTAGTGGTCAGAGCCCCAAGCCTGTCTGAGTTCAAGAAGCATTTGGACAATGGCCTCAGGCACATGGTGGGATTGTTGGAGTGTCCTGTGCAGGGCCAGGAGTCAGACTCAATAATCCTGGTGGATCCCTGACTTTTAACACATCATTTTTGAAACTGAACTGAATCAGCAAAGAGAAGACAGTTTCCTGATGCCCTTCATATGTCTTAAAGTTCAGTCACACAGCTGAGTTTCTGTGGTTTAACATGTTCTTGTGCACCCTCATCAAGTTGGACACTGAGCTGAGTGGTGGGGTTGACACACCTCAGAGTTGGGATACCATCCAGAGGGACCTGGCCAAGCTCGAGAACGGGCCCATGTGAACCTCTGGAGGTTCAACAAGGCCAAGTCCAAGGTGCTTCACCTGGGCCAGGGCAGCCCCCATTTCATCCCCCATCATGGGGGATGAAGGGGTTGAGAGCAGCCCTGCCTGGAAGGACTCGGGGGTGCTGGTGGATGACACTGGTTTAGGTTCTGCTTTGGTGTCAGCAGCATAGCCATTACTTACTCTGTCTTTCAATATTTGATGGCAACTGAAAGTGTTTCAGCTTAGATATCCTGGTTGTTCTCTGTTTTTTCCTGTTAACCCTCAGAGAAACCTGCTGTCTTCATGAAAGCCTTGGACGACGTTTTTGGTGAGGAGCGAGGTGTGATTAAACTGGAATGTGAAGTCTCCAAAGAGAAGGTCAAACCTGTTTGGAAAAAGGATGGTGTGAAGATCCCTTCTAGTAAAAAGTACGAGGAGACACAGTCTGGGAAGACCCTGTGCCTCCTTATCCATGACCTTGAAAAGACAGATGCAGGTTTATACACCTGTGACATTGGCACTGATGTTGCCAAGTCAAAGGTCAGCGTTCAGGGTAAGTGTTGTAGACAATGGCCAGTCAAGGGGTGCTGGAAATATGGGTGGGATTGGTAACTTGGTCTCACATCTTCTCCTGCCTAATCCTCACATAACATTGCAGTGTTTGAACAATCCCTGTTACTCATTAAGTGTATCTGGTGTTTCAGTGAAAATCAGGTGTCAAGAACATTGTGACAACGTTTCCTTCTTAAACATCCATAAGGTGCAGAAATCTTCCCAGAAGAGGGAATAATTTCTCAGAAAAAAATCCCAACTAACAACAAAAAAATCAACAAACCCCCCTGCAAGCAGCCTGTGTTTCTCACTTTAATTCAAAGCCCATTGTGGGAACATAAAAGTGGGACAATATTGTCTGTTGAAGAACCCAGCAGTTCATCCTGCCTTCTAATCCTTGTGTCTGCCTGAAGGAAAAAGAATTGTTCATGGCCTCCAAACCCACACTGATAATGAAAAAATTTTGAGTTTGTCTGATTTGAACACAGGGAGCAACAAGTTAAAAAATCCAAACATCTCATTTCTCATGTTAACATAGAGAAGAACCTCACACATCATCCCAGAGGCTTCTTTTCTGACATCTTGTCTCCCTTGTACTGCATTGGATCTTGATTCTTCCCCACTGAGTGGACTGTTCTTCATTCAGTCCTTCCAGAGTAGAGACAGGAGATTCACCTGTCCCTTTTTCTATAACTTTGTGCTGATTCTGGGTGGATAATACATGAGAAATCCTTCCCATGTCAGACATCTGTAAGGAATAAAGTGTTGTCCTGCCAATGCAGCAGATAAACCACTCTCATGAGTTAAAACCATCACTACTCCAAACTATCCTAAACCCCTTTCCCCCTTGTGTTGACCTTCTCGTCCCCCAGAACTGAACATCGGCATCACCAAACGGCTGAAGAACACGGAAATCCAGCTGGGAGAGGACTGCACTTTCGAGTGCATTTTGTCCCATGAGAGCATTGATGACTTCAGCTGGACGCTGAACGGGAGAAAAGTGGAGAGTGGGGGGAGGTTTAAAGCCTCCAACGCGGGTCGGAAATACACCCTCAGCATCCAGAGCGTGACTCCGGACGATGCCGGGGAGGTCGTTTTCACTGCCCGCGGCCTGACCTCCAAGGCTTCTCTGGCTGTGAAAGGTAAGGAGATCAGGGAGGTTCTGGAGGGGTTGATTTCCTGGGTGTAGTTTTCATGAGGTTTGTCAGCAAGCACTTGTTGTGATCCGAGTAAATACCGACCTTCCCCACGAGCCTCGAGGAAATGAGATTTTTCCTTAAAAACAGGTGAAAGGCTGAAACTTTTAATAGATATTTGATAACTGACTACACTGGGTAGTGTGTACAGATAGTTACAACCCAGACTGTTTTCCACAGAGACAATCACCCAAGGCTCCCTGGGTGGTCAACAGAGAGAAGAAATAGGTGGTTTTCAGACCTAGTTCATAAACTGCAGTTAGTCCTTTTTCATAGAATCAGAGAATCCCAGAATGGTTTGGGTTGGAAGGGACATTAAAGATCACCCAGTCCCACCCCCTGCCATGGGCAGGGACACCTTCCACTAGCCCAGGTTGCTCCGAGCCCCGTCCAACCCGGACTTGGACACTTCCAGGGATGGGGCAGCCACAGCTTCTCTGGGCACCCTGTGCCAGGGTGAAGCTTGGAGCAACCTGGTCTAGTGGAAAGTGTCCCTGCAGAGCTGGAGCAAGATGATCTTTAAGGTCCCTTCCAACCTAAACCATTCTGTGATTCTATGATTTGAATTGAAAAACCCTCAACCATACAGTGATAATGATTTTCACCCAAATGTCCTTTTTTAATTTTTCCTCTCCAGAGAAACCCACTGAGGTTACAAAACAGCTGGAGGATAAAACATCACAAGCAGGGCAGGACATCAACCTGAGCTGTGAGCTGTCCAAACCTGATGTGAACATCAGGTGGTACAAGGATGGCAAAGCAATCCGAAAAAGCCAGAAATACGACTTGCAGCAAGAGGGAACCCGGGCCATTCTGATCATCCATGATTCCACGGTCAAGGACAGTGGGGAATACACCTGTGAGACAGAGAGCTCCAAAACAACAGCCAGGATCACAGTGCAAGGTCAGTGGAAGAGCGAAGAGGGGCTGGCAGGGACAGAGGTTGGGGTAAATACTACAACCTGCTGCAGGTGTTCTTCTCTTCTATCTCCCTAAACAGGATCAATTTTTAGTTTTCAAAAAGCACCATTGATTAAAAGCTTAAAAAAAAATTAGGTATGAAAAAAACACCTTGTAGGCACTGAAGAATCTTGTGTGCTATGTAAATGACCCAATCAGAAAAAGCAATTTTAATTAGTCTGTTTTGAATATTGGGCATGAAAACAGTGCATGTTCTGTAACATGAGACCTCACTAATGCCTGGACAATGGAATTAAGCTTTGCTGGAGATATTTTACCTGATCTGTCCTGGGACAGGACGTGGGCCTGGTGATCTCCTTGGATCCATTCCATCTGATAGGATGAGGGGAAATGGCCTCAAGTTGCACCAGGGGAGGCTTAGGTTGGATATTAGGAAAAATTTCTTCACGGAAAAGAGGGTATTAGCATTAAAACAGGAGGACTGTGGAGTCACCATCCCTGGAGGAATTTAAAAGATGTGTAAATGTGGCACTTGGGGACGTGGGTTAATGGTGGACTTGGCAGAGTTAAGTTAATGGTTGGACTTGATGATCTAAAGGGTCTATTTCAAACAAAATGCTTCTATGATTCTTTATTCTCTAATCCTCCAAATGGGGGCAGTTGGGAACCCAAGACCATTCCATGTGCTCAGGACTAGTTTGGGTAACAAATCTGCCTCTGTCTCTCTCATTTTTATTTTTTTTATTTTTTTTTTTTTTTTTTTTTTTTAATTTGTTTTTTCCTCCCAGAAAAACCCAATTATTTTGTCAAGGAGCTTTCAGACCTGAAGGTCGACGAGAACGGAACCGCGGTTTTCGCGTGCCAGAGCGAGAGAGCCGCATCCTCCGTGGTCTGGAGGAAAGGCATCGCCGAGCTCAGGGCCGGCAGGAAATATGAGATCACACAGACAGGACAGGCCCTCCAGCTGACCATCAAGAACCTGGAGAAAAGCGACAGTGACACTTACAGCTGTGACATTGGGGATGCCCAGTCCAGGGCCAAGCTGGTCGTGCAAGGTACGGATGGGAGGAAAATGATTGCGTGTCCCATTTCTCCGCAGGAAACGTCATATGCACAGGCACACCTCTCTCTCTCTGCATGTGGGTGGCAGATCCATGGATTTTTGGCTCTATCTCACTCAATATGTAGGCCAAATTATAGACATGGAGCTGGTCAACTTGAAGGAATTACACCTGAAGTATTTTGGGTGTGATTTAACCCCAAAATGCTGGTGTGAGGAGGGGCTGGTGTTCCTGTGTGAACATATGATGGACACAATTCAGAGAGTCTGCTGTTAGATGGGGGAAAAAATAATTCTGCATCCAGGCTTTTCTTTGTATTTCTTAATGCCTCTTCCCAGTAGGGAGGAACTCTTCCCAGGTTTCTAGGAGGTGATGGGTAAATAGTGGTCCATAGAACCACAGAATGGCTTGGGTTGGAAGGAACCTTAAAAATCAATCCCTTCCAACCACTTGCCAAGGGTAGGAACACCTTCCACTATCCCAGGTTGCTCCAGACCCATCCAACCTGGCCTTGGACACTTCCAGGGCTGAGGTAGGCACAGCTTCTCTGGGCAACTTGTGCCAAGGCCTCACCACCCTCAGAGCAAGGAATTCCTTCCCAGTGTCCCATCTATCCCTGCCCTCTGGCAATGGGAGGCCGTTCCCCCTTGTCCTGTTCGTCCATCCCTTGTCCCCAGTCCCTCTCCAGCTCTCCTGGAGCCCCTTTAGGCCCTGGAAGGGGCTCTCAGGTCTCCCTGGAGCCTTCTCTTCTCCAGGTGAACCCCCACAGCTGTCTGAGCCTATCCCAGAGCAGAGGGGCTCCAGCCCTTGGAGCATCCCTGTGGCCCTTGAAGCATCTCTGTGGACCTTGAAGCATCTCTGTGGCCAGAATCTTTAAGTGCTTCATGTCCCTCTGCACCTTAGAGGTGAAGGGAACAACCCAACCTCCTCCTGAAGAGCACAACCAGTACAGCAGCTTTTATTTGGCTCTCTGGGCAGTGAATGAGCTGTGGTGGCCAGTGCTGATGGCAGGGCAGTGTTTGAGGGGAGGGAGGGAGGTCTGGTTGTTACTGTTGCTCACAGGTCCCCAGATGGGAGAAACCCTTGAGAGAAAATGGATAAAACAAGGAAGAGAACAGGAGGGATGATTCCAGAACAGTCAGATGGAGATGCAGTGGCAGTGTCCACTTGCTAATTATGGTTTTTAAAGACAAGGGGGTGAAGTCTGACTCCTCCACCTCTGATCATCTGCTAGAGCAGATGTTGAGAAGCAAAGAAATATACTTAATCCCACTGTGGCCTCGGGCTCTGAGTTACCTGAATTCACTGTGAGCTTTCTTACAACAGCTTTTCTGAGCGGAGAAAATACTTCACTGTCAAGAAGATAAAAGTAAAAAATCCCTTTACTAGTTTTTGTAAGCAGGAGGAACATCAGAGGTATTTTTGTATACATCAATAACCTTATTTTATGTTTATGTATAATTAGGTTCTCTTTCTGCATATATATATTTATATATTTGTTTCTAGTTAGGTGTATATCTATTTATACAGGCAGGTTTTGGGGAGAGATGTTTTGTATCTTTTTACCAAAGCTGCAGTCAGACACTCTCTCCCCTTCCCACTGTGTTTATGGTTGGACTGAGCTCAAAGAAGGTGGGGGCTCTGTGGTCTCATCCCATAGAAATCAAGTTATATTTGCTCTAGGAAAAAAAAAGAAGTTGTCATGGGAGAGATTATCTGCTCAGTGATGTCTAGAGCCCAGTAATGCTGTCAGAGTCTCATCCTTTCAACCTTTCCAGGGAGTTTAATTAGCAGAAGGTTTATAACGCTGGATTTGCCTTGTACTTGTTCTGCTTTATGTTTTCTGGTGCTTTAAAGTTGTCTTCACCCTATCTTGGTGTGTGTGTCCTGTACATATTCTCCCCCTGTTGAGTGGGTTTTGTGTTCAGTATCAGGGGAATTATGTTTCAGCCTTGTGCATCATGAACATAGTTCTTTCCTGGAAAAACTCACATCTTGGGAGTTTTCCATGTGGCTTTTCATGCTAGAAGCGGAAGATTCCAGTAATTGATGTGTCTATGTTCCTTTCAGGCCAGAAAGTGCTAATAACAGAAGACCTGGAAGATGTCACTGTGTTAGAAGGAGAATCTGCCATGTTCAAGTGCAGAATCTCTCCCGTAGACTGTAGCAGAGTGCAGTGGTTTTTGGATAAAACCCCACTCCATACCAATGAACTTAATGAGATCCAGTCCCAGCCTGGGGGATATCACCTGCTAACGCTGAGAAAGCTCTCACTGAAGGACTCGGGGGTCATTACATTTGAAGCTGGTGATAAGAAAACATCTGCCAGTTTGGTTGTGAAAGGTAAATCCGCCGTAAAAAAAAAAAAAAAACAAAACTGCAGGAGAGGAAATAACGAGTGGAAATGAGCGGGGTTAATGTGGGTAGGTGGGGGAAAGAAAGGACAAAAATACCACAAATTTAGCCCCATCATCTGTATATCTGTATATGATCAAGAACAGAATTACTTATGTAATTAAATTGCAGCTGGAGAATGAACACTTTGTAATCCTGGAGAACCTGTGGAGTGTTTATTGGCTGGGAATGTTAGTCTGCAGTGATGGTACATTGGATGCCTTGTTCAGTTTTCCTCGAGTGGGCTGATAAGGTGCTGATTAATGAGGAGGAATCAATTAGTTCAATGAAAAAAAAGCAAGCACAAGCAATGAGTTTTAAATTTAGTTATCACTGTTTGAAAGGCAACATTGCACGTGTTCTCTGGTATTCATTGTTGACAATGGATTGTTTGCTCTGGAAAAGTTAAAAGTGAGCTAAAACTGCAGTGTTAGCCTACTTGTACGGCAAGGAAACGAAATGAATGCCAAACAGCCCAAGAATGTGGGATTAGAGAGAACTTTTCTGACTGGAAATGTAAATATTTCTGTTGCCCAGAGATAAAAAACACACTCTCTCCCACCTCGTGTCAGATCATAGTCTCATTTTTCACAGCCACCACATTTATTTCAAAAATCTTTTTTTTTTTTTCAAAGTTTGAAAAGGTACCCAAATTTTTCCAAGACACAGAAATGAAAATAGATTATTAGGTTTGTGCTTGATGTTTTGGTGTCTTTTTTTTTTTTTTTTTTCTGAAGGAAAATGAAAGGTTTTATTTGCAAAAGGCTGATATGGAAACATAACCAGGTTTTGATCTCCAAATTGATTGGATTTTTAGGAATTAAAAAGTATTAAGCTGGGAGGGTTGAGATTTACACTGACTAATTTAGCTATTGGTATCTAGCTTAGGTTACTTCTATAAGCTGAGTAGAAAGATAAACACTTCCAGAGAGTTTTTGTCCCAATGGCCTATTTTGGAATTAATTGTTTTGTTTCTAGTGGTGTCTGTCACCTTCCAGAGGCTACAGAGACACTCTAAATGACCTATCTGAGCTATATGCTTGATTTTTAGAGGACTTGTTCTGCTGAGACCTGCAGAATTAACTTCTCCACGTTCATCTAAAAGGTTCAAACTAGTCAGCTCCCGTGAAAAAAGGCTCAGAAAAATTGTGCCTCAGTCTTGTTGCTATTTCCTGGCAAGTGAGAGAGGTTTTATTTATGTTCCTCAGCAGCAATATTGTCTTCTCAGTTTCTCCCAGATGTCAATGGGTATTTAAACAACACTTTATAGAATCACTGGTGCTTCCTGAGGGCTTTATAGTCACAAACATCAAATTATTTGTCACTAACCTTGACCTGCAGCTTTGATGCAAGTAATCCTGGGTGCAAATCTCATGGATTACTTGTGATCTGGGAATCCACACCTCTTCTGAAACATCTCAGATGGGTTTTATGTGATTCTAGAGAAGCCCTGAGCCTTCACAAAGGAGCTGGTTGAGACTGGAGAGCGTGAGGGAGAGGATGTGATCCTTCACTGTGAAACCTCCAAATCAGACAGGCCTGTAAAGTGGTGCAAAGGTGGGAAGAGCCTCAGGAATTCTTCCAAGTATAAAATCATATGGTTGGGATTTGAAGCCAAGGGCAGAAGAGACAGTGGCAGATATGAGCACGAGGCTGAAGCAGCTAAAAGCAGGGCAGTTATTACTGTCAAGGGTAATAACTTGGAGTTATTAATTAATATTATAATTTTAACATGATGGTTTGGGTCCTAAATTGTCATCTGACATCAAGGTCGGAGTAATTAATCTAAATGATGAAAACATGAAATTCTACTGAAAAGGAACTTTGTGTCTTTGCACTAAGATGTTTCCATCAAGTTGTCCAGATCTTCTGCAGTAATCTCCCAAAAATCATAGAAACTTAGTACAAGAATACCATTAGAACATCTTCAAATGTGTATTTTGAATTAAAAAAAAAAATCCAAACCATCTTTAATCCATCTACCTGAATCCCAGAATATAAAGTGGAAAGTATGTTGATCCTGCCCTTGTTAATGAGCTCTTAGAGGAAAATGGGTGTTTGAATCCTTTGTTTCCAGTGCAAATGGATTCAAATTTGTAAATTCATCAAATTTCTGATGGCTCTCTCCAAGAAGGGAGGTCACACCCCCACATTTGTCTGGGTAATTACTTTAGGCAGCCAAATTTATCAGAGCAATGCACCCAATGAGTGTGATCAGGCAGGAAGTGCCATTCTGTTTGATAGGACAAGGGGTGATGGTTTTTTTAATCCCATTTAGATTAAAACCGGTTTAGATTAGGTGTAAGGAAGAAGGTTTTTACGGTGAAAGTGGTAAACCACTATAAGAGGTTGCCCAGTGAGGTGGTGGGTGCTCCATCTCTGGGAACATTCAAGGCTAGGTTGGGTGGGACTTGAAGCAACCTGATCTGGTTGAAGATGTTGCTGCTCATTGCATTGGATTAGATGGCCCTTAAAGGTCCCTTCCAACCCAAACTCTTCTATGATTCCTTGATCTAAAGGGTTGTTATCTAAGCTGAAGCAAAAGTTCTCTTCTTAGGTGAGATTTTAGTGCAATTCTCTGAGTTAGAACTGGGCTTATCTGCAATCACCTTACAATTGCTCCTGCCTGTCACTTGGACACCTGGAATGCAGGACCAGAACCTGCACCAGGATTAGAGAATTCAGTGTGAACAAAGCAAAGCATTTGGGTGGTTGAAGTGGTCAACCTGAACCTCAGAGCGTGCAGTGGGAGAACAAACTGCTCTCTGGTTTTATCCAGAGCACCAAGAAACAAACCAACTTAAGGCTGAGGTCTGCTGTGCAAGGAAAGAGAAAATCTTGATGATGTAGGAAGAAGAGGTGGTAGTTAATGGTCCCAGTTTGTCCCAATTTTCTCTGTCTTTCTCTAGATGAGGATGTTTTCTCAATACCCACAATACATGAAGGAAAGGTCTGTGTTGATTTCAGCAGGACCTGGATCTCACCCATGATGAACAATTCTCTGTTAGAAGAAAATCACATTGGTGACATTCCACCACAGCCCCATTTTTTTCCTTTCACAGAGAGGGGTGTGGGATTGAAACACATGGATTCAGAACACCAGCAGATGTGAAGGAGTCAAGTCGTAATGATGTCTACAACAAACTGCAGCTTTGGAGCTTTCCTCTAGGGAACCTTTCCATTAGAGTCACATCAGAACAGCAGAATGCAAAAATAGGACAAAAAAGGGAAAAAATTTGGAAAAAAAAAGGAAAAAAATCAGTAGTCATGTGACACAGTGCCCCAAACTAGAGGTAAAAGGAAACAAAAGAACAAGCTGTAGTTTTTAAACAGCCACAAATTACATGCATCTCAAATCAGTAGCTGACTTGCATATTCATAAGACAGCAGAATTCAGGAAGGATTTTTTTTTTTTTTCATTATCTAAAGGGAGAACATTTCAGCTGAGGTATTTTTTCCAGTAAGTTCCTTCCCTGCACTAGCTCAGTTTAAAGCCTTGAATCCCAGGCTGTGACAGAGCCTGCAGAGGAAACTCTCCAGGGACACTGCCATGTACAGCTGTGCTTCCCCCTCTGTGTTTGCTCTCTGCTGGTTTTGTGTTCATGTTGGGTAAAAAATACACGGTGGGGTTTTTTTTTATCATGAGAAATCAATACTGCTGGTTGTGAACAGACAGTGCTTTGCCGTTGCTGTGTCCTCTGTGTTGTGTGTGAGTTGACCTCCTGAAGTTTTATGGTTTTTGTGCCAGTGGTCCAGCTCTGAGCACCCATCTGTGACTGAGTTTGTGCCATTTATAGCAGTGCAGCGTCTGCAACTGATGTTAATAATGAAAACAGTGATAGCAGCAATGTCTTCAATAGGGCAGACAGTGGTTAAAAGGAAAAATAAACATATGGCCCCAATTTTTTTTTCTGCTGCTGTAAAGTGCTGGCAGCCAGATGTGAGATGTCAGAATGTGTTTGCTGTTTGCCAGTGCTTTTCCATTCCTGCAGTTTTCTGTCTCTGAAACAAAGTCTGGCACAAAAAGGGGGAGGATGATTGCCCATCTCACGCGTTTCCTTCAACATGTTTTTCAGAAAAGCCACTCCTTTTCAAGCAAGAGCTCCAAAACGAAGAGGCTAAAGAAGGAAAGCAGGTCAAGCTGACCTGTGAGCTCAGCAAACCTGGTGCCCCAGTGAAATGGATGAAGGGAGACACTGTTCTCCATGCCAGTGAGAAGTATGAGTTTAAGCAGCACGGAACTGTGGCGGAGCTCGTTATCCGAGATGTCAAACCCATGGATGCTGGGGAATACACCTGCAGCTCTGGGGAGCTCAAAACCACTGCCCGGGTCAAAGTGAATGGTGGGTAGAGTTAGAGGCATTAAACACTTCCTGAATCAAATGCTTAATAGGTCTATTTAAAAAAAAAAATGACATAACATTTCTTTTTTTTTTTTTTTGGCACCGCCATCTTTAACATGTAAAATTTAAGGGTAATATTACACATTTGTTATCACCTGTGTATGTTTAATTCATGTCATCTCACATTCTGTGTTTGGGATTTTAAGTCTGTAACTTCCCACTGGGCAAAAACTGATTGAGTGGAGTGCAGAGGATTATTTTTCTGTACCCTACATGCTGTAGTTCCTGACCTATGAGCTGTTTTACGTGGCTGGGGTTAAGAATGGAGTTACCAATGGAGACCAGTAGTATTGGGGCACAAGAATGTGAAAACATAAATGTGTCCTTGAAAAATTGCAGGTGTCTGAGTGATTAATTTGTAGACCCCCCCCCAACTCCCACAAACATCCTTTTTAAAGGCTCTCAGGTGCCATCTGCACTCCCCAATGGCCTTTAACAAGTATAGTAGCTTTAGTAACACAGGAAAAGTAATATGTGCTGGAGCAGAGAGTAGGAGAAATATAGGATATGAATACTGTTTCAGAGCCCTGCAGAAGCAGGGAACTCATTAGGTGATAATGTCCAAGGGATTCTGAAAGGATCCTTATTAAAAATGAGAAAAAAACCTTCCCCCATATTCCTAGGAATCCACAGTGAGATGATAACGTCTGGGGGAGAGATTCATTCCTGCTCCCAAGCAGGATCATGCTGATGCCACACAGCCAAGGGAGGCTCTAGGGCTGCTCTGCTCACTTGGAAAAGGACTGGTTTTAAGAGGTGACGGCTCTCATGGGGGCACTTGTTGTAGAGCCAGGTCAAGAGGGCATGTCCTAATCCCTGGATTTGTGTTCCAGCTGTGCCTGTCCTTTTCAAACAAGCCCTGGAGAACACGGATACGGAAGAGGGGAAATCCGTCTCCTTGCGCTGCGAGCTCACAAAAGCTGATGCCACCGTGGTGTGGAAGAAGGGAGGAGCCACGCTCCAGGCAAGTGCCAAATATGAAATGAAGCAGAAGGGGACAGTGGCAGAGCTGGTGATTCATAATGCAGAGCCAGAAGATGCGGGAAGATACACCTGTGACACTGGAGACCAGCAGACCACAGCCCAAGTCAAAATCCATGGTAGGAACGAGACACCTGCTTGTGACCATTTGTTGTTGTCCTTGCCATGGTCCTGCTACCTCCTGCACAGTTAGAGTTCGGAAAAATAGGGATCAGTACGAACAAAAGGGTCTGTTCTGTTCTCTGTTTTCTGGGATGGTAACTTCTTGCGAAAACATATCGATCAAATATGTCTGATAACAAAATATCTTTTTCTTTTCCTTATGAAATATCTCTTATGCTTGGGATAGAGATGACTGTCCAAGCTCTTAAGCCAAGAGGTAAGAAGGGCCTCAGCTACACCTTTTTTGTCAGAGAATATGCAGTTTCTTTCTTCTACTTTCTCATCAAGTTTTTACTTGTCTGTGACCACCAGCGCTTGGGCAGCAGAAGGGTAATTGTTTGATATTCTAATTATTGGGAAATAACTGCTCTCTTTTCATTTGGTCCAAAACTCTTGGTGTGTTATTGCAAATACAAATGGAGCCCTGGAAGTGCAGGTAGGTCAGAGCTTGTCTGCTGTGCGTGCCAAGAGGATTTGTTTTGGCTTTGAGTCCCGTACGAGGTCACTGGACGGTGATGGTGCCCCCAAAGTAAACTGAGAATGCTTCATTCCTCAGCTGTCTCTGTGCTCTTCAAGGAAGAGCTGAAGCCCGTGGAAGCTGTGGAAGGTGGGACAGCCACCCTGCAGTGCCAGCTGAGCAGAGAGACCCCCGTGGAGTGGAGGAAGGGGCAAACTCTTCTCCGGCCGAGCAACAAGTACAAGATGAGGCAGGAGGGCCCAGTGGCTGAGCTGCTGATCCATGATCTGGACTCTAAAGATGCTGGAGACTATTCATGTCTAGTGGGGAACCAAAAAACCACAGCAGCCTTGTCAGTGAATGGTAAAAAGGCAGAAATAACCTGTGAAACCCTGGAATGGTTTTGTCCACCTCTTCCCTCCTCCTCTCTGTACATCCTCTCACAGCACTCAGCTTCATGTCCTGCTCCCACTGCTTTCATCCATCCTCTTTTTCACATTGCCACGTCATTCCTGTCCCCAATCTTTGTCCTCAATCAGCTTTCATTATGCCCAATGTTGGATATGTGTGTGTGTGTTGTCTTCTTACCTTTCCTCAAGTGAAGGGAGCTGTCCTGCACGTGTGTTTTCCTGAATTAGCATGGAAGCATAAGATTCCTTGGGATTTTCTGTTAAGGAGGGTTTAATGATGAGAATGAGTTTGTCATTTGCATGCATGATCCCAATCAAGACCATGGAGTGATTCCCACAGAACAAGTTACTAGAGAATTTCTTTCCCCATCCATGAAAAAAAAAACCCCAGGATGTTCTTAAGGATAAAGGGTGTTGGAAGAAGGCTTGGGGTAGACACACAGTAAATAACGAGCGAGCCTCTGAGCAGAGATCTGAGCAGGGTCCTGGGTTGCAACCCCTTTCCATTCTGCATCTCCCAGCCCTGCCAGTGCGTTTCAAGACGGAGCTGAGGAACGAGGAGGCCACGGAGAGCGGGACGGCGACGCTGCAGTGCGAGCTGAGCCGGCCCGGGGGCTTGGTGCAGTGGAGCAGGGATGGGAAGGTGCTGGAGCCAGATGGAAAGTACAAAATGAGGCGGGAAGGGCGCTTTGTTGAGCTGGTTATCCAAGACCTGGACTTGACGGATGCTGGGAGCTACACCTGCACGTGTGGAGACCAGAAGACAACGGCTGCTCTGAGAGTGAATGGTAACTGTTCTACCCATGTTTCTCTTTAAGCCCCAAACACAACTTAAATTTCAGCATTTTCTGGTCAACCAAAGCTTGGTCAGTGTGATTTCTTAGATGTTTCATGTTCCTTCCTCCGTGGTACCAAAGAGTCACCCTGTTGGAGGACATTTCCTTGTGCTTTTTTTTTGTGCCTTGAGACAGCACATCCACGTTGTATATTGCTTTCTTTAATTTTTTCTCTCTCCTCTAGGAGGTTGCTTTTCAACAATACACTCATAGAAATAATGCATTTTTGGTTAAATGTATACACTGAGCCCACAGCACTGTGTAACTTGCAGCACAGTCCAGTTCATTCCATTCCAGTGCTGATTCCCTCTCTGTTGGTATTGCATCCCTCAGCATTGCCTGTCCTCTTCCAAGAAGAACTGATGAACAAGGAAGCTACAGAGGGAGAGGCAGTTACCTTGCACTGTAAACTGAGCAAATCAGCCCCAGTTGA
Source organism: Platyrinchus mystaceus (assembly GCA_035041135.1). Classification (NCBI taxonomy): domain Eukaryota; kingdom Metazoa; phylum Chordata; class Aves; order Passeriformes; family Tyrannidae; genus Platyrinchus; species Platyrinchus mystaceus. The sequence continues at coordinate 1,883,698 of JAWWLV010000088.1, forward strand.
GTGGAGAAAGGGGAATATGGTCCTCAAGCCAAGTGAAAAATACAAAATAGAGCAGGAAGGTCCCTTTGCAGAGCTGAGGATCCAGGATTTGGGATTGGCAGACGCTGGCGAATACCACTGTGTGTGTGGAGACCAACAGACTACGGCTGCTTTGACAGTAAATGGTAAAAAAGAATTTCTCAGCACGTGCCCGAGTAAACCTGTGTGATTCCAAGACCTCTTCCTCTTTTTCTTCTGCTTCTTCTGATCCCTGTGTACTTTCTATCCTCCCCTCTGCTGATTAATTTTCCTCTCTTGTTTTCTTTCTCTCTCTCTTTCTCCTTTCCCCTGATATCCTCTTGATGTGCTCTTTGTCTTCCTGGGTGCTGTGTTCGAGTAAGCACAGGTCAACACAGCTCAACACAACCTCCCTAGTCCAGAATAGATGCTTGTTTAGAAGTTTCCCCCACAGGGATTGACCTAAAACTGGGAAAAATATTTACTTTTTCTGACTTACACTATTACACTTGTTGCTCCTAAGAGGAACAACTTTCCCTCAATATAAGCTGCTACACAAGGACAACCTTCATGAAAAATAAGATTTTTTTTTAATACTCCTGCTATTCCCAGCTCCTTTTTCACCAGTTTTGGCTTAACTCTTCCAAAGCAAATACTTTATCTCTGCAGAAAACTGACAGCATGTTTGTGACTGCTCTGCTTTAAGGGGGCTCTATTTATAAAAATTCAGACAATGCCATAAATCAGGCGCTTCTGTAGAGCTGCTGCTCTTCTCAAGGGAAACAAAATGCTCTGGCTCTCATATTGAAACGTGGCCTCTGATTTTATGGTATATAAAGGATAGGTGTCTTGGCAACTATTTTTGCCGATAGACTTGCTTTTAAAAGATGAGCAAGAAAAACCAAAGTAAAAATCAGACTGAGTTACCTTTTGAAGCATTAAAGATTGGAGGAACAAAATCCTGGAGGAGATCAAGAAGGTGCTATGGCTTCAGGGAGAGAAGAGAGTGATTAGATCTTGGGTCAGGCTTTCTCAGGGTTGATGCTGTGTCCGTGTTGCGTTTGCTCTGCAGTCCTGCCTGCCCTTTTCACCAAAGAACTGACAGACCAAGAAGCCACCGAAGGTAAAAGTGTCTCCCTGCTCTGTGAGCTCAACAAGGCAGCTGCTGAGGTGGAGTGGAAGAAGGGATTCAAGACCCTCAAGCCAAGTGACAAATACAAAATGAAACGGGAAGGTGTCGCTGCGGAGCTCACAATCCAGAACCTGGACACGACGGATGCTGGGAATTACTCCTGTGTGTGTGGGGACCAGCAGACCATGGCAGTTTTGACAGTTCATGGTAAAACAAACAGAACAGGGCACACACTGAAAGTAACTATCCTGTTTTCTCTGCTCATTTGGACAGATAGCTGGTTACACTCTCATCTCCTCCTTCTGCCAGGCCTTTATCCACGGTTCCATCAGCTGGAATGTGTGGCACAAGAGGGGTATTGGGGTCCAAGCTCAGAGTGAGCCAGCCAGGGTTGTTCCCACTGTTTTAATCAAGGATCCATCATTTTGCTTTTCCCTTGGAAGTTCCTTTCTTAGACTCCCCGTTATGCTCGAGCCAAAAATTGTCTTACCTCAAAGGGGTTGTGGCTTAGGGATTTTTTTAAGGTCTCATAAAATTCCAAAAGGTGAGGTTGTTCCATGGAATCTTATGCCCACACTTCATTCCTGAGACAACAAGGTGATTTTACACTTACAGCCCAATTGTCACAGCACTCAGTTGGTGTCCTGTGCAGAAGCACAAACCTTCTAAGGGACAACCAAAGGGAGAGCTTTGATATTTACTGAACCTGACATCTTCGAAAGGGTATGTCAGTTCAGGTGAAAATGCTTGTTTTCCCACTCTGTATTGAAATGAACAATTTCATTTCAAACTGACATTTAGAATGAAACTCCAATGTTTCATTTTTTTACTCTTTTTTTTAAAAATATCAAATGTCTCTTTGTTTGCTTAAGAATGTGAAAACACAGCAAACATCCTCCCCCTATGGTTTAAAAAGTCATATAGGGAAACCATTTTTTCGCCCAGAAATTTCACATTAGTCTTTTTGCTTGAAATTTCACAGGGCAAAAAAAAAAAGGTGTTTCTATTCCTGTTTGTATTGATATGTGACTCATGTTAAATACCTGTATGGATTGCTGCAGGCTTTAAATCCTTTCCTAATAGTGATTCATGGAGGCTCTCGAGAATCTGTGTTCTTGCAACAAAAAATCAGTTCAAGATAAGAGGGGGACAGGAAGTTAAACATAATTTTAACTCTTTGGAACGTTACATCTCACTGCTCATGTTGCTGTCCTTCAGCTCTGCCCGCATTTTTCAAAGAAGGGTTGAAGAACAGGGAGGCCACAGATGGTGGAACAGCCACCCTGCACTGCGAGCTCAGCAAGGTCGGGGTCCCCGTGGAGTGGAAAAAAGGGGACAGGACACTCAAACCGAGTGAAAAGTTCAGGATGAGACAAGAAGATACGGCTGCAGAGCTGCTGATCCGAGATCTGGAGGTGGAAGACACAGGAGAATACACCTGTGTGTGTGGAGAGCAGAAGACCTCGGCTGTCCTGACAGTCCACGGTAAAAAAGCCATTCTGGGTTGTGACACCAGTGTCTCCAGGACATCCCTTTCCTCTCTCTTTCCCACTTACTTTGATGTTTTTATTCTGCAGCATTTTCTTGGTTTGCTGGTGATGTTTCATCCCACCTCCCACTGTCTGTCAGTTTAAAACTGGTGGCTTTATAGCAAAGTAAAGAAGAGTTATGAGAATTTCTCATCTTGGGCCCCTCAGCAGCATTCTTGGAGGCTTTGTCCTTGTGTGTCACTGCTGTCAGTGCATTTTGGTGCTTAACCTGGAGGAAAGCTCTTTAAAACTGCTGAGCTCAGTTAGTGAGGGTTTTTTCCATTCAGGAATAAATGATTGTCCACCTCTTTCTGCAGGACTGTGATATATCCTGCAGAGGATAAATTAAATAACCCCCCCCAGCATTATTCTGCAGGTCCTGACTTAGGGAGCAGTGGGACAGATTTTGTTCCTGTCTCTGCTTTGATGAATGAGCTGGTTGCCCCTTCAGAAGAAGTAGTTCATGTACAATCCAGTAGATAAAAGAACAGGTTTTATTTGAGATTATGTCTTAAGGGATAAGGTGGTTCTAAGGATAGCTGGAAAACTGTGGAGTCAAAACTCTTCTAGATTTTTTCCACACTTTTACTTGCTCTTCCTTCTCCCATCTGGAGGTTATTTCTGTTCCTCCCCTTCTCTGACTCTGCACTTCCATCCCAGTGCAAGTGTCTTTGTTTTTACTTTAGTGGCAAAAAGCAACTTGAATGCTGCGAAAAAAACCCCTGCTTAAAGGTGCACCTGAAGTTATATTGCTAATTTATTTTTCTCGACCGAAAGGATAAATTATGGTGTTAGGAAAGGTAGGGATCTCCAGATGGAAGTGCCGTCACCTGAGTCGAGGACTTCCAATCCCAAGCCAGGTCTTTAATGTTCAAGATAGATGATTTCAGAGTGAAATAGGTGAAAGGATTACTGGAATCACCTGGGAAGTGACGAGCATGCTGATAGATCAATGTTAGAAGCAGATCATGGCAGGAATATCCCTGTGGGATCCTGCAGTAGTTTTCTAATAGATGCAGTTTTCCAGACTGTATGGTTTGCTTTCCTGTGTAATGGTGAAGGACTGGCCTCAGTACCCAGTTCTGAGTTCCTCAAGGTGTGGTTAATGGTTTTGATGCCTTCTCTGTTTATATCACACCCCATAGCTTTGCCTGCACTGTTCAAAAAGGATCTTGTCCCCGTGGAAGCCACGGAAAGCAGGGCGGCTGTTCTGCAGTGTGAGCTGACCAAACCCGCCCCAGTGGAGTGGAGGAAAGGGCAGGAGGTGCTCCAGCCCAGTGAGAAGTACAAAATGAGACTGAAGGACACCACTGCTGAGCTGACAATCCATGGTCTGGAGGAACAGGATGCAGGAGATTACACGTGTGTGTGTGGAGACAAGACAACCACAGCTTCCCTGACAGTGCATGGTAAAATATCTGGGTTTAATAGTAGTTTTCTGCTTTATCATCTGTGGTCTCATGGGGGATCACAATCTGGTCTTGATCCCCTCTATTACTTTAAATTGTTATGACAGCTGTACCAACCACTGGGAATATCTTCCACTAAAAGTCCTTCCCTTGGGACTCATGAAAAACATCTTTTGACTTCCTGCTCTTTCCCGTTGATGGAATCTGGAAGCAGACAATGAAGAGCTTGATGAAGTCATAAATAGCACTTGGAGTATTTCCACTCATTAATTTCTTTAGGGCATATCACTGAGATTTCACTTGTTTTTTTCTGGAATAGAATTGAAAATTTATGAGAACATTGCAGCCCGTAATTTTAAATGACACAGTGTTCATTTTAATTACGCTGGTTTTAAGTAAGAGCTGTGCATAGTTCCTTGTGATCTTGGGATCAGTTTTGTGTTTTTATGTCTTAAACTGCCTTTAAAACATCCTTGCAAATACTGAAGGTATAGTTTTACAACACTGATTTCCAGATCAGTGAGAGCTGAGAAGCTGAGACTGGGATGATGATCCATTTCATCCCCTGGACCACACCATAAAAAAACCCAAACCTCTGACTTATGAATAAGGGTTTTCCAGCTGTCCAAAAGTCAGTCTTTTACGGTCCTTGGAGTTCTTATTAATCAGTGTGACATGCTCAATGTGATCCACTGCAAAGCACGAGGCAGGGCTGCCCCCTGAAATCATTCCTTGCCTCTCGGGTGCTGTATATTCTAAACCTTTATAGAGCAAAAGGTTTTAACTCAGTGGAGCAGTCAAGACACAGTTTTTCCTCAATTTTAAAGTGCTCTCTCTTCACCTGTGATCTTCAGCCCTCCCTCCACGTTTTGAAAAGGAGCTGAGGAACGTGGAAGGCACAGAAAAAGGCACGGCCGCTTTCCGCTGCGAACTGAACAAGCCCGGAGCCGCCGTGGGGTGGAGGAAGGGAGACACAGCCCTGGGGACAAGTGACAAGTTCACCATGAGACGTGAGGGCACAGTTGCTGAGCTGGTGATCCGTGATTTGGATCTGACAGATGCTGGAGATTACACGTGCTGCTGTGGAGATCAGAGAACCACGGCTGCGCTGAGAGTGAATGGTAAAGGAAAAGGAAATACAGAACAAATTCAAGGGGTTGTTTTCAAACAGTTATTTTTCTAAGAGCTGAGTGGCATCAACTCTGAAACTGCAGCCTCATTTTTAAAGATTTTAGAAATATGTGGTTGGACATAAATGCCTGAATGGACTGGTCAGTACTGGGCACAGGTCAGGTGTTCAAGGCAAAAATTTGAGATGTTCATCTTGGTATTAACTCATTTCTTTGAGATGCTCACATTCAGTAGTAGGTGCTAAGGAATGGGAAATGGTGTTGTTATGTTGGTTGTAAAGATTCTAATCTAAAATCCTAAAGCTGAGAGGATGATTTGTTGCTGAGGTATTTTTGATGCAGTTTTCAGTGTTTCAGAATCACTTGAGGGTCAAGTTCTGCCTGACCACTGTCTGAGGAGGTACAGAATTCACAGAATAGGTTGTGTTGGAAGGGACATTTAAAGGTCCCTCACGGTCCCAAGGAAAAGAGAAGTTGGTGCCTCAGTTATAGTTTCATTTGTGAACTTTTAAAGCAGTTATTTGTATTCCAATAGAGTGTAGGCACTCTGGTTAGGCTTTATTTTCCATTCTGGCAGGCAATATCCATGGAACACAGGGCTCAGCCTTTCAGGTCTCCAGAAGCTGAGACTGGTGTGGTTCTCCATTTCATGCCAAGGACTTTACCACAGGAAAACCTCCACATATTGATGAATAAGGCGTTTTCCTGCTTTCCAAAGCCACTCTTTTACGTTTCTCAGAGGGCACATCAATCCTGCTTGATTAGGAAAGGCTTTGCTTGTCACGTGTGGTTGACAGACCACAGCTAAGTGGTCGCTTGAATAGCTGCCATGGTCACACACTGTGCTCATTTTGAACTCCTCAGCCTTGCCTGTGCACTTCAAGAAGGAGATGACAAATGAGGAAGCCACAGAAGGTGGAACAGCCACTCTGCAGTGTGAACTGTCCAGATCTGCCCCCGTGGAGTGGAAAAAGAAACACAAGGTGCTCAAACCGAGTGAAAAGTACAGTATGAGGCAGGAAGGCACCACAGCACAGCTGCTGATCCACGCTCTGGAGGTCAAGGATGCTGGGGAATACAGCTGCATGTGTGGAGAGGAGAAGACAACTGCAGCACTGACAGTGCATGGTAAAGGAAACGTGAAATGGGGGATTTTTGTGGGATGTTTGTCCCTTCTCCTCTGGAAGCCCCAGTCCTGACACACAATGAGTCCTTTCCCTAATCTTGCCCATCATTAATTCTGTTGATAACAGATTTCCCTATTTGTTTTATTGTGATTTTTATCTAATTCTCACCAGTATTGCAGTTCCATTGATTATACTAATATTTTCCCTGTTTTCTTCTCCCCTGCTCTTGTTTTTGCACACCAAAGGCTGAAGATGCCACATACTTGCTTTTTTTAATTCTGTTTTACTCACTTTTAACCTGAACCTGGAGAGGGGGAGCAGCAGGAACATTCATACTGCTTGAAAAGGATGATTAGATTTCAACCTGCATTAGAATTTGAGCAATAATTTTTAATAATGCAAACAAAACTTGGTTCAATGCAACTTTCTTATATAACTCTGACCAAGGATAATGTAGATTTGTATCCAGGTGTTGCAGAATACTCAGTATTGTAGTTGAATACTTCACAATCCTCAATCAAATTCATCTTCAATTTTCCTTGGAAGAATGGGAAACTTTATTTTTATTATTAACACAGGACACTCAGAAGTATTTTCAGCCTCTTTTTCACCTGGAAATTCAGTAGGTCTGAATTCAGGGAGTTGATTTCTTTGCCTTACTGCCCAGACTTTTTCATCTTTGTACTTACCAATAACACAAGGATTGCTTCAGTCTTCAACTTCCAATTTATCCATGGAAAATATTGTTGGAAAGGTCTCTTAATCCATCCTCAAGCCCCAGGTCACCATCATTGCAGATAGAAAGTTTTTCTTAATTTCAACACTAGTATTTCTTGAGCTGGTTTGTCATTCCTTCTTGTTTCAAATTTTATAAAAAATTGAGAAATACTTGGGGTATCTTTTTGAAACTGCCTCTTTTTGAAACTATTTTACAGAATTGAAAACTTTCCTCATGTCCCCATTTTGTCTTCTCTTTTCTGGGCTCCATTTTATGCATCCCAGTTATGATTTCTTTATCTGCACCAGAGTTGCATTTTTCAACTTGCATTTTTCCCAGGATCTCCTGTAATCCCGAATCCCTTCGTGCCTGTTTTTCTCCTTCTTGTATTTGTGGTGTTGAACATTCCTAATTAGGGTATTTTCCACCTGCTCTTGCTGAATTGCAGCCTTTTTTTCCCACCATTACTTCACTGAGGTTTCCTGTATCTTAATAAGCTTTGACAAAGTACTTTTACCGTCTCTTTTTTCCCACCTTGGGATCATCTGCAAAATTAATGACAACTCTGCATTTCATTGTCCAAGTCACCAAAGAAAATGCTGAATAATACTGAATTCCAGAGCACTGAGGAACTCGACTCTTTCTTTCATTGTGAGTGTAAATCATAGTTGAATGTTCTTTGACTGTAATTTATTATATATTAGTGTCTGATATTCACTGATCCTGTACCTTCCACGAAGAATTTCATCACCCCAAGGTGCTTTAAGAATAGTCAGACTATTAAAATATTCCCTAATCACTTTTTTCTTATCCTAGCCGCAGTTCCTATTACTTTCTTCGCTATCCTTAACCTTTAATATTAAAAAAAAAGGAATTAAACACTTCAGCTCTCCCATGTCACTCATTATCAACTTACATTCCTGACAGAGAGGTAAACCAACATGATTTAATGGTGGATTTGGCAGTGCTGGGTTAAAGGTTGGGCTCTCTGACCTTAGAGGGCTTTTCCAAACCAAATAGTTCTATGATTCCATGATTTTGCAGATCACTTTTAGCCCCTCTTTCATGTTGGTCTTTTGTCCAGGAGGTGACAGAGATCAGGAATGGGGAACTGCCCTTGACCTTTCTGGGTTTGTCTCTACATCCTGCAGTATTTCTTTTGCACTCATCAAAACCTCTTGTATTTTACAGTCCTCTTGAGTTTTGGGACATTGAAAAGTTTGTGATTTAGACGGGCTATTCCTGATAATCCTTGGAGTGAGTTAGTCTCTAATTATGCTCTTAATGTTGTTTCTTTGAGAAGTTTTCCACTCTCTTAAACTATTTTGTCCTTTAAGCTGACATCTGCACAATCATAAATAACAATTCTCAGATTATTGAAGCTTCCCCGTTACCCACAGAATTTTCTATTCTTCTTCTCCATCATTACCTGTCCTAAAATCCACCAGCTCTCCTGCTTCATAATCAATGTCTGCACAATTATCCTTCACATCCTTATTCTCAAATATTTATTTCTTGCTGGTCAGAGAATGAATTGGAGATCCTCCTCTCCTGTTCTTCATGTCTGTTCTATAGTTCCTGCCCCATTCCAAAGACCTTAGCAGGTGTTGTCCCAACCTGCTGGTCCCAGAGTATGTGTTAGCACATTACCATCCAGTCTTACACTCTGAATTATTCATTGTTCCTAAAGGGATGGGGTGTGAAACTTCCTGGTGTGAAGATTATGGCAGATTCCCACACTGGAGACATCATCCTTCTCTTTCCTTTTTGTTGCTACCCAAGCACTTTCAAGAGATCTCTCTACTCTTGATCTTGTTCTAACTGTGGGTTATGCCTATAGGTATCCTTAACACCTAAATTCAAACCTTATCAATTTTTCCTTTATTTTTTTTTCATGAATGGATTTTCCAGTCTGAATTATACTGAGGAAGTTACAGTTTTGACCATACATGAAGTTTTCCCATTCCTGCTGCTTATTCTCCATCCATCTCAAAACCAATCAGAACATTTGCTTGATATTTACTTCAAAAAATTATAAGACGCTTTTTTTATCCGTGGTACAAATTAGCACCTTCCTTCTCTGGGATGATCCTCATGTCAGCAACCAGGCATGGATAGATAGAAGCATCAGGTTCATTTGGTTTGGTGGCCCAGGACTGCCTGCCATGAACACATTTGCTGCTCTGTTTCTCAGCCCTCCCTGCCCTCTTCAAAGAGGAACTGAGAGATGAGGAGGCCGAGGAGGGCCAGGCGGTGACTCTGCGCTGTGAGCTGACCAAACCTGCCTGGGTGGAGTGGAAAAAGGGACACACAGTGCTCAGACCCGGCGAGAAGTACAAAATGAGGCAGAAGGACGTCACTGCAGAGCTGGTGATCCAGAGCCTGGCCGAGAGTGATGCTGGGGATTACAGCTGTGTGTGTGGGGACAAGGAGTCCACAGCTACCTTGGCAGTGCATGGTAATGCCCTCTTCCATCTGGATGTCCTTGCTAACGAGCTTATGGGTTGAATTACTTTTATCACCGTGTTCATTGCTATCTGTGCACAGTTCATGTGAGTCTGACTTTGCACTGAGCTGTCACGAGGATTAATTTTGTGATTCTGGGGTAAAACCTTCCACCAATTCCACATACAAAGTGGTTTTAGGATCCCTAAAGCAGATGTGAGATCAAGCCAGAGGACAGCCCCCCCACTGATGCCCTCACCTTTCCTTCCCCTCAGCAGGAGGCTGTTTTTCTGCTCCATTTTAACCCTCTTCCCATTGCATCCTCAGTGCTGCCTGCAGGGATCAGGGAGAGGCTGAAGGACGAGGAGGTGACGGAGGGTCAAGGGGCCACTCTGTGCTGTGAGCTGACCAAGGCTGCCCCAGTGGAGTGGAGAAAGGGCAGCACTCTGCTCAAAGCCAGTGATAAGTACAAGATGAGGCAGGAGGGCACAATCATGAAGCTGCTTATCCATGATGTGGAGCTGAAAGATGCCGGAGAATACACGTGTGTGTGTGGAGAGCAGGAGACAACAGCTGCCTTGATAGTGCATGGTAAAAAAAACCATATACAAATACCTGTACTGCTGTGTGTTTCTTTGTCAGCTCACTGATATTGGCTGTGCCTGAATTGTTCCTTTATATCTGTAAGCTCTCTGTAAGCTCTGGTTGTATCCAGGCTGCTTTCCTCCTGTTGGTTTGTCCGATGTCCCAGAATGAAAACCTTCCACCCTAAAGTGTTCTCTGCCTCTGTACCACCCTGTCCCTCCTGTAATCTGTGTGCCACGTGTGTCATGTTTAATGTCCTCTGTCCTCTCTGTGACCTTCAGCCCTGCCAGCCCTTTTCAAAGAAGGCCTGAAGGACCTGCAAGCCCTGGAAAGCCAAACAGCCACTCTGCGCTGCGAGCTGACCAAGGCTGCAGCTGTGGCGTGGAAGAAAGGGAACAAAATACTCAGGGCAAGTGAAAAACACATCATGAGGCAGGAGAGTGCCCTTGCTGAGCTGGAAATCCGTGACCTGGAGCTGCAGGATGAGGGAGATTACACCTGTGTGTGTGGAGACCAGCACAGCACGGCGTCTCTGACAGTGAATGGTAAATGCAGATGACTGTCCACTTTTTGTTGCTCTGAGACATCCTGTTGGCTGTGTGAAGTGTCCACCCATCAGCTTTTCCCTAGGAATTAATTTGTGTCTGGGAAAGGAGAGATTCTTGTTCTGGCATTTAATTTTGGTCTGGTATTCCTGGAAAGGAAGCTGAGGATTTGGCTGTTTCTCCATGCAAACTTGTAGGTTTAAGGGAATAACACCTAGGAAAGACTCCTGTTAGACCAGCTGATTTGTCCTGTCCCTGTGATAAATTCTTGAAATGCCACCTTGAATCCATCCAGCCTGTTGTGCCTTGACCTGTCAGCTCAGCACTTCTTTGTCTTACTGTCACTGCTGGATTCAGTTTTCCAGATCATCGTAGCAATAACCTCAAAGTCCAAACCCCCTGATTTGGCCAGATTTGAACTTCATCATGCTCATGGCTTAGTTTATACACTATTAACTTTCCATTCCCAGCCCTGCCAGTGCTTTTCAAGGAAGAACTGAAGAGTGAAGAAGTCCAGGAAGGAGCATCAGTCACTCTGAGTTGTGAATTAACCAAAGAAGCCCCAGTGAAGTGGAAAATAGGGCCCAAAGTGCTCAAAGCAAGTGACAAATATCAAATGAGACAGTCTGGCACCACTGCAGAGCTGGTCATTCATGACCTAGAAGTAAAAGATGCTGGAGATTACACCTGTGTGTGTGGTGACCAGAAGACAACAGCAACCTTGACAGTTCATGGTAAAAAGACTTTATTAAAATTGATAAATAACTCTAGAGATAGATATCATTGTGAAGTTCAGTTGTTTCTTCCCTGGGTCAGTAGCTTGTCTTTGTTTTTATCCCTTTCTCTTCATTCTATTTATAACTCATTTCTTTCTGAGAGAGAGAGTTGCTCATGGCAATTTTTGGGGTCATTATTAATACGTCCTTTAAAAGGAGAAAACAAGATGTTTCTTTCTGTCCAAATCCCCTTTTCTTGGATATTTACATTTTCCAGCTCCAACCCTGTGGTTCACTTCAGTCAGCCCCAGTTTTCTCCAAAACACACAGGTATGGTCTGTCAGGCCAGGGTTAAATAAACCACCTCATAAATAAATCCTTTTGTTAATAACCTCATTACCTCATTTCTGCTCTCCTCTCATTGATGAATATCCATTTTAATGAAATAACAGTCCTTGGCTTTGAGGAA
>JAWWLV010000088.1:1895599-1910183 GCA_035041135.1 Platyrinchus mystaceus
CTCATTACCTCATTTCTGCTCTCCTCTCATTGATGAATATCCATTTTAATGAAATAACAGTCCTTGGCTTTGAGGAACTTGGTCAGAAATCCAGATCTGTCCCCTCCAGATTTTTCCAAAAACAGGTAATTAGGCTTTCCTGAGACATGGACATTTCCTGAGGCATTTGGGGTGTACTGTTTGTGTTCTGTACCCCTTTACACAAGGCACTTTTGTGGGTAAATGTCAATAATTAGTTTTCCTGAAGGTTCTTGTCTGTAGGTTGTTCTGTCTTTGGGTTATGATTCCAAAATGGGAAATAGCAAGAATCTCAAATTCTTATTACATGTAATGGCCCTTCAAACTTCAATTTAAAACCAGGACTAGTTTTATTTTAAAATCTGACTGCTTTCAGGTAGGTGGGGCTATAATATTATAATTAAAAAAAAACCAAAAAACAAAAACCAACAGAAAATAACAATATCAGCCTCCAAGAAATGCTACTTGTGTGGGTAAAATAGTCCCGTATCCAGCAGTGTTATTTGTGAGTGCTGTTGATCTGAGATCTGGGTCTTTCTGTCTCCTTCTTTCACTATGAATAACAACAGACACCCTGGGAGCTGTCCCTTAGGGTGACTGAAATCACATCACACTTGCAGTAGGATGTTTTTGGAGTTTCTAAACTCAGTTATGGCTAAGCACTTCTATAACAGGCTGGGGAAAAGAAAAAAGGCATGAGGGGAAATAATCTCAAGCTTGAAAAAGAAATTGGGATTTTAATTCTGGTTTTCTGATGAGCCTCTGTCCCTGTTGCATCCTTCAGCTCTGCCCCCACTCTTTAAGGAAGAGCTCCAGGACAAGGAGGCAGGAGAAGGTGGAGAAGTCGCCCTGCACTGTGAGCTCACCAAGGCTGCTCCAGTGCAGTGGTGGAAGGACCAGAGGATTCTCAAAGCAAGTGAGAAGTATAAAATGAGGCAGGAAGGGACCAAGGCAGAGCTGGTGATCCATGGAATAGCGGAGGAGGATGCAGGAGGCTACACCTGTGTGTGTGGGGAGCACCGGACCACGGCTGTCCTGACAGTCCAGGGTAAAGCCATCCTGACCTCCTGTTTCCTGACTGGAAGCCTCTGTCCCCTGCTGTAACTGTTCCATTTTACACATCTGTTTGCTCAACCTTATTAACTGAACTCCCATTCATTTGAAAATATTCCCTCCCCCTCCTCACCTGCAGGCTGTGCCAACTGGAAAATCCCAGTCTGCATTTCTCCGTCCCATCCTCCTGTCTTTTCCTTTCATCTTTCCCTTCTGCCATTCCTTTCCTAACATATAAACCCACTCTTCTTTGGTCTTTCCTTTCCTGCATTTATTCTCTTTGTTTATTCTTTGCCATTCCTTCCTGGCATTCTCAATACTGATCATTTTAATATGGGGAAAAAGAAGCATAAGTTAGTTATAAATTCTTCTGTACTGAGCTGTGCTTACACTGGGCTTTGTGCCCATGACCTCTCTCCTAATGCACAGATTTCCATTGGGAGACTAATTTTCTAAGGCTGCAGATCTCCTCTTGGTCTTGTTTTGTTGGAAGAACCACTTGCTGTGCAAACAAAACTGGTGTTTCAGCTTAAGAGTGCTGGAGATGGGAAATGTGCCAAATCTGGCTAAACCTGGTTTCTAGCTTGGATATTTTGACTTAGTCTCGCTGCTGTGGACACTAAGTTTGAGGTCTGAGACATCCAACCTCGTCAAACAGGTGGAATATCCCGTTATCCCACTTAGTTAGAGGGACATATGTGAAGCTCACCACATTTATTTCAAGGGCACGACTTGAAACAGGTACAGGAATTACGTTCAGTGGGGAAAAATATGTTCAGGGACAAGAACACAGCCTGGGATTCAGCATGTGGAGATTTTCTTTGGGGTCAAGAAGAACCTCTGAGTCCTGGATGGACCTTTTCAAGGATAGCTCAAGGAAGAAGGAATGAGGATGAGGGAGGAGCTGTGCCAACACTCAGAACACAGTAGAACAGCTCAGTAAGCAGGAAAAGACAGTACAAAGGCATGAAGTTTGTGGGAGACACCAACACATGGGAAGTTAGGAGCTCAGAGATGACATTCTTGGTTTTTCTCTGATGGAAACTGGAAGAAAGCAGCTGTAAATCTGTTGAGGACAGGGCAATTTTGCTAGTAGGAAGCCAGCATAAACCCCAAAGGATTAGGATGCATATTCCCACTAGGATATTTTCACTTCTCTTCCCTCTCTTCGTTGCTGATGCTCAACCTTCCATAACCTTCACAACTTCCCCCCTGTCAATTCCTCACCCGTCCCTGGAGACCTCCTCAGTCTGTAATAATTTTTACCTGCATCCTTCAGCTCTGCCTCCATTTTTCCAAGAAGAAATGACCAGCGAGGAAGCAGTAGAAGGTGGAACAGCCACTTTTCACTGTGAGCTCAGCAAGGCATCTGCCCCTGTCCAGTGGAAGAAGGGCCACCACGTCCTCACCTCGGGCAAGAAGCACAGCATGAGGCAGGAAGGCCGTGTTGTGGAGCTGGTGGTTCATGACTTGGACCTGGCTGACAGTGGAGATTATACCTGTGTGTGTGGAGACAAGAGCACCACAGCTGCCTTAACAGTGCATGGTAAAGTAACACTTGGGATGGTCCTCCAAACCTTAGAGCTGCCCAAGCCCCTGTTGTTATGGTCTGTTCCCATTCCCTCTCTTTTTGCTTGGGTTTTCCTGTTCCTTTGGACTTCATGTGCTTCCTCCTTGTGTCAGAATTGGGCCAAGAGTTCCCTGGTGGTGTTTGTCCCCCTCAACTGTGTTGGTTCATCTCACTTTCTCAGTGTCCAGGGAAGTTGGGGGAGATCTTCCATTGTGTCCCACTAACCTGGATCAGGGCTCAGCATTTCACCATCCATCCTCTCCCACTTCAGCTTTTTAAGGAATATTCACACTCTCTGTGGTACCCTTTTACTCTTCAGCACTGCCTCTAGAATTCAGGAGAGCCCTGAAGGACCTCGAGGCTGTGGAAAATGGCACAGCTGCCCTGCACTGTGAGCTGACCAAACCTGCTGTGGTGGAGTGGAAGAAAGGGCAGGAGGTGCTCAGGGCCAGCAGCAAATATAAAATGAGTCAAGATGGTGCTGTTGCAAAGCTGATTATCCATGAGCTGGATGTGGAGGATGCTGGAGATTACACCTGTGTGTGTGGAGATCAGCAGACAACTGCCACCCTGACAGTCAATGGTAAAAATAAAGGAAAAAAGTCGTGAGGTTTTCTGAAAACAAAAACAAGAACTGTGGTTTAGGGTTGCTGAAGGAAAACACCTGATTACAAATCGCCAGGTGTGCAGGATAGTGTGGTTTATACAGCCTCAGAGACAGGTAGAAAATGGGAATTGCCATGTAAAACAGAGCATTTTTCAGTATGTTACTGTCAGGATAATCATAATCCCTCCTGCAAGTGGCCTGCCCTAAGAGGGAATTTGAACTCCTAAAATTCCCTGCTCTAAGAGGGAATCTGAACTCTTGCAATTCCCTACCTTAAGAGGGAGTCTGAGCTCTTACAACTCCCTGCTGACCTTCAGCACACCTTCAGTGGTCAGGGCAACGTGTTGGCTACTTCTGGAGTAAGAAAACCACTGTGCCATCTTTGGATCACAGATTAGATTAAGGTTCCACACACTTCATGGCAAAATGTAACTTCTTGAAACCCATTTCTTCTTGTTCTGTAGACATTCCTATTTCATCTCTGGGGAAATAGCCTTGTGCTTTGAGTGTGGAACATGGAGGTTTAGAGACACCAGCAGAACAGGCTCTTTTGGTGCTTTCATTTCCTTTCCCCTCTCTCTTTCCCGAGCCCCGACTGCAGAACGTTGCAAGTAATTTTTTCTATTTCATAGCCCTACCAGCACTTTTTAAACAAGAGCTCCAGGACACCGAGGCAGAGGAAGGTGGTACAGCCACGCTGAGGTGTGAGCTGACCAAACCCAAGGCTCCAGTGGAGTGGAGGAAAGGGGATGTCACTCTCTCCCCTGGTTTGAAATACGAGGTGAAGCAGCAGGGCTGCACCGCTGAATTGGCCATTTCTGACCTGGAACTGGATGATTCAGGAATTTACACCTGTGACTCTGGACACCAGCAGACAACAGCTGTGTTGACTGTACACGGTAGGCACAGTGTTGACCCTTGGCTCAGCAAATGTGGAGTGGAAGGAGGTTCTCTTGGTGTTCTCTGCTTGTTTTGCTGCCACTCCATGCCAGAATAAATGTTCTTCTTTGGCACAACAAATGGTCAGGTTAGAAAGGTTGTTCTTGCAGTATCTTGAGTGATTGATGAGCATCAAAGCTTATTAGAATCATAGAATGGTTTGGGTTGGAAGGGACCTCAAAGATCATCTCATTCCAGCCCCTTGCTATGGGCAGGGACACCTTCCACCATCCCAGGTTACTCAGAGCCCCATCCAGGCTGGTCTTGAACACTGTCACGACACCAAAATATGTTGAACTCTCTTCCCCTGACTGCAGGGAGTGTGGCTGGGTATGGGAATGGCATAAGGGATGTCTAGTTCGATGCAACGTCTTATTGGAATGATAAGAGAGGCAACAATTAGAGGATAAAGGATTTCTCTGACAGGTGAATGTGCTCTATTATTACTGAAGGCTTTGAACTTCAGCTGTAAACATTTCTCCACCCCTTCTTCTACCATCCAGAGCAAGACCTTGCCTGAAATCTGAACTTCCTCTCCCATTTGTCAATTAATGTGTTATGGATACTAATTTGATCACTATATGTTTATACAAGCTCTATTTGGGCAAAAAAATATTCTTTGCTTAGTATTGCAAACCCACAGACCTCTCTTAAGGAACAAGGGTTTGTGTAGGAGAGAGCATGTCCCAAGGATCTTTGCCTAAAGCACCTGTAGTTGACATGGAGATACTTCCATGGGAAAATCTGACTCCTTCAGACCACAAACAAGGACACAAAGCACTCCCTAAGACCAGATCTTTCCTAACTTCACCGTCAGTCCTCAGCTCTTGGTTCACACAATGGTTCAAGAAAGATGCTGCCGAGACAGGCTGCAGCCCAAGGATTGTGGAATCTTTTCTGAAGAATGATGGTAGGACTGTGTCCTTCTTGGGCTAAAACACTCTTGAAAACGTTTCCCTCTCAAATTTTGCAGCACTGCCTGTGACATTTAAGCAACCCCTGAAAAATCAGGAATCTGAGGAGGGAAGCACAGCCACGTTCCGCTGTGAGCTCTCGAAACCCAAAGCTGCTGTGGAGTGGAGGAAAGGAGGAGTGGGGCTGCAGCCCAGCCAGAAATATGAAATGAGGCAGAGGGAATGCCTGGTAGAGCTCTTGATACATAACCTCAAGTTAGAAGATACAGGAGAATACAGCTGTGACACTGGGGATGAGGAAACCAAGGCAGCTTTAAACGTGAAAGGTACGTGGGGTGAGCTGACTCCTAAAGCAGCAGATCCCATCCAACGTGCAAGGCAACAGTTTCAGTGTGAATACTTTTAAATATATTATTCTTTTTCTCTATAAATATTTTTCTTTTCATCTTATATACTGGGATTTAATTTTGTTCTAATGAGAATGGAAGAGGAATATACTTTGTTCTTCCGGTGCTGCATTTGAGTTTTGTGTTCTAATAAGAAATATTTTCCAGCTCTGTGGCTGACAAGAAATTAAAGAAAGAACAATAATTTAACATAACATCTGGATATTTCACATGACTTGTTGTTTAAATATTTTAAAAAAGTATTTTCTTCCAAATCCTCTAAGAAGACAGACAACGACCTTCCTGATCTGTCAAGGCTGCCCATGGAGTTTTGAATTTCTTGTGATCCTTGTTGGACCAACTGAAGGATAAATTCACTCAAAGAATTCAACCCTGGGAAGGATCTGAGTCAAGAAAAAAAGGAAATAAAGGAAGTAAATGTTATGGGTGCTTCTGATGTAGCAAGATCTGGTAGCTCCAGGCGAATTAGAAAACATGGATCCTGCCCAGGAATATCTGACTTGAAAAGCAGAGCATCTTCTCTGAAGTGTCAGTCTGTGCCAACCAGGACCTGACTCAGGCTTCAATAAAAGCTTCTCTTTTTGTCTCCTTTAGCTCTGCCAGTTCTTTTCAAAAAGCAGCTCAAAGATGAGGAGGCAGAAGAAGGAGCTGCGGCGAAATTCCGGTGTGAGCTGACGAAGGACAGCGCAGCAGTGGAGTGGAGGAAAGGCTCCATGGAGCTCTTCCCGTGTGCCAAATACGACATCAAGTTAAGCGGCTGCACGGCTGAACTGGTGATTCACAATGTGGAGCCAGAGGATGCTTCTGATTACACGTGTGACACGGGAGACCAGCAGAGCACTGCAGCCCTCAGAGTGCATGGTTAGCATTGCATCCCCTCGGAACGGCGGAGGAAAGGCCTCTGTGGAAATGTGGGAATGATGTTATTTAATTTACTGGTGAATATAAGTCCGTCTAAAAGTTAAGGGGTTGAGGGAAACTGGTGCCCAGCCATAAACAGAGCACAGAGAAGTGGATCTTGTGGGACAGGGTTCCTATTTCAGCCTGTAGAGTACAGTGTGCGGTGCACTGACAGCTTTCTATGACGTGATAAAAGCAAGAAACTCTGGATCTTGGGGATCTTTATATTCTGATAGACCTTTATTTCTAGCATTTCTTTTATTTATTTTTATTTTTACCTATTATTTATTTTATTATTTATTTCTAGCAGTTCTTTGCATTCATTCCTGGCTCACTTGAACAAATAACTAATCACGCATCATTTAAAAAAGCATTTTAAGCTTAACTATATTTAATCTTCCCACGAAGACCCTGAGAATGCTGTGTTTAACCAAACCAGGAAGGATGGCTGTGACTTATCACAGAATCACAGCATGAATGAAGCTGGGAGGGACCACAGCAGGTCATTTGGTCCAACCTCCCTGCTCAGGCAGGACCATCCCAGCGCCATCTGTGAAACGTTTGTGGTCGCCTCAAACAGCTGGGTGGAACTTGTGGCTTTAATCTAAACCACAACCTTCCAAACTACATCCTCTGGCTGAACTTGACCCGCAGAGCAGCTACAGGGCCAGCTCTGAGTGAGAGAGCCTGTGGTTGCTTTCCATGTCTCACAGCAGGGTTTAGACAGAGGGAACCACAAGCACTGAGTTTCCAGTTCCCCCAGCTGCTCACACACAGACACACTGGATATTCCCTTCTTGTTTCCACCCATGACAAGCTCTTTTCTGAGCAGATCCACGCCCTCTTGAATAAATGTCCATTTGTGCATCATGTGGAAAGACTCACTGGTGGTGATCCAGAGTCTTGAAAAGATAACTGAGAAACCAGAAAGGAGTTTAAAGCTTTACATCGTTTAGGTGTTGGAAATCATGAGTATTTCTATAAAAATGACAAATTTATGCCTGTTATAATCAGAAAGTACCAGGTTTTGCTAAGTCAAAATCTTTCTCTGTGTGTTGAAGTTTTCAGTATCCAGAACAGGTGCATGAAAGGTTTGATGTGGATGCCCTTGACTTTAAGGGAAACATATCTGGGGAAGTTTCTGATCCTCTCTTTGTCTGGGAATACACAACATAAGTCTCTTTGTAGGAAAAAAGTGATTTTATTATCATATAACCCCTTAATGCGAAATTGCCCTGCAGCACCAGAGCCCAGGCGCTTGTGCTGAGTTGTGCTCTCCGGGGAACAGATCCTGTATCATTTCTTTCTTTCTTTCTCCCTTTGCAGCCACCAAACCCCGGCTGAAGCAGCAGCTGAAGAGCGAAGAGGTGGAAGTGGGAGGGACAGCCAGGCTGCGCTGCGAGATCTCCATCAGCAAGGCAGAAGTGGAGTGGAGGAAAGACGGAGTTGTCCTTCACTCCAGCTCCAAGTACGAGATGTGGCAGGACGGGACCCTCCGGGAGCTCCGCGTTCACCGCCTGGAGCCCGGAGATGCCGGGGAGTATTCCTGCAAGGCTGGAGATGAGACGAGCTCTGCCAAACTGACCGTGAAAGGCAAGACCTGTTTGTTGGGGCAAGGAGGTTTTTCACTTCAGGAGATTGAGGTTTCACCACATGAGCACTATTGTTGTGAGGAGCGCAGAGCATGGGAAGGGCATCCTAAAAAAATCTGGTGGTCAGTGGAGGCAGCGAAGCAAAGATTGATGTGATGGACAGGGGAGGATGAAGCAGCTGTGATTTGTGACTCATAGCTTGAAATATTTGCTTGATATCACATGCAGGGGGGGTGAACAGATGGTCCACCCCCAGCTTCCAGTCACATGGCAGCTGCATCTGGCCTTAGTGCCATCACAGAGCTTGGACCACTAGTGTGGAACAAACACTGCCAGCATCTCTACAGGCTACTCCATGTTGTAGATCCTCTGCACATTGCACCCAGCTGCACCATTTGTCGTGCAGATGGTGACCTCAGTTGTAGGAACAACTACTGTGTTTGCCCACATGAAGATTTCACTGCTTTTTTTGATGGTGGGACTTGACAATCTTAGTGATGATTTTCCAACCTTAAGGATTCTATGGCTCCTTTGGAATTCCCCAGCGGACCTGGGGTACATGCAGCTTTGGGGGTGTGTTGGGGAGCTGTCTGTGTGATCTCTGCACAGATCTGCAGGAGCTCAGCTGTCCTAGAAGCAGGACTCAAGCAAACTGTGCTCACATTAATCCAGTGAGTCCTGCTTAGAGGACAAATCCAACCAGCTCTTCAAGACATTTGGAGCATCAGCATGGAGTAAATGCAATTCTGTTTGCAAAAATATGAGTAAAAGGATCAGGTTTTAATGTTACTCTATGAAAATATCTAAGTTCAAATGTAAAAAATTTCAAAACCCTGATTTTGGCATCTGGCGTTTATGCCTTGTTCACTCAATTAGTGTGTCAAACATTTAATTAAAAAAATCAGTATGTAATATATCTCTGAGAAAGAACAAGTGATAAAACCACTACCCAAAAGTTATTTGCCCTGTTACCAAGTACACTGAAAGCAGAATTTTGGATGTGATTTGAGAGGCTGTGCTGTCTCCATCCTTGGAGCTACTTGAAGCTCAGCTGGACAAGTTGCTGAGCAACCTGCTGTGAGCCGGCCCTGCCTTGACCAGTGGTTGGACCAAGTGACCTCCAGAAGTCCCCTATAACCCGTTTTATTAACCATTCTATGATCTGATCCACGTTTTCCCTTTCACTCCCCGCCCCTGACCGTTTGCAGAGCCCGACGTGACCATCGTGAGCGGCCTGAAGGACACGGTGGTGTTCGAAGGGGACGACGTCACGTTTCGGTGCCAGGTTTCCCACGAGAACGCCAGGGACGTGGAGTGGAAGCTGCAGGACGTTGCCCTGCAGAGCAACGAGATGAACGAGATCTCTGTGGAGAAAGGGAAGGTTCACACCCTGACCCTGAGGAAGGTGACCGAGCAGGACATCGGCACTGTCGCTTTCCGCGTGGGACGTCACACGTCGACGGCAGAGCTCACGGTGAAAGGTAAAGGCTCTGTGTGGTGTGGCACAGGATCAGTGAGGGCAGCCCATGCTTTGCTAGTGCTGACAGTGAATTCATGTCCATAACTCACCCCTTTTTAGGTCATGTTAGTGCTTCAGAGCACACATGATGTGGTCTCATAGACTGCAATCACCATGGATGGACAGTGAATATACCACCAGGGTCCTGAAGCTGGCTGGTTCATAGAGAAATTCCTGTGTTGGCCTCAGTAGTTGGATTGAAAAACCTGGAATTTTCACTGATTCCACTCTCCCTTTTAGAAACTTAGAATGGTTTGGCTTTGAAGGGCCCTTTAAAGGCCATCTAGCCTAACCCTCCTGCATTGAGCAGGGACATCTTCAACAGATCAGGTTGCTCAGTTATTTTTTTCTTCTTCTTTGGTGTCTTTCTTTCTCCAAACATTATTTTTTAGAAATTCTCCACCCAACATCCTTCCCTCTTTCAAACTTGTGTTAACCCCTCAGTAGAAACTGAAGTTTTTGGGTTTTTTTTACAATACTTAACCATTCAGCCGTGGCTTTAACAACACGGGGAAAAGACACAAAGATGCCTGGAAATGCCTTTGCTGTGTTTGTAATTCCAGCACCACCTCCAGTATTTAAGGAGAAACTGCAGAGCCTGGAACTGCAGGAGGAAGACACAGCCCTGCTCCGCTGCCAGGTCTCCCAGCCCAACACTCAGGTGAAGTGGAAGAAGGGCACTCAGGTGATCTCCCCGAGCTCCAAGTATGAAATCAGGCAGGAGGGAACAGTCCACACCTTAAAGATTTTTCACTTAAAACCAGAAGACTCTGGCAAATACACCTGTGATAATGGGAATGAACAAACGACGGCCACTTTAACTGTTAAAGGTGGGTTGTTTTAAGATGAGAAACTTGCTCCACTTCCTCAGTTTGGCTCTACCAAGAGGGTTCTGTCGACTCTCCTTGACTTCAGATGTCCTTTGCTGGCATAAAGCAGCTGAGACCTTCTCCTTTCAGGGGTTAAGTCCTGCGGTGTCCTGAGCAAAGAAAAAGGAGGGACCCAAAGTGCAGTAACTTCTTCCACAATCTGAGACCCCAGGGCCTCTTTCTGGCCACTCAGAAAACCAAGGCTGGAGCTAAAATTAGAATAAGACCATTTTTGATGCCTAAGCATCCCTTGTAGTTCTACTGTAGTTCTACCTCAGAAAATGATGCTCAAGCATGACAGTGTTCAAACTTAGACACTCAACTTCAGTTGACAAGCAGCCCTTCTAGTGCCAAGGGTCTGAAAATAGGTATAATGTGGCAATATATTAGTTTTTCCAAATTTAATCTGATATAAATACTGTGCTGAGGTGATTTTTCTGAGATACAAAATCATCAAAAGCAAGGAGGATCCAGAGTATTATTGTGAATTACTGTCTTTTGGAATATCCCTTGAGGATTCTCACGTTAAGGGCACTCACCTGCCTGCTATCATACCAATGCCAGGATTTGGTGAGACCAGAACATCAGCACTCTAAGCAAATCCTCTGGTGGTGGATGCCTGTTGGTGTCTCTGTGAGTGGACTCAGCCACTCCAGCACTCCTTGAAAAAAATTCCCAAACCAGGAAGCAGAGGAAGGCTCTACAGTCACCCTCCAGCCTTGATCCAGCCATTCCCCATCTGTCCCACAAAATACACTGTCCATTCCCACATCACCTGCAAGGACCTTCACATCCCTCTCCTTTTATAAGTGTCTGACACCCAGTTCCTGTGAATTCCCTCTGATTCCTGGAGCCCAGACTCCTTCCTTTAAAAATACCAATTCACAAATGTGGAGCCACTGAGTTAATTCCAGGGAACTGTACTCAAGGAGCTAAACACGTGGCACATCATAAATCAACCCGTCAAAACTCCATCGTGACCCATCAGTGACACCATCAGTGCAGAGACTTCCAGGGCTCATTTCTCTGTCGGGTCCAGTTTTCAAACAAGGGGCATTATACAAAGATGTTTCTCCCAAATACCCAAGAACTTAGACCAGGAGTAGGCTTTTGAGTTGTGGCTTTGGTGCCCATTTGGAGATAAATGCACTCAGATTCTGAAGACTCTGTATCCATGGCCATTCCAGTGTAAGAAGGAGCACAATCCTAGCGGTGCCTGGTGTGTGCAGTGTCCAGTGACTCTCCAGGAGTGCAGAGTGCTTAGAGCTCCTGGAAACCCAGCACTTTCTGTCATTCCTTTTTTTTTTTCCAGTTTTAAAGTAATTTAGGAATTTGAGTAATTTGGAATGGCACCAGAGTTCCACCTAACACAAGACTTAGTGACGCAGTCATTGAAATGTAATTTTCCCCCTCTGATTTCTCCTGGTTTAGCTTTGCCTGTAACCTTCACACAACCACTGCGGAACCAACAGGCTGAAGAAGGTGGCACCGTCACTTTGAGCTGTGAGGTGTCGAGATCCAGCACCACAGTGCAGTGGAAGAAGGGCGGGACTGTGCTGAGGCCAAGTGACAAATTCCAGATGCGCCAGGCCGGGTCCGTGGCCGAGCTGACCATTCGCAACCTGAGCGGAGCCGATGCTGGGGAATACACCTGTGACACAGGGGACCAGCAAACCACGGCCCTGGTGCACCTGAAAGGTGGGGCTTTGGGGGTGGAAGAGCTGAGCAGAGCGTGGTGTCACAGCAGGGGCATGTTATTTAATAATCTGGCAGCTGAACGTTGTCCCGTGCCCAAACTGAATCCTGGGGATGTCAGAGATAAGATGGGGATGTCAGGGGGATAAGAACTGGGTCAGTTGTCTCTAGGGATTCAGAAATGGGTCTTTAGTCACTGATTGTAATAATGTCACCCACTGAAATTTGTTGACAATGTTTTCCCAATATATAGATCGAATTATAAATATATATTTTATGTGTTCATTATCACGGAGTCACAGAGGATTCTAAGTTGGAAGGGACCCACAAGGATCATCGAGTCCAACTCTTAAGTGAAGTGCTCATAGAGGGATCAAATGCATGACCTTGATGTTATTAGCACCATGCTCTGACCAACTGAGCTAATCTCAGGGTCCTTATATATTTATTATATATATAATACAGTATAAGATGTATACTTCTTAGTCATATGTGCATAATACATATGCACACATACATAAATCATGGATCTGTAAGGTTGTAACATGTTACCACGTGCCTGTGTACCTACATTTCCATGAATTTAGAATCATAGAGCCACAGAATGGTTTGGGTTGGAAGGAAACTTGAAGATCATATAATTCTAACACCACTGCCATGGGCAGGGATGCCACCCACTAGATCAGGTTACTCAGGGCTCCATCCAGCCTTTCCTTGAACACTTCCAGGGATGGGGCAGCCACTGCTTCTCTGGGCAACCTGTGCCAGGGCCTCACCACCCTCACAGGGAAGAATTTCTTTCTAACATCTAATCTAAACCTGTCCTCTTTTGGTTTAAAACCACTGCCCCTTGTCCTGTCACTATCTGCCAATATAAAAAGTCCCTCTCCCTCCTTTTTATGATCCTCCTTAAGATCTTGAAAGGCAATGAGGTCTCCCCAAAGCCTTCCCTTCTCCAGTCTGAACACCACCAGATTTAGTATTTAGGGCTTCAAATAACAGTAGTGTAGTACTGTCAAGAAAGAGCATAGCAAAATGTTTAACCCAGGAAGCATCACTTGAAAGTAGACACCAAACTCTGTTGACCTTTCCATAAAGAACCAGCAGCAGCCATAGTGGAGATGCTGAAGGACGTCACCTCGTACGAAGGAGAGGACGCGGTGTTTGAGTGCAGGCTGTCCCGGGAAACAACTCAGGATGCCCAGTGGTTCCTGGGGGATGTGCCCCTGCAATCCAACGAGATGAACGAGATCAGAGTCCAGGGGACACGTCACAGTCTGATCCTGAGGAAGGTGACCCTGGAGGACTGCGGGTCCATCAGCTTCAAAGTCGGGGAGCACACGTCGGCAGCACAGCTGAAGGTCCGAGGTGAGCGACGCCCCAGGGAGAGGGACTGGGGAGGTGCTGGTATACACTGACAACCTTGCTTTGGCATCTGAGGAGGTGTATTTGGGATTAGGGGTCCTTGGAAATTTTGGGATATTCTGCTAAGCTAATTTAGGCATTTGAGAGTTAGATATGGACATCTGAGCTGGTCGTTTCAGTAATTTTTATTGTCCATGGATGAAGGTTGATATTTACATCCTTTGGAGAACATCCAGCTAAGCAGCCAATCACATGTTGGAATCAATGCTGAAGGATGTCAATAATATGCTCTGAATTAATCTCCTACTCATGTTTTTAGATCATGTTTACTAAAAAAAAAAAAAAGTCTGAAAATTTTAAAAAAAATTCTATTAAGTCAGATAGAATGATTTTGAAAGATGACTCGTGACAGTGTTGTAGGTTTCTCTCTGATCTGGTTCAAAATACAATCATAGACCCCCAGCTCTGGTCTGGGGGATGATGTGGATCAGGCAGTTGCAGAACTGTTGGTTTCCCTCCTCCCCACAGCCGCTCCGGTCATCTTTGTGAAGGCGCTGCAGAACCTGGAGCTGCAGGAGGGTGGCACAGCTCACCTGTCCTGTGAGACATCCAAGCCTGACGTCCCCGTGGAGTGGAAGAAAGGCACGTCTGTGATCCACTCCAGCCAGAAGTGCAGCATCAAGCAGGAGGGGAAGGTGCACACGCTGGTCATCCGCGACCTGAACCGCGCGGACGCGGGGGAGTACAGCTGCCAGACGGCTGATGGCAGGACCGTGGCCAGGCTGGAGGTTAAAGGTACGGTTTCCTCCCCGTTCAGCAGTGGTGAAAGGAGGACACACCAATTTTTTGGAGCTCTCCAGTGCAAGAGAGACAATGATTAGTGGAGCAAGTGCAGCAGAGGCCGCCAAGATTGTCAGGGGGCTGGAGAACGTGAAGTACGGGGGACAAACTTTTTAGCAGGGCCTGTTGTGATAAGCAAAGAGGTGATGGTTTTAAACTAAAAGAAGGAATGTATAGACTAGATATAAGAAAGATGTTTTTCCCAATGAGGGTGGTGAAACACTGGCACAGGTTGCCCAGAGAAGCTGTGGCTGCCCCATCCCTGGAAGTGTCCAAGGCCAGGTTGGACGGGGCTT
>JAWWLV010000088.1:1910418-1928640 GCA_035041135.1 Platyrinchus mystaceus
GGCACAGGTTGCCCAGAGAAGCTGTGGCTGCCCCATCCCTGGAAGTGTCCAAGGCCAGGTTGGACGGGGCTTGGAGCGACCTGGTCTAGTGGCAGGTGTTCCTGTCCCTGGCAGGGGGTTGAAATGGGTTGGTCTTTAAGGTCCCTTCCAATTTAAACCATTCTAGGATTCTAAGCCAAAAGAGAGGTAAGGGCAGCTGGATTTGTTAAGAGTGGGGAAGAGAAGGTTGAAGGGGGACCTCTTTGCTGTCTGCAGCTTCATAATGGAGGCCTACAGAGGAAAGAGAGAATTTTCTTGGAATGCTCAGTAAACAGATGTCAGGCACCAATTGAAAGCTGCAGCAAGAGAAATTCAGATTAAAGAAAACCCAGCTTTTCACAATGAAGGGGTCGTCAGACATTGGAACAGAGACCCAGAGGGGTGGAGGAATCTCCATCCATAGAGGACCTCCAGAGGTCCCTTCAGCCTTAATTATTCTGTAATTGATCCCTGGCTGCATGATCTGATGCCTCAGGTCTGTAGGTGTGTATTCTTTGGGTGATTTTATCCTGTTCTGTGATTTTTATTTCAAGGATAAAATATCTGGCCTTCAGAAATAATTATTAAAATGAGTTGGGAATTCTTTGTGAAAAGAAGACTGGGATATGGGGACAGAAATGTAGCTTGTATAGACCTCATATTTTTCCTACTGATTAACCCCCCCTTCCTCCTCCTCCTCCTCCTCTGTCTAGCTCAGGCCTAGTCATCCCTGTTTCTGGCAGCTCTCCTTCAGTAAATCCAGCCAGAATGGCACTATCAGTACCTTAAAAATAAAACAATTCCTCCATTTTCTATTTTTGCTTCACCCATATTTTTTTTTCCCCCCTCTTTGCACCATTCCCCCCCTTCAAGGCCTCCCTGTGCTGTTCAAGCAGTGGCTGAAGAACGAGGAGGTGGAGGAAGGTCGCACGGCCGTGTTGTTCTGCGAGCTGACAAAGCCCAGCGCTCACGTGGAGTGGAGGAAGGGGGACACTGTTCTGCAGACAAGTGACAAGTACGAGATCCGGCAGGAGGGGACACGTGTGGAGCTCCTGATCTACGATGCTGAGGCTCAGGACGCTGGGGACTACACGTGTGACTCGGGGGATCAGCAGACCACGGCGTCGCTGCAAGTCAAAGGTAGGAGAAGGGTTTTTGGAGGCAGGGAAGTCACGGCTGTGACTGTTCTCCATAGGGGTGATGCTGTAATCATCTGGAGCAGGTTGGACAGGGCTCTGAGCAACCTGGTCTGGTAGATGGTTTCCTGCCCGTGGTGTTGGAATGAGATGATCTTTAAGGTCCCTTCCAACCCAAACAATTCTGTGATTTAGGTTGGAAAAGACCTTTGTTGAGTTAACCCAATCATTAACCCAACACTGCCAAGTCCACCACTCAACCATGTCCCCAGGTGCCCAATCCACACAGAAGTTTTGTCACTGAATTGCCATTAACACTCTGAGTTACAACTGCAGGAAAGGGTTGGGGTCACAATCTGTCCTTCATGGAAGAATTCAGTGCCTTTTAAACCCAGTTCTAACTCTGCAGTTGCAGTTTTGATCTTGCTGTGACAGCTGGGAGCAAAACTGCAGGTGCTGCTAGTGAAGGGTATTTACAAGAGCGGTTAGAAAATTTACCTTCTACCTGACAAGAAAATGAGGATATTTGACCATATCTAGAATAAACTCACTTTAAGTGGAGCCATTGTACCAATTAGTGCCTAAGCAGCCCAACAATTGTGGCTCTTTGCCTTTTTCTAGTGGCTTTGTTTTTGGATTTTATAATAAGAATTCTATGTCTTTAGACTTGAACAGCAAGACTGTATTTTTAGATCTTGAATTTGGTCACCATAACCAACTCCTGCTCACTGTGAGGTTTCAGTGACTAAATGCCCAAAGTCCCAGCTGAAGGAACTGGGTTTTTCTAACCTGGAGAATAGCAGGCTTGGGGGAGATGTTATCACTCTCTACAACTACATGAAAGGACGTTGTCATGAGGTAGAAATTGGTCTCTTCTCCCAAGTAAAAAGTAATAAGATGATAGGAAATGGCCCCAAGTTGCAGCAGGGAGGGGTGGGTTAAACTGAATCTAAGGATCTAAAATTATTAACTGGAAGGGTGGTCAGGCGTTGGAACAGGCTGCCCAGGGAAGAGGTGGAGCCTGGAGATATTTAAAAGACATGTGACACTTGGGAACGTGGATTAGGAGTGGCCTTGACAGTGCTAGGCTAACAGCTGGACTCCAAGATCTTAAAGGTCTTTTCTAACCTAAACGATTCCCATTCTGTGATTAGTAGTGTTGTGCCTCTATCTGCTTACACTGAAAATGGTGGCTGTGCCCACGTGGAGACCTTTAGAGCCCCTGTGACCTCCAACAACCCTTTGTGGAGCAGCAGTGGACAACCTCCCAACATCAGCAGCTGATCCCCTGAGCGCCTGGCTGTGGCTCAGAACGAGGGGAACAGCCAAGCTGGAGAAGTTACAAGCGTGTCCCTCACCTCAGAGAGCTGTCACTGATGCAGTTGCTTCTCCACCACAGTACTGCCAGTGCTGTTTAACAAAGAGCTGAGAAACGTAGAGGCTGAAGAAGGGGGAACAGCTGTTTTGCACTGTGAGATCTCCAGGCCGGACGCCCCCGTTGAGTGGAGGAAAGGAGGGGTGGTCATTGAGCCCAGTGACAAGTACGAGATGAAGCTGAAGGGCAGCATAGCTGAGCTGATCATCCATGGTGTAGAGCCTGATGACTGTGGGGATTACACCTGCAGCACTGGATACGAGATCACCACGGGTTCTGTGTACGTGCAAGGTAAGGGTGGTGGAAATGCTCCCATTTGGCTGCCTGGATTTCTCACTCCAAAATCTTTGAGAGTAACTGGACAAAACGGTCTCAGATGCAGACAGCTGAAAGGCCATTCGTTTCTTTCCTGATTCTAGTGAAGATACAAACACTCATCTTCAGGCTGGGGTTGGACCAATGTTTATAAGTTAAAGCAGTTCAAAGTGCTGTGCATCGTAACAGATGGTGGTACTGCAGATAAACTGCTTGCTTGGAGCAGTGGTCATAAAAAATACTGACATTCTTGTTATAACTGATTTCAACCTCTATCTTGTTGTTGTTCTTATTACTCTTTAAAGCACTCGAGTGAACATTTAAATCTTAAGCTACATCTCTGCCCCCCCCACCTCATACAATGCCATTGCAGATAGCTGCAATGCACAGGCATGACCTGGTCATGGAATGGAGTTTCCTCCCAATGAAATGGTGTTTGCAGAGGCACATGCTTCTCCTGCAAGCAGGTGGAGGATGGAAGGTGGTTTCTAACTTCCTTCAAGAAAATTTTAGCCCTTTTTTTTTTTTTCCCCTCCCCAGAACAGCACTACAAGTTTAACTCTCCAGGACGACTTACATTTGGGTTAGCTCTGCAGGGAGCCGTGTGTGTGTGTGTGTGTGTGTTTATGCTCTTGTTTTCCTTTGGCACCTTCTCTTGCTCTGTCGTGCAGAAGAAGCAGCAGTGGTAGTTTCTGGTTTAAGGAACACAGACGTCTTTGTGGGCGAGTCAGCCACGTTCACCTGCGAGCTCTCGCACCCGGGCGTGAGGAACGTGCAGTGGTGGCTCGATGGGACTCCCCTTCACAACAACCTGGTGACTGAAATCTCTGAGCAGGACGGGAGGATCCACACTCTGACCCTAAATGACGTGGCCTGCCACGACTCAGGCACTGTCACCTTCAGGGCTGGGTCCCTTATATCTTCAGCTAAATTATTAGTCAAAGGTATTTCCCTGACAGAAAGAAACACACGGCCACCTCTGGACCTGCTCCATGTGCTGGTGCTTCTGCCTTCCAGGCTACCCTTACTAAATCCCTTCACAGCTCTTCTGTGCCCTGCAGCCCTCCACTTCTGCAAGTCACCAGTACTCACCCCAGAAGTTTTACAGGTACAACCACATAGATTTTTGCAGTGGTTCAGGTGCAGAAGGGTTGCAGGCTCAGGGCTGCTGCTTTCCCCTCATGTCAAAGAAGAGATGAACATAAACAACTACAGTAGCACCTGACTTTTTCTCCCCACTTCAACTGTTTTGAATCATACCCCAAAATCTTATGGAGCTGGTAATTCACAAAATTATCACAGTCAGGCTACTGCTGCCCAGCTCAGCATGTTCCCAGGACAAGACTTTGGGCTGTTCCTGGGAAGCAAAAGATACATGACAGTGCAGGAACACAGTGACAAAATGAGCCTCGTTTGTTGAGTGGTCCTCGCTGCCCTAGCAGAGCTTTCTGGTCTGTTAAATAACTATTTTTCTCATTTGGTAAGGGTAGCCACAAGCTGCAAATAACACTGAGCTCCAGACTTGATAAAGCAAGTGCCCTCCCAGTCAGTCCTGGTATTTTTCAGACAAAATTAATGCTTGTTCCATGCTTGGAGAAGGGATTTGTATATACAGGGATATAAAGGGTTAAAAGATCCTTATTTAAATCTATCCCAACAGGAGCGATCCACAATATGGAATTGTAGTCAGTGGTTTGATGTCTCCTCTGTATAATGAGTCCCTTGTACATTCAGAAAATTTGAATATCTGCAAAGATAAAATGCCAGATCACTTCTTCCTGATCTCGGAATGGTGCAGCAACAACAGAGTGTGCACACCCCACAAATCCTGTGTCTGTCTGTATCAATCTGGAATTTCACATTTTCAGATACAGAACCTGGTTCTGAGCTCTCTAGGGAACAAATTCCAGTGGGTCTAAAACATGAATTAAAAATAAATGCATCATTAGGTGTTCTGCTCAGCCGAATAAAAGGCTCCCGAGAAGTTTCCATTTCATGTTATCACAGTATCATCGATGTTGGAAGGGACTTTTGGAGATCATCTACAGATGCTAGTACACATAGGAATGGGGATATTTTGTGCTTCTGTGAAGGAAAGATCTCTTTATTGTGAGCCTGAATCACAGCAGTGTATGATTATTATTGGTTTAGGATGAGAAAGGTACTTACACCCCAGTTACTCTGTGCTCAATAACACTTGATTTAATAAGAAAGTGAAACACCAGTAAAATTCCCACTGTCTTGGTATTAATAGACAATTTTAGGCACTTTAAAAGTAGACCTGTCTTTGGACTGTATTTCAGTCTACCTGGCTATCCATGGCTTGTCCTTCATCAGGGAGCAAATTGACTTTCTCTCTGTTCCATGTGCCTCATTCTCCTGCTTTAAGGCATGCTGTGACCGGATATATTCCATAATAAGTGAGGTCTCAGCTCTTCTTATTGGGCCTCCACCATATCACTGCCCTACAACTGCACTCGTTCAGTGGCCCAGTGTGACAACATCTTCATGAATGGGAGGGGGGAGAATGGGAAAGGCTGAAGGAGCTGCTCTCTTCCTCTGACTCCTTTGGGTGGGTGAGAATTACAGATCCTGGTGCCCACATGGGCTCCCAAGTCCCAGGGAGCTTTCTGCTGTTCTGCACGGGTGAATAGGGACACCAAGGTCCTTTCCCAGCAGTGGCAAACAGGGAAGGGGCAGTGGAACCAGGACACTTCCCTTCTCCAATGCCACAGGTGATATTTGCTGTGGGAGACACATTTCTACCTCTTATGAAAGGAGACGGTGTTGTGCTCCCCAGTTGCACAGATCCCTTCTTGCTTCTTCAGTCCTGGTGTCACCAGAACACCTCTGTGGTCTTCCATTGAGGCCTCCTCTCCATAAACACACTGAGTGGCGGAGGGAACACCAGTGAAAAGGATCAAACCTTGCAACAGAATTCCCAAAAGGTGTTTGCGAAACCATTTTTGCTTCCCAAGGTCTGCTTGTAGCATCCCAAATCCTCAACCTGATGCACCAGTTTCAGGAGGAGCATTCCCAGACTGAGGCCCTGTACAGTTTATTCTTGCTGGCTTGTTATCAGAAGAACTATTTCAAAGATAAGGGCATATCAAAGAATCATAGGATATCCTGAGTTGGAAGGGACCCACGAGGACTATCGAGCCCAATTCCTGATGGTATATCAGCTTTCTCTGACTGTCCCTTTGTAGCCATATCACTTTTTTGGAGGAAGTTGACATCATTCTTCTGGGAATGATATTGCAGAGAGACTTCCACTTTCAGACTTCATTGAGATTTTTATTTTTAGCATGAGTGGTCCAATTTGAAAACTCAGGAGGGACTCCTTGACTGCTTTGGAAGCGCACAACATTTTAGGTTAGATCAATCCACAGTGCCCTACAGCTGCCTCACAAGAAGCAAAACCAGTATTTTAAAGGAAAGAATGGATGCTTAAAAGCAGCCTCATGGATCTCACCTTCTTCAGAGGAGCTGCATATCCAGCAGCATTTGATGGGCTCTCAGTCTGAGATGTTAATGGTTCATGCTGCATCTCTAGATGAGCTGCTGTAAAGGAAATCATAGTTTTTCCCCCAACTATGTGTCTGTTGCAGAGGAACACGTGGCTAATCAAAACAATATGTGTCTGCCCCTGTGGAGTGTCCTTTTTTTGTCACAGTTGTCCTGGATCTTTGCTCCTCATGCTGCCAGTGACTCCTGACATCCCAGGAATGGGTGTTTGCATTCGAGGACTGGGTTTCTTTCCCACGAGTAGTTGCAGTTTGCTCATACAAGGAACCTCCAGTAGAGTTTGGGCTGTTTTGTCTGTTTCTCTGTGAGGGTGAGAGTTAGAGGGAACCACTCCCAGCAGCCCAAACCACTGCTGTCCTCTGTCTTACCCTTGTGCTCCACATCCGGGAAGCAGAACTGTTTCACACCCAGTGCTTCCCAGTCTGGAAGATCTCAGCGATGCTGGGAGAAAAACTAAGCCCAGAGGGAATCCCCACAGGTGTTCTGCTCCCAAGTCCACACTCAGGAGTTTTAAAGCACAAGCCTTAACTGCTGGTGGCCCCTTTTCCAGTGTGATGGTCGTGTTCTAACGCACCAGTTTGGCTTCAACCCTGCTTGATGCTGACACGAGCACAGACTAAACTGCTAATTCCCAGCTTGCACTGACGCTCTGCTTGCTCCTCACGAGCTCTGTGCTTGTCAAAAAAACTCTCCAAGTTGCCATTTCCGTGGGGATCCACTAATGCATGTCCTTCCTGACGTGTTGGTTAACAGATCCCACCATTGAAGTGGTCAGTCCCATGCAGGACATAACTGTTGATGAAGATGGCCCAGCAGAGTTCATATGCCAATATTCTAGGCCAGTGCACGCCATCTGGAAGAAAAATGATCAGGAAATACATGCAGATGGGCAGCGAGTGATTATCGATCAGGACTGGAATGTGAGCATGCTAAAAATTAACCCTACGGTCCCAGAAGACACTGGCATCTATTCTTGTGAAGCTGAAGGCACTAAAGTGATGGCTACACTTGATGTTCAAGGTGAGGCCTTCCAGCCAAAGAGGCAGACTGTCATGGTTTCCAGATAAGAGAGGTAGAAAAATCATGGCAGCACTTCGGATAACACATCAGACCCCTGCTCTTGGTGTTTGCTCCAGTACTGAAAATGAACTGGGAAGTAGTGGGAATTGCGTATGAAAATGCAGTTCTAAGTAGCTCAGTTCTAATTAACTCTCACTTATTACACCACTCACCCATTGTGCCTCTTCTGCAAAGAACTGGAACATTGGTGTGATGATTTGTGTCTTGCTGAATTGTTGTGAAAATCACAGGTTTGTGAAGAGCATTTTTACACCCCCTGTGCCTTAAAAGCAGTAAATAATGGATAGTGTGGAATTCCATTTGATTTCTGCTGAGCTAAGGTAATTTACTTTTTCAAATAGTGACCCTTGTCACTTGGCATCAGCACTTGGGAAGGCCCTGAGGAACAGTAATTAAAAACATTAAAACTAAATTTAGGATTTTACATGGATTTTTTTTTCTGCATATGGAATTACTGTGTTTGCTTTACCAAGTGAATTACTGTGAGCAACAAGAGCAGTGATTCTGATTTCTGAACGTTTGTGGCTGTTTTGCCTTCTTGCTTAACTGGAGCTGACAGTGCAGAAGAACAGGATATTATTTATTATAATGTTTTCTGCATCTATAAGCACTTTCCATTTTAGGGATTTGAAAGGATCTGATTGAATAAAAGCATCCCAGAGGAGGCAGGGTTAGCAATTGGCTGCTTTCCATAATTAGGGAAACCAGCACTCCAAAAGTGCACAGATAAACAGCTTGGATTTATTCTAAGAAAATTATACATTCTCCAAGAAGGATTTTCAAACACCTCATTCTTCTCCATAGGTAGGAATAAAATAAAGGATTTTTTTTTAGTATCATAGAATGCTGGAGTGGTTTGTGTTGGAGGGGAACTTAAAGATCATCCAGTTCTACCCCTCTGCCATGGGCAGGGACACCTTCCACTATCCCAGGTTGCTCAGAGCTCCATCCAACTTGGCCTTGGATACTTCCAGGGACTGGAAGCCCACACACAATCTCTCTGGGCGACTTGTAATTAGCAATAAATTAATTAATAGCTAGTAACTTTTCTTTTTGCTATTAAATTAATTGTTCTCTTTGTTGGTGGTTTTTAAAATTTTATTTATTTTTACTAATTTTTTTTTTTGCTTAGCATAGTTCCAGATAATGAGAGAGACCTAAACAGGAATGTCTGTTGGGTTATATCACAGACCATTCTGACCATTTGATGCTGTTTGTGTGAACTATATTTACTCAGCTGTGTGTCCCCACTCCTGTGCATGTCACTTGTCCCTGTAGCTGGTGCAATACAGGTTATACCCCTCACACACCAGCCCATACATTTAATTTTGCATCAGGGGGATTGCTCATGTCCAGGTGCCAACTGATGCATGACAGTGTGGCCAAATGGAGTTTGGAGGTTTATGCATGTTTCCCACCCCAGAATTCACCCCACACACGTGGGAAAATCAACCTGATTGTCACAGGGCTTTTGTGATAATTCAGAAATTTCTGTTCAGAGCACTCCTAATAAAGATTTTAACTTCCTGTGTGTTTCCTAGGGGCAGAATTACCTTGGGTGGCAGTCGCTGTAGCTTTGCCAGCCACAATATTCTCTTATATTTGCTTTGCGAGAAAAGTAGTAAGATTTTACCATGAGCTGTCAGTGGATTCACAGCTCTCAAGTTATGATGATAATTGGGCTGTCTGGGAGTTCTTTGGGAAATGTTTTCTGCCATGGGACAGAAAGAATTTGGTTGTACTTTGCCTTCCTGAGCTATCCCTTCCTAATGATTGTTGTCCTGATTTATACAAACACCACCTTTATTTTTCTTTATTTGTAAAGAAAAGTCAGGATTTTGGAGGAAATCTAGGTGAAATACTAGAGGTCCTAGAGTTTTATTGTTGTTTTTAAACTATCTCACTACTTCAAATCTTTTCAACTTTATTTAGGGTGTGGTTGAAGTCAAACCTACAGGCACACTTTATCACATCCACATTTTTCCATCAGCTTTCCACCGGTGGGAATCATCCAGCGCTCCGAGGCTTGTTAACATTCAGATATGCATGGCCAAATAACTAATGCTGTTCATTGTCCTTCTTTTCCAGCCAAGAACAGCATCGTCCAGGGCTTGGAGAACGTGGAAGCCGTGGAAGGAGGGGAAGCCCTGTTCGAGTGTTACCTCTCCAAGCCTGAGACCTACAATTACAACTGGCTGATTGACGATGAACCTGCCAAGACCACGGAGAACACCGAGATGGTTTACTTTGAAAATGGGCTCAGGCACATCCTGCTGCTGAAGAACCTCACCCCCCAGGACAGCTGCAGGGTGACTTTCATGTGCAGCGACGCGGTGACCTCGGCCTTCCTGACGGTGAAAGGTAACTCAAGCGCTCGGGCATGGGGGAGTCCTTCAACTCCTGGTTGGAAAGAGGAAAAGGAACCAGGAGAATGTGATGAGTAGCAGGGAGGAAAAGTTGCATTTGTTGCCTGCTTCTTACCTAAATCTTCTTCCTGCACAATAAATCATAGAATCGTTAAGGTTGGAACAGGCCTCTAGGATCGCTGAGTCCACCCGTTAACCCAACACTGCCAAGCAACCACTAAACCAAAGAAGCACGGAACCATAAAATCAAGGAATGGGTTTGGGTTGGAAGGGACCTTAAGGATCACCTTGTTTTAACCCCCTTGCCATGGGCAGGGACACCTTCCACTATCCCAGCTTGCTCCAAACCCCATCCAACCTGGCCTTGGACACTTCCAGGGATGGAGCAGCCACAGCTTCTCTGGCCAACCTATGGCAGGGTCTCAGCACCTTCACAGGGAAGAACTTCTTCCTAATATCCAATCTAAACCTACTCTCTTTCAGTTGAAACCTGTTCCCTTTGTCCTGTCACTCCAGGCCGTTGTAAACAGTCTCTCCCCATCTTTCTTGTAGCTCTCTTCAGGTACTGGAAGGCTGCAATTAGATCACCCCAAAACCTTCTCTCTTCCAGGCTGAACAAACCCAATTCTCTCTTCCTTTAATGGGTGATGTTTTACAGCTTTCATATTTTCTTGTTCTGTAAGACATGACGTGGTTAAAAGCAGCAACACCTGGCACTGAGTGAGCAGCAAATGGCTGTCTCACAGTTGTCATTATTCTGATGAGTTCGGTTGTGTTTATATGT
The DNA here is from genome assembly GCA_035041135.1 of Platyrinchus mystaceus. Taxonomy (NCBI): domain Eukaryota; kingdom Metazoa; phylum Chordata; class Aves; order Passeriformes; family Tyrannidae; genus Platyrinchus; species Platyrinchus mystaceus. Next base: position 1,921,021 of record JAWWLV010000088.1, read on the forward strand.
TCTCCAGGGCTTTAGAGATGAGAGTTGTATCAACAACAATATTATCTCTGTATCCTGGTACTTTATGCTATTCCTGGAGACTCCTGTGGGGATCAGGACCCCTTTCAGGGTACAGGAACAGCCATCAGTTCCCCAGTTATGGGTTGGATGGGGATTTGAACTTGCTCTAGTGGAAGGTGTCTTTGCCCATGGCAGGGGGGTTGGAACAAGATGGTCTTTAAAGCCCCTCCCAACCCAAACCATTCTGTGATTCTGTACCTTCAGTTCTGGTGATAAACATAACCACCCTTTTAATGATCCCATTGGTCTCCAAGGCCTGACTGCCCAGAGCTTCAGCATAAACATCCCCAGCATCTCCTGATTGTTTCTGTAACAGGGGCCTTGATTACCGATTTTAATCTACAGGATGGCGCCTGCAGTTCTTGCAGCCTCTCAAGGATGTGGAAGTCTCTGTGGGGGAGAAAGCCACATTTAGCTGTGTTCTGAGTGAAGCTGTGCCCGTTAATGAAGTGTCCTGGTACAGCAATGACGTAGAGATCCAGTCGGGTGAGGACTGGGAGGTACAAGCAGATGGAAACAAATACAAACTTACTCTGAAAAAAGCCCAGCTGCACCACTCTGGAGAGGTGACCTTTGCTTCCAGGGAAGCAATTTCATCAGCCAAGCTTTCTGTGATAGGTAAGTGTCTGTTGTTCCAGCCCAGTGGCACTTGGAATCTCAAAATCTGGTATTGAGCTACAGCACTGAAACTTCTGATCTTTGCTCCAGTTCTTTTTCCCTTTGCCTCGCACGTCCCAAGGTGGTGGTCTTAGTCTGAGATGCTGCTACTGGGCAACCTGTTCTTTGACCAGAAATAGTCCATCCCATCAGGCTGGTGGTGGTAGAGACGTTCACCAACTTTTTTAGCTGCAATCTTTTATAAAATGTAACGTAGGCTCTAAAAAAATCAATTTTCTCAGAGTTCAACATCACCCTCAGCAGATGTGGATGTAGGAGGGAGCTGAACTGGAGTCCACATGGAAAAATTATCCAGGAGAGCAAAGAAGACTTTGTAATCTGTTAATCAACTCAAGGGCAGGGCAACCATATTTCCAGATTAATGAGTTCCTTATTAAAATCTCCATGTGTGGGATGTCCATGAAACACACACCTTGTTTTCTGACAGATTTAAATTGTCTTATTTTGGGCACCTGCATTTTAGAAAATGCAAAATAGAGTCCTCATGAACTCCTCCCGTTAACAGATTTTTCTGTATGAAATTTAGCTGACAATACAGAAAAAAAAAAGCTTTTTTATGTTATTTTTATTGTGTCCAGAATTAAAGAACTGCCTGTTGACCACATTTGCCTGGTACATCGTGGCAGGTAATTTACATGGCAAATGTCTTGAACCTGAAGACTAAAACATGTATTTCTGTCTTCTAAGCCAAAATATAATTTAATTATAATTTAATTTCCAGTGTACTGAGTATGGGAATTGGAACTGAGTGATCTTCAAGGTCCCTTCCAGCCCAAACCATTCTATGATCATCAGTAACCCATCTGGTAGGGCACCAGATCCTATAGATTTATTTTGTTATTTTACAGATTTATTTGTTATTGCCTGATGTTCTGACATGTATCACAGTTACACAGAAATGGAGTGATTTGCTATTAAAATACTAGAGTTACACTTTAGTTACCTCTTTATCCATCAATAACTTGATTTCCATTAAGGCCAGACCTAAAATAAACATAATCAAGGCCCAAATATACCTGAAGGTTGCAGCTAATTTCCTCAATGATACGTACAGTGTAGGGTTATCTTTATTTTGAGAGCTGGGTGGGGCAAACCAGCAGGAAAACAGATCACAAAATATGACATTAAGTATGTGAGATGAGAGCTGGAAGAGGAATGTTTGTGCAGAAAAGGTCAGAAAAAGGAAATCTTGGTGGTGCACAGGAATTTCTCATGGTCATGGGCATGACTTTATGATGAGTTTACAATGAGTTTACGATGACTTCACACACAAATTTACAGTAAGCCAGACACCGAATCTGTCGTGCTTCCTCCTCATGGCTTGTAGAAGGCTCTTGGCTGTTTCAGTGCGAGGCACTGTTGCTCACGTGGTACATCATGGGAGCTCTGTTGTGCCCTCAGCCCTCCCCGACCCACCCGAGGAACCCGAAGTCCTAAGTCAGAGCAGCCGCTCCGTCACTCTGTCCTGGCTCCGGCCGCTGAGCGACGGCGGCTGCGACATCCTGGGCTACCGAGTGGAGAGGAAAGTCCCGGGTGTCGGCTGGCAGTCCTGCAGCAAGGGCCTCATCCCAAACACGGAGTTCACAGTGGATGGTCTCGCCCCGGGTGGACCCTACAGATTCCGTGTCTCAGCCGTAAATAAAGCGGGGGACAGCGAGGCGCTGCACTTCCCGCAGATGGTGCGGATAGGTGAGGATGGAGATGCCCCGGGGAGGACTGCAAGCTGCTGTAGGCCTTATTTTTTGCATGGCATGCCTGCTTCACCCATTCCAGCCACCTGCTGGAAAAAAATCACTCCGTGACGTCTTTCAGTGCTCAGCTGCCAACACAAGAGAGGAGGAAGAGCTTGGGAAAAAGTTGTTCTGGGCTGCCTGGAACAGAACCTGGTGTGTTGTTAGTGCTCAACACTTGTTTCCTCCAAGCTGCACAGCCTGCGCTGCATCCATCGCCATGAGTTCCATTCCTGGTGGAGTTAGGATGGAATGAGGCAAAAGGAGCATGTTGGAATGCGTTTGGGGTGACCAAGACCCTGCAGGGGGGTGGGCAGTGTCATCTTCTTCACCCATCTTTCTCTCTCGTTGTATTGTTTGTGTATGTTTTTCAATAACCTGCACAAAGAAATGCTGGAGGACGCAGTTCCTTTGCTGTCTGATGGTGGAACTTTGGAAGCTACAGTGGGATGTGGAGTCGCTCCCTTGGTCTTTCTTTTCTTGCAACTCTTTCTGTGAAAGCTGAATGCCAAAAATTCCTCAAACTGAGAATATTAACCTAAAAATCCTCTTAAAGCTCAGACACATGATGATGTTTTTATCACATAATTACTGCCAGTGCCAGACTGATGACTCTGCACATGCTGACTTTGTCTGTGACAAACCCAGGGCATTTTGGGCAGGGGTTCCCCCTCCCTGGTGAAAATGTGCAGAGGGGCAGATCATGCTGAGGAATGTGCTGCTTTTGGGAATTTAGCAGTGCTTTACATCCCAGTCAACCCCTCCGTGTTTAACACATTTGCCACAGCTTTGAGTATCAGAGTCATACAAACACCCTTCCATTGGCAGGTCTCTTTCCAAAGTAAAGCATTTTTATTTTTAAATTCTCTATGCTTTTTGGTAATTTTTACTCCTTCTAAGCTAGTGTAAATATATATTTTTTTATACTTTCAAGGCTGGGATGAATGCTGCTTGGAATAATCCCTTTTTTATTGTTTTTACTGTTTCTTTCTCGTCTCACTTCAGAACTGCCTCCCTTCTAAACATTTAGGACCTTCCAAAAATCTGTAGAACTGCTTGAATAGCGGTGATGGGTAAATGAAGACTATCAAATAAACACAGGAATGTGAAAAATGCAACCACTTCTGCATGTATAAATTTAGATGGAGATGGGTTAATCACTGGAAAAGCTTGGAAGGTTGTTTTGATATTGTCATAGGAATTGCAAACTTTGGATGCTGCCGGTCTTTTTATTCTTTCCTTTGGTTGCCTACAACAGCTGATGAATCTATAAATGATGGATGGGATGCTTGGAGTGATATAGAGTGATCTGGAGTGCCTTAGAGCCAGATTATGATTTGTTCTTTGCGTTAATTCACTTTCGTTTTTGTGCTTGCAGAGCCTCCAGTTACAGTCACCCAACCTTTGGTGGGAGGATCAGTCACGGAAGGGGGGGTGGCTCACTTGGAGTGCACATTATCCAGTGAAACTGAGGAGAAAGTGACGTGGCTCAAAGGAAAAGAACAAATAAAAGCTGGAGGGAGGTACGAGATCCTCTCCGATGGAAAAAAGCAGACGCTCGTTATTCATGGATTCAGGCCTGAAGACCAGGACACCTACACCTGCATGGCTTCCCCTGAAGTCAAATCTGTTGCCAGCCTGAGTCTTGAAGGTACAGAGTGTTCATTCCTGTGGTGTTAAATCAGTTCTCTTTATGGACACCCAGGAGCATCTCCACAGCTTTCTTTTACAAGCCCTGATAAAAATCCACAAGCAATCGTTGTTTTCCTCTTTGGTATTCTCCACTATGTTTCTGTGTCCCAAATAGCTCTGAGTTGCTCAGCTAAGAGTTTTCTCAGTCAGAAATTTAAGGTGTGACACCGTGTGTCCCTACATGGGGTTGTGGTGCCTTTTGAGATGCTTCCAGGTATTCTGTGGGTGTCCCAGACAACCTGGAGCATCTCTAAAGGCACTGTGGAGAGGCAAGTGAATGTGTCCCAGAGGGTGAGTCACAACCTTCAGACTCAGACACATCCAAACAGGCAGGTGGGGTGTGTCCATGGGAGGTGGGAGTCTCAGCACCCAGCGTAGCCACTGGACATCTGTTGAAGTCAGTCAGTGAAGCTCTGTCTAAATATAAGAGAGGATGAGCCTGAAGAGCTTTCCAGCCTCTCCTGACAGTCTTAATTAGGTGTTCATCAACTGCAGCGTTAAAAAGAGGCAAAATTTCATTTATTTGGTTTAAAAATGCAAGGAATAATAACGAAAAAAAGGTTGTTGTTTGGCTATGCTTTAAGTGCATGCATAGAATCACAGGGTAGTTGAATTTGGAAAGGACTTCTCAAGACAATGTGGTCCATCCCCTGCTCAAAGAACAAGTTTCCCAGGGCCATGTCCAGCCATATTCACCTCCCAGAGAGGTTGTGGAGTTTCCTTCTCTGGAAATATTCAAAAGCCATCTGGACAATGTCCTGAGCAATGTGCTCTAGGGGACCCTTCTTGAGCAGGGAGGTTGGACCAGGTGACCTCCAGTGGTCCCTTCCAACCTTCCCCATTCTGTGTGATTCCGTAAATTCACATTTTGTCCCCAACAGAGTGCTTAGTTAAATGCCACTGGTACTCTTGTGCTCAGGCTTTAGGACAACACTTCCATGTTTCTCAGAGCTCACTCACAGGTTTTGTCTTTCAACATCTCATCAATTTGTTTCTCCCCAGTCCCCACAGCGACGATGCTAAAGGAGATTGCCAGGGAAGCACCCCCTGCAAGCCAGCCAGAGGAGCTGGTGGACGGCCAGGTCCAGCCCAGCTTGCCCCCTGAGGCTGCTCAGGAGGGAGATCTTCACCTCCTGTGGGAAGCTCTGGCCAAGAAGCGCCGGATGAGCCGGGAGCCCACCTTGGATTCCATCAGCGAGGTGCCTGAGGAGGACGAGAGGCTGCAGAAGTTGAGGAAGGAGGAAGCAGAGATGTCCCACTACTACTCAGAGGAGTATTCCACGTGTGACGAGCTGGCCAGGACGGGAGAAGCCGATTTCTCTTTCACGAGCTCAGATGATGAGTCCAGAGCTGGGACACCCTCACTGGTGAACTACCTAAAAAAGAAAGCTGGGAAGACGAGTATCAGTGTTACCAGCAAGGTTCAGTCCACCTCCACAGGCAAATTATGGAAGCAGTGGGAGAAATCCAGCGTGGAGACTTCTGTGACCACCACAGCTGCCAAACCAGCTGAACCAGAGCTGCCAGACTTAGACGACCCTTCCATGAACAAGGCTGCCGTGAAGATCCAAGCTGCTTTCAAAGGCTACAAAGTCAGGAAGGAGATCAAGCAGCAAGAGTGCCCGGTGTTTACTGAGACCTTCAAAGACTTCTCTGGCGAGCCTGGAAGCACTCTGCACCTGGAGTGCGTGGCCCACAGCAAATCTGACATGAATGTGCGGTGGCTGAAGGACGGGCAGGAGCTTTCAGACGGCCGCTACTACCACATAGACAACTACAGCGACGGGACCTGCTCGCTGATCATCGCCGGCCTGGACAGGAAGGACGCAGGAAAATACACCTGTGAGGCATCCAACAAATTCGGCAAGGTTTCCCACAGTGCCAAGGTGGTGGTGGGCGCTCAGGAAGCTCAAGTGCTTCCTAAGAAGCAGGTGAAGCGGAGCGCTGACAGTGAGACGGAGAGCTCGTCCGGCAGCGAGCTGGACGACGCTTTCCGTAAGGCAGGGAGGAGACTCCACAGGCTCTTCAGGGCCCATATCTCCACGGAGATCTCTGACGTGGAGGAGGAGCTCTTTGTCAGCGCAGACGAGGGGGACATCGACGTGGTGGACCAGCAGACGTACCGGGAGGACGACCGGTACATCTACATCAAGTTCGAAGTCTTGTCCGAGGCCAAAACGGCCGCCACTCGGTTCAGGGAGATGTTTGGGGCCCTGGGGATCCCCGTGGAGATCGATATTTTGGAGCAGGGCCCTAAAAAAGTTGAACTGCGTATTGGGAAGGCGTCACCACCCACCTTCGGGAAGTTTGCACCACCAACAGCGAGACCTCCGCCGCCTTTGCTGACTTCTGACACAGGTAGGGGAAGCAAACCTTGAGGGTTCCTTTTTTGTTTGTGAAAAGACAGCTGGAGTAGGTCAAAATATTATCTTTTCACTCTCCAACAACTCAAACATCTTTTTTTTCTTTTTTTTTTCTTCATTTGGTGCAGATATTTCTCTGGAAACTTTGCACTTTGGGAAAAAAAAAGGAATTTTTTAAAATTTTTTTTCTTCATTTGTGGGGAGAGAAGGGACATTAGTGCTGAAGAAGAGGGTTGTAAAATATTGACTTATCTATGGAGCTGCTTCTCACAATATAAATGTCTCCTATTACCATAATAGAGCCATAAATCTTATGAATATTACACTTAAATGAACAAAACAGTTTTTAGAACAGTCCTGAGGGAGACAAGACATCTTGGCAAGGAGAGGAAAAGGGGAGATGCATAGTTGGCAACTGTGCTTGTGGAGTGTCTTCACGGTGTTTGTCGGGGAGTTCCTTCTTGACTGTTTTCATAGACGTCCCCCTGAAAATAAAAACCTAGAAACCACAAGTCTTCAGGCACTGGGCACTTCAAATGCATCTCTTAACACAGGTTTTCTCCTTTCTCCTCTCCCACCACCCCACTTCAGCTCCCATGTTCATGACTGAGCTCCAGAACCAGGAGGTCCAGGATGGGTACCCCGTCAGCTTTGACTGCATTGTCATTGGCAAACCGCTCCCCACGGTTCGCTGGTTCAAGGATGGGAAAGCTATTGAGGAAAACGACCACTACATGATCAATGAGGACCAGGAGGGGTGTCACCAGCTCATCATCACCGCTGTGGTCCCCACTGACATGGGTGTTTACCGTTGCCTGGCTGAGAACAACATGGGAGTGGCTTCCACCAAGGCTGAGCTTCGAGTAGACTGTGAGTCTCAAAATTGCTGTAAAAAAAAACAAAAACAAGGAAAAAGGTCCTTTTGGGAGGTGGATATTTTTTTTTCCCAAGAAAAACATAATTTACATTTTTTAAAAAAGTATGTGTTGCCCACTTGTAAAACTCTAAAGTTTCTGAGGCTCAGCTGGGTTTTGCCTCTTGGGTTCAGGTGGGTTTTGCCAACTCCAAGGCAAGGCTCAGAGCAAAGCTTTTCAGGT
>JAWWLV010000088.1:1943060-1968612 GCA_035041135.1 Platyrinchus mystaceus
TTTTCATGGGAAATAGCATTAGGGTGTCCAGGAAGAAGGCAGTCAGGCCAAAATATTTATGTGTTCTGGTGTTCCACAAATGAGCAATTTGAATAGTTTGAAGAGCTTACTAATTTTGAACACATTCTTGGACAAAACCACCGAATTTTTTAAGGATGTCTTGGAGGAGTGAAAGCACTTTCTCTGCCTTCATTGCTGAAAGAGAGGAGCAGGAACAAATCCAAGAAGAGTAGTAAAACTGACATTTCATATTTCTTCCAACCTTCCTTTTTATTAATCTGATGTCGACTCTCAGTTCAGCTCTGTCACATGAATTGCCTGTTCTGTGGTGGTGTGAGGGTAAGCAGAAGAGAAATGCAATGGATACATTTTGTTTTGGAATTTTTGGGTTTCAGTCGCTTTCTGGTATTTGTTTTAACTTTGTCTTTGTTTAATATTAATTGATATAAGGAAAAGCCAAACTGGCTAGTCATTATAGCTGTAGGAAGGAAAATACTTGATTACCTAAGCAGCGCATGGTGAAAAAAAATGGGATAAAAGTTGCTCAGGTGAAAGAATTGAAAGAGATATTGAGAAACTCTTTGGCTCTGAAGGAAATGTGGTTTTTTTTTCTCTGATTGCCCTTCATTGATCTACAGGAATTAATCCAAAACAAAGCAAGAAACAGCCAGAACTGCACCTTGCTGGAACAGGCTTATGCTGTGGTGTCTGCACTGACCCGGAGGGCAGAGAACAACCTCCATGTCTCACTGATTGAGAATTATCCAGGGACACTGGAGAGCCTTGGTGAACCCATCCGGCAGGTAACTGGAATTTCTCGGTGGTGTTGGTGCCATCTGTGTCTCCAGTGGCTCCTGAGTAGCCTTAATTCCTACAAGAAGCTCCTTTAGAAACCGTGTGTGAAAGAAAGTGTTTGCTTCCCCCATTTCTTGCTGCTTCAGAGCAGCCCTGGCTGGACTAAGGTTTGAAGCAGCAGAGCAGAGGCACTGATGGAGCAGCTCATACATAATGGAGTTATTTGCCTTTCTGATCCACTCATCGAACAGGAAGAGATTTTTTCTGGGATCCCATGTGATTTTAAAGCATTTTATTTTTTCTCCCTCCTCCTCCTCCTCTTAATTATTCCCAAGGCACACAGGTCAACTCATGAAATTATTGTCATCTAAAGATCTGATTCTCCTCCAGATCTCCCCCATGAAGCAGATGTGGGATTTAGGGTCACAGAGGAAAGATGACCCAGCTGTTAGGACACCAGTCTGGGATTTTCAACACCCCTACTCAAATTCCTGTTTCTTTATAGACTTGCCATGCTGGGCAAGTCATTTACTGTGTCTGTTTGTATCCAGTGTTTTCCATGGGAATACGGCTGTATTCCTGAGTGGAGTTGTAAGGCTGAATTACAGCGGTGGGGATTCATCTACCCCCGTTTAGACACTCAAAAAAAAGAGTCCAATCACACCCCAAGAGTGTTTATTTTTTCCTAGTGATGCCAGGGGGGACCCCTGACACTAACTGAGCTGTGTCTGAAGGTATGTGAAATTAAAGTCCTGCTCTGGTGAAGGCCACAAAATCACCATGTAAATTGTCTGTATAACAGACAAAATGCAATTTTTCCATTAGTATTTCCAAGAGTGCTCCTACCTGACAAGTGCTCTATATTTTTCTGGCAACAAACCATGCCTTTGAAAGGACAATGTGATGACAACCCCTGTGTGTGCCCCCGGTGGCTCTGTCAGTCTGGTGGGTCACCTTTAGCTTTAAAACTCATCTGCCGTGCTGTAATTAAACCAGAGACACACCAGGTGATGATGTAACAGGAAACATTCATCTGTTCACTGAAAAATTATGATGAAATCATCATTTTTATTACTTATTTTTATTATATTATTTTTGGCATATTATAATATTACTAATATTAATTATTCCAGATGTATCATGACGTGCTCTCCCTTCTTTTTCCTATCAGGGCCACTTCATTGTGTGGGAAGGAGCTCCAGGAGCTAGAATGGCATGGAAAGGACACAAAAGACATGTTTTCCTCTTCAAAAACTACCTTGTGATCTGCAAACCAAAGCGAGACACAAAGACAGACACCTACAGTTACATCTTCAAGAACATCATGAAGGTCTGATCTCTTTATCCTCCCCTGGAGCATTTCTCTGTCACTTCACATTTATATCCAGCTTGGATGTTTCTCTAATCTTTTTGAGCTATTCCTTTGTTTCAAAAAGTCTTTGAAGCACAAGTAGAATCTACATTTATCCCAAAATATCATTTCAGAATTGGCAGAAACCTGTCAGAAACAAACAGAACCTGGATGTAGCAATGAAATGTCAAGTATTAATTCATTCCTGTTACCTCATTGAGTTAACACCATAAATACATTATATTGAGGTGAATTTTGCTGTTTATAGTATTTACTACCATTTGTAAATCTTTGGTTTTGGCAGTCTGTAATATTGGGAGTAAATTGGAAGAAATGTTAAGGTCGTATGCTACATTCCATGGGGTTCTCTCTGCTGGTTACACCCTTTCCAGACACCAATTCCTGCTTAGAAATGAAAAAAAATTCAAAGGATTTGACCAACTCATTTTCAGACATTCAGGGTTAGGAGTGAAAGTAATTAAGGAAAGAGTTTTCACAAGGCAAGAGATTCTCAACTCCAGTAAAAAACACCACCTGAAAAACTTCTTGACCAGGGAATTCTTGACAGAGCTCAGTTGGGACCTTCTGAAAATCCTTATCTCTGTCCTCATTGATATTCATGGGCAGATTTTATTTTCCAAGAAAAAATTAAATGGAAAAATTTCCATGCTTTGTCCAGAGAGTGCCTGTTCTCTAATTTTTTTTTTCCCATGTTGCCTCAAATTTTGCTGTTCCTGGGCCCAAGAGCACTGCACTGTAGGGGCAGTGTGTCCCACCCTTGGGACACCTGTTAATGCTGGACATTATTTTCCTGAAATGGGATTATTATTCCCAGTAAAATGTCATTTTGGGAACCAGAAAGTCAAGTATACTGGGTAAAATAGCTCTCAAAGTACCTCTGATCGCTGTTCACCGAAGCCACCTCGCGTTGCTCACGCAGCACAAAAAAAAAAAAAAATAAATCTTTAAAAGCTGTTGAGAATTCCCTGTGCTGCTGGGAATTCCTAAGACCATGGGAGATGTGCTGAGTTCCTTGCCCCTTCTGCCACGCAGCTGAACAACATCGATGTGAACGACCTGGTGGAAGGGGACGACCGGGCGTTCGAGATCTGGCACGAGCGGGAGGACCTGGTCCGCAAGTACCTCCTGCAGGCTCGGACCGTGAACATCAAGAACTCCTGGGTGAAGGAGATCTGTGGAATACAGCAGCGGATCAGCGAGCCCATCTGGAGTAAGTGTGGCCCAAGACAGCCCAGAACTCCTAGGTTTGTTTTTTTCTTGGATGGTCTCCTTGGGTCAGGAAGGAAACGAGCACAAGGGGAGAGAAACGGTTTGTGGTGATCTAAACGCCACGTGGGCAGAATTCAGGGAGGTGGTTCTGCCCCTCTGTTCTGCTCTTGTGAGACTCCACCTCCAGTGTTGTATCCACCTCTGGGACCCCCAACATCAGAAGGATGTGGAGCTGCTGGAGCAAGTCCAGGGGAGGCCACAAAGGAGATCAGAGGGTTGAAATACCTATTCCATAAGAAAAGGTGGAGAGAGTTGGTGTTGGACTCTGATCCAGAGTCCTGCACTCACCAGTGTAAATCCCCCTGTGACCATTTTGTGTATCAGACCCTCTATTTGACTTCTGGCTTACACTGCTATTACCTGTGCACTTGGGTTTGCTTTGGAATTTTCTCTGGTCATTCAGGCTGCATCATCCTCAGTGTCATTAGAGATTCCACCAGTTTTCTATCCACAGCACTTATGAGCAGGGATATTAAATCTTTATTTTCCAGGCATAAGCTACAAATGGTGTCCACTGCAGTGTAAGGATATTTGGCATCTGAAAATGCCAGAGGAGGATTGTATTTAATCTGTATACTCTGAAAATAAGTCTGGGCATTTTATTTTAACTCATTATTACCATATGAAATGGTGCACAATTATTCTGATAGTCTTCCTCATTAAAGCACCTCACTAAAGGAACAAAAATTAAAGTCCCTTAACAAAGGAACAAGTTTCCCAGAGAAGATGAGGATGCATGGAATTGTTCAAGGCCAGGTTGGACAGGGCTTAGAGGAACCTGGTCTAGTGGAAGGTGTCCCTGCCCATGGCAGGAGGTTGGAAGTAGATCATCTTTGAGATCCCTTCCAACCCAAACCACTCTAGGATTCTCTGACTCTAGAAAGCATAGATTTTACTGTATGGAGACCAACAGTTTGGATATCTGAGGTACATTTTATTTGAGGAATTATGTTAATGGTGACTTCTGTGTGCGGTCTGAATAATGGATGTGCTCATTAAAAATCACAGTCAACAACAAATCCCTTTTTTTTTTAGTATGGCCTATCTTTATGGCCAACAAACAGACATTTGGTGGACTGGATTTAGTCTCAGATAAACAAGGATAGCACTTCACCTGGAAAAGCTTGAACTTCCCATTCTGAACCTCACAGATTTGCAAATTTATTTTTACCTTACATATCAGCAGCTGCTCTTGGACAGACTCTCCCCCAGACTAACACAACCTCTCCTGATGTTTCAGTACCTCCAGACTTTGAGGAAGAGCTGGCAGATTGCACGGCTGAGCTGGGAGAGACAGTCAAGCTGGCCTGTAAAGTGGTGGGAGCTCCCAAACCCTCCATCAGCTGGTACAAAGGTAAGGGCAGGAAGCCATGAAAATGCCTCCTCCAAATTTGTCCTCTGTCTATATCTGATAATTGGTTGGTGGGTAATCAAAGAGCTGATCACCTCGAGATACCCAAAGTCTGGTGACCGTGTTTATGGTCACTTTGGAGGTGTTCCTTTGGCTGGCACAGCACATACTCTGGAAAAATGTCACTGTTCAGTGAGGATTGGTGATGTATGAGGTCCCTCAGCAGTGCTTTGCCCAGAGGACATCCTGCAGAGAGCTGGACGAAAGGGTGAGGAGCTCATTCCTCAGCTACCAACATCAGCTGCAATAAAGCAAATACAGCTCTCAGTCCTCTCAGGTGGAAAAGCTGGATAAATCCCAAGGAGAAAACAGAATGGATAGGAAGATATTTTTAAAAAAAATCACTTCCCTTTGCCTTTCAGATGGAAAGCCAGTGGAGGTGGATCCCCATCACATTATAATAGAAGATCCTGACGGTTCCTGCACGCTGATCTTGGACAACCTGACAGGTGCTGACACAGGACAGTACATGTGCTTTGCTTCCAGCCCTGCTGGAAATGCCAGTACCTTGGGAAAGATCCTTGTTCAAGGTAAAGTCCTACACAGATGCGTTATTTTAAAGAGGTGTGCTATGTGATACTTTGAACTTGTGTCAGGAATAGGGTGGCCAGAAGGACCAGGGCAGGGACTGTCCCCTGTGCTGGGCACTGGTGAGGCCACACCTCAAATCCTGGGGCAGTTCTGGGCCTTTCACTTCAGGAAGGGCATTCAAGGGCTGGAGTGTGTGCAGGGAAGGGAATGGAGCTGGGAAGGGGCTGGAGCAGCAGGAGCAGCTGAGAGAGCTGGGGGGGCTCAGCCTGGAGAAAAGGAGGCTCTGGAGGGACCTTCTGGCTCTGCAACTCCCTGACAGGAGGGGGGAGCCAGGGGGGGGTCGGGCTCTGCTCCCAGGGAACAAGGGACAAGATAAGGGGAAACGGCCTCAAGCTGCACCAGGGGAGGTTTAGATTGGATATTAGGAAAAATTCCTTCATCAAAAGTGCTGTCAGGCACTGGAACAGACTGTTAGAGTCACCATCCCTGGAGGTGCTCAAAAAACGTGTGGATGTGGCACCTGGGGACATGGTTCAGTGGTGGCCTTGGCAGTGCTGGGGAATGGTTGGACTCCATGATCTTAGAGGGCTTTTCTAACCTAAATGATTCTGTGTTTCTGTGATGAAGGGTGTATAATACCTACTGGATAAAGTTTTTTAAAAAAATATTTCATGAAAATGTGCAGTCAACTGTTCTTAGGGCAAAAAATGTGACCTTCAGTGTCCTGTGTGCAGACACCCTGAGAATTACCTGGTCAGGGACACATCCTTCCTTTCTGGTCCTATTTCCAGCTACTGTTTAACTTACCTTTGCTTTGCAGTGCCACCAAGGTTTGTGAACAAGGTCAGAAACGCTTATTTTGTGGAGGGTGAAGATGCCCAGTTCACCTGTACTGTGGAAGGAGCACCAAGGCCTCAAATCAGGTCAGTCCTACAAGTCACGCTGGAACAAAACCTGGTCAGAAAAGCCAGAAAAGTCTTTTGGGGTTATGACCCTTTCTTCTCTGTGTCTTCCACCTTTACCCCATCCCAATCCTGCATCCTCCTGATCCCAACATTCCTGAGATTCTCAGCCATTTATTGTAACTAGGATCTGAAAAAAAACACCTACAGATAATCCCTGGCTGTATCAGCTCCAACAGCCTGACAGCATTTTTTCATTTCTTTATCCCCCCTGCCTTACACCTGAACTGCTTTTATCGCCAACCAGTATTCAGACAAAAAGCTCAGCAAGTCTTTGCATCACTTAAAGCCCTTTTCCTGCACTGACTGATGAGATTCCTTGAGAAGAATCCTGTGTAGTTCATTATCCATGTGCGACCCACTCACCTGCAACCAACCTTCCAAGTTGGCCACACATGTTTAAACATCCAAATGTTTACCTGAAGATTAACTACTGAGTTGGCTGATAGGTGGATCAGTGAGATGGGGATCTCTTGACACTGGATGTGTTTTTCCTGGCTCAAACTCTGTGTTTTCCACACGCAGATGGTACAAAGATGGGGTGCTGATAAAGGACACAAGCAAATACCAGGCTTTCAGTGAACCACGGAGTGGCATCGTGGTCCTGGTGGTCAAGAACCCTTCCAATGAAGATATGGGACACTATGAATGTGAGGTGAGTTCACAGAGATTTAAGTACCTGCCATTTGCAATGATATAGATAGAAGAATTTGTTTTGCTGGAACAGACCCATGGCATGAGATCAGTGGCTGAGTAACTGCTGCCACCTGGCATATAAAAAAATTTATATAGCAAGTCAGACTGAACTGATCTGGAGAGTTTCTGGACTGTCTTTATATTATGGCACATTCATGCTGCTACTAAGAAACCATCCGAAGCTAAAAGAAAGAAATTAAGTCTAATTAGAAGGATAAACCACTGAAATTCCTGTTTGTTTATCAAGTATACATGGAAGTATCTAATAAATTAAAAAAAATGCAAAATATTTTCTGAAAATTGGTCATAGTCTATGTATTCATTGCAATAAAATAGTAATAAGCTCTGAGGGCTTGGCAATAAAAATAATTGATCTGGGTTTAGGAAATTAATGGGTCAGTTGCCCCCTGGTAAATGGTTTGCTATAATTTAAAGACTTCTATTAGAACTTTAGCAAAATTAGACTACTTTGCATTTGCCATTAATTAAGACCTCAAGGTCCAGTATCGCCTTGGATGAGTAAAATTCTGTAGATTAATGGATGATGAACAAACAAAACCCTCTTTAATTACCACCCAAGGGCACACAGCACAGTCTGTGCCTGTTGGTAGAGACAGAGCTAAGCCAGGCCCGAGCCACAGGCTGCAAACTGAAAATAACTAAGTAAACAGCTAAGTTTGCTGCTGTAAGTTTGCTGTGATTTGTCTGTGTGGGTCATTTTTGGTAAATTATCACCAAGAACCCCACTGAGCAGCAAAGTGTCCCTTCAAACCCATTCCTGTTGTCATTTGAACGCATCGAATCGTTTAACGTAGCGTAGGAAGCTTTTATTGCAACCAAACAACCCGTGTTTCACTGGGTGCTGCCCAATTCTCTTCAGCTGATGAACAGATTAGGGTCTGCAAAAAGTGGAGCAGAGCTTTACCACCACAGTGCTGCAGCCCTGACCCAGGAGAGGAGAGGAGACCAAGCCATCACCATCGAAGGTACGGGCCTTGCCCAGCTCCGTAAGTAGGTCCCTGAATTCCTCCAAAACCACCTCACTGAGGGCCGAATATATTTGCCATCTTATCCATGTTGGTTGTTGGTGTTCCTGTATCTGTATGTCTACCCAGATGTGCATGGGCAGAGTGCAGCTCAGCTCTGGCCCCATCACCATCTGTTGATTTCCAAACCTGGCAAATCAACTTCATATAATGCTTGTCAACGCATTATATGAGAAAGGAGGAGCAAACAAAGGGTATGTCACACCTCTAGTGCAAGAAAAATGTTCTATATTCTGTTGGAATACTTGAAAATGTGTGTCAGCCTGGCAGAACATGAGTTACAGGGGCGAGTAAGTAAAGCTGGAGGCACATTGTGATTGTTTCTGAAATGCCACTGAAGAACATCAGGAATGACTGAGAAAGCAGAACTGACAGCAGTGAATCCTGAGCAATAGTGGTTTAAGACTGTTCTGGGATAGTCATAAAGTCTGTTCCTTTTTTTTTTCCAGAAGTTTACCCTGGATTGAGGGGTGATAGGAACTGATTTTATACCCATCCAACAACACCTCTCCTTCTTGACACCTTTAGATATTTCTGTCTAAAGTTACCTTTTCATCCAAGGGGTTTCCACACAGTGTTAGACAGGCTTGCTACAGACCCATCTTTCAATCTGTGGGTACATCTGTGTAAAGGACTTTTCCTGATGTAGGAAATTGGTTCTTTGTGCATCTTGGAAGTGTCCTTGGCTGGCTGAGCATGGACCAGCCAGTGCTGCCCTTCTTGAATAGCTCGGGGTGATACAGCCAAGGGACCGTCTTTAGTAGGTAACAGATGCTGATTTGGAGGGTAAGACACAGGACTAGGATAGGCACAGGCCTTTCCATGCCAGCAAACCTTGGTTCCAGAGACCTCTCCCAGATGTGGCTGGTGGAGACATGGTCAGCAAAAGCCAGAGGTTTGCCAACAGCTGTAGAACCTTCTTTCCTCATCTTCACTGATTCCACATTGCCTTGTGGTAATAACAGGAGTTCAAGTGCACATTTGACAGGAGATAACTGAAATTATCAATATCCACATTTTGATTCAAGAAGCTGCTGGGCAGAAAATGCTGGAATATTCTGGAAAAATATTCAGGGAAAATAGTTCTCCACTCCTATTTCTTTCATCATTTTCTGTAGCCCTCTCCTGTTGTCCCTGTCTGAGACAGGGGCCTGGTCTGGATGGACCTGTGGGCCAGCCCTCTGTAGATGTTGATGTTTTGTTATTACATTAAGAGGATTCACTCACAATAAGCTATTAAGATGAGTATCCTCATCTGTGGACTTGCTTGACTTCATTTTAAGCTTGTTTTCCTTTCGTTCCTTTCCCAGAGTCCCATCAGAAAGCACTACAGGGAGAATGGTGTCAGTGTAGAAAAATGTTTTTCAGCAGAATAAACCTTCAAGTATTTAAATGTTTTGTCTTTGCTGTGCCCTAAAGAGAGAAAAATAAGTTGTATGCAGGATGCAGAGGAACACAAACAAATCACTGTTAGGGTGGTGTGTCTTGACAAAGTTCCCTTCAGGCAGATGATGATATAAAAGAAAACGAGGGTTGTAAAAAGTGTTAGGAGCATTTTCAGCTCTTGGGGTTGCAAATGGGTATATTCAGCCCCAAATTACTTATCTGCTGTTATTCCTGCAGTCATAAACAAAACAAATTGTGCACTTGATTGAAGAGATATAATTGGAGTTTGCCTGGAAGCTTCAGAAATGTTATGAAATAGGTTTGCTGTGTGATGTGCAATTGCTTGAATTTGGTGATAGGGAAGGAAATAGATCCCTGAGTCACCTCCAGGGAGAAACAGAGGGAATGCTGCTTCAGGCCAGTGGAGAAAACAGGCTCATCCACGGAGCAAGTGGATTGTTGTGAGCAGAATCCCATCAGGGATGAAATTTGACACGATGCATTTGACCAAGGAGGGGAACTTGTTGCTTTCTTGAGAATCAATAACCAGCCTTGATCCGCCTGTGGAAAAATCAGGTTCATCTGGCAAAGAACTGGAGGATGGATGGATCTCATGAAGGCTTTCTCTTTCCATCCTTACCCTCTATTTGTGAATAATGGGATTACTTGTTACTTCACCAAGAGGACAACATTGCTGCTGCGCGGTGCTGTCACCCCAGGACAGAGATACCGTGTCTGCTCCCTCGCTCACCTACACTGTGGGTCTGAGTTTTACCTGACTTATCGTTGGTTGTGTGAAACGACCATTGTCTGGGTCTCCTGAGGCACCTGAGGGGCTTTAGAGGCAAATATTTTAGTTTTTGTCCTCCTGCCTTTGTGTACTGTGTACTGTACTGAGCCAAAGCCACTGTCAACAGTTTGGGACACCACTAGTCCAGTGGTTTGTGAGCCCTGACCTGCAGCTGGTGACAATCCACAGTCCAACACCACAGGCCTCACGACCGAAATTCTTGTTTAAATTCACACTGTGGGGATTTGCAGGTCCTCTGGAAGGACCAAATCCCCCCCCCCCAAAAAAAAAGATAGAAACCACTGGACTAAGGGGTCCCCTTGTGAGCTGAGACCTGCCTTCAGCCACGTCTGGTCGCTGCACTGAAGTCAACGGAGAGTTGCTTAAAAAAAACTCCTCTTTCTGTGGATATTGGAAGTATTTTAAACACTTTAAAATAAGTGCAACAAAACAAGGTCCTTCTCTTTGACTTCAAGCTGATTGTCTGCTTTGCACCTTGTTGCTTTAACCTACACATGGTGGATTTGGGCTGTTGTGCTCTGGTGCCCCTTTTTAACATGTCACTGTTGTGAATCCCTCACCTCAGGCTCACTAATGAGTCATTTTTAAAGAAAAGCCCAGTTTTTGAAAGGTGTTGCGTTTTCCTATGAGTGGGCAGGTCCAGAACATAGAATGAGCCAATAGCAAGGAGGGGAGTCAGGTAAAAGAGTGGAGATAAGCAAAGCCATAAATAAAAATTCCTAATGCAGTTACAGCCAGGGAACCGTAATTTCTCCATAGTTTTGCCTTGGATCTCATGCCGAGCTTTGGGCAGGTTTAGTTGCCTTATTTAGTAACACCCACCCTTCAGGGAAAAGCTAAATATTCCAAGACTCTCCCATGGAAGATTGTTTTAAAACACAGGATGAGTAGATCTCCTGGTGTCACCTTTTTACTGAAAAAACAGGGCATAGGATTTTTTCCCCTGACCACTTGGAAGTTCACTGTTTAGGGTGATAGTTAGGGTATTAATTATTAATTTTATTCTGTTGTCACCATGGTTTAGTGACATTTTTGGGCTGACCATGTGGTTTTCAGTGGAAATTCAAGAGAGCACAATCTGCCTTTGCAACCGTGTCAGTCACTGCAGGAGTGGAGCCTTTTGGTTGATTTGGTTTAGGGTTGTTTTACGGGGGTTTTTTTTTGAGGGAGAGAGAGCTCAAAACACTTGAACTTCATTCACACAATTTGGGAAACTGTTGTCTCCATGAATTGAGTGACTGACATTTTGAAGACCTGTCGATGTGGCACTTGGGGACACGGTTTAGTGGTGAACATGGCAGTGCTGGTTGAGCAGATGGACTCGATGATTTTAAGGGTCTTTTCCAACATTGATGGTCCTATGATTGTGTGAATTGCTCATTTTAGGTTTAGCTTTAGCAGTTCATGTCAGGTTTGTGCATCCCCTGCTGCAGATGAACCTCCAAAGTGTAGCAGAGAGGGGCAAAAGCAGAGCAGTGTTCACATCAGGAAAAATAGGTTTATGCTCCTGTGAGTGGAGAAAACAGACTTAGAAGTGTAAAAAAAGGCCATAAACCACCTTTCCATTCAGAATTCACTTACCCTGAATGTTTCATCACTTGTAAGTCAATGTTTTAATATATTAACCAAGGAGGAGTCGGGTCCTGTAGAAGCACTGGCTGATCCTAATGCTTCCAGCTTTTAACCTGCTTATCAGGGGCTCCTGCTTTGCAAAGCTGTTCTTCCTAAAATGCTATTGAAAAGTTGAAATGATAAATCCGGTGCTGAAATGGATGCAGAGTATTTTCCTCTCGGGGGGAAAAAACAAACAAACAAACAAACAAACCAACCAAAAAACCCAAAAACCTAAAAACAAAAAGAGAAACCCAAATTCTCTCATCCTACTTTCATGTGGTTCTATCCTTCACAAAGGATTGCTCAAATCCTCTCCCTCACACCTTAACACATAAAAAATTGACTTTATTTTCAGCTTTCTCATCCCAGGCCTGCTGAACTTTTGAATATTGAAGCCCTTTGACACCTGTTACATATAAAAATGTTGTGCTCAGTGTAGTTTGGGAGGCCTGCAAGAACAGACATTAATAAACATTAAAGAGACTTTCCCTCATAGACTTTTTGAGATTTCTTTAAATTTACCCAATTATTTAATTTGTATTATTTAGTTCTCATCTAAACACAGTTACTGGTAAAACAATTGTATGAAACACCTATTTCCAGGTGTATAATCAAATTAATTAACACCTATTTACATCAGGACTCTTCACTCTCTAAACCTCTTCACTCAGATACCGCTTATGGGTTAATTTCATGATATTATTTGATGAGATTTTCTAAAAGTTGTAAAAATTGTACAATATTTTTTGGATATTCAGTGCAAATCTCAAACCTGGGTGCAGCGAATTTTTTGAGCACTCAGTTCATCTGCCATCATTGTGTAATTATCATTCCACCATTTAAAAAAGGGTTTGAATTATTTTTTAAAAAATATGAATTAAGGATAGGTAAATGTTCATGTTGTATTTGTGTTCAGAGATAAATATTTGAAAGCAATTTTGCCCTTTTTTTACCCAGAAAGCGTAAAGTCAAATTTCCAAACAGATTTTGTATAAACCCACCAAATTCTGCAGCAATTCCTGCAATTCTACAGGAAATGATTCCAGAGTTTTACAGGCATAAATGAAACAAAGCTCTGCAAAGAAAACACAAGCTCCAGGTCAGACATTAATATCAATATTTGCACAAAATTCCTTTTTTCATTATGATGAGATTTGTGTTTTCACCTGAGGCAGGAAAGAGCCCTTGGAAGGGAAGGGGAAGGAAAATTAAGTTAAAATATTCCATCTAATATTGCAAATGTATTTTTAATTTTCAGTCAGGGCAGGTTTGGGGCACCACTGAAAATATCAGCACTAATCTCCAGTTATTTAACAAATAATACAGACACTCTGGGCAAGAAGTGGTTGTGATTTTATAGACGTATTTTTAAGTGGCAGTTCACATAAATTGCACCAAGAGAGAATTACCAGAGCTTATTGATTGTAAAATGGAAAATTGAAAACCGATTGCTGGACAAATTACTTTGAGGATTAAATTATGGGGCTTTTTTAGAAATTTTACTAGTTAATTAAATAAAAAGTGGGGCTTGCTGGTGGGTTTTTTTCTAGATCTCAAACAGGTTCAGCAGTTCAGAGCGTGTTCAAACAGTGTCTGATTTTTATTCCAGCAGATAGGATGGGAAAGCTGCTGAAAATCTCACTTAGCTCTTCAAATGGTATCTTTCTGCTTTTTAAAAATGTCAGTTTTAAGAAATACTTGCAGAATCATTCAATCATTACTTTTGATCTTAATATGCATCAACAGCTTCCAGTTTGTTGCGGGAGAAGGGTCAGGAAAAATTGCAAATTAGAGCAAAAAAGAGACAAAAAAGGAGCAGAAGTAGATGGATTACAGGGCTCTCCTGGATTTCCTAGGATTTGGGGGATTTTTTAATGCTGATTTTCTGTACTGATGATAATGATTTTAGTTGTCATTGTTATCAGCTTGGGTTTTACATCAAGTCCACAAAAGCTGAGCAAAAATTCGGTATTTGGGGAAACTCTTTTTCTAGGAAGTGAAATCACAGTTGAAGGAATTTCAGCTCTCCAGGATTTTCCAGGCCGAGGCATTTTCAGGTTTCTGACACCATCACTTCCTTATTTATAGGATAAAAATATTAAATGAGGACCTTGTTTTCTAGCTCTGACCTGCCAAACCAAAATGGTAGAACAAACAGATTTTTGCCAAAAAATCTCTCTCTGCACAAAATATTTAATTTCAAAGCTAAATCATTCACTGCTCAGAGAACACTCTGGACTCTCATTCTTGGTCAGAAACACTAAAGATGATACTGGAAATAACCACAGAAAGCATGGATGGGATGGTACAGTTGGGTGGTTTTCACTCCAGTTTGTTTTGATTAACTGAGCAAAGATAATTTAATCATTTCAGCTTTTGCCTTTCTTTAACCCCATGCTGTTCATACTGTTTTCTTTGTAGTCACTGAACAAGAGACTAAAGTGCCCAAGAAAACCATCATCATGTAAGTGCTGATTTTTTATTTTATTTTATTTTTTTTAAATAACATTTGTGTTTTGCTTTGCTGCCTCTGCATGATCCAATAACAAGCTTGTGTTCATTGGCCATGCAAGTGTGTTCATTCCTATCCCACTGGATCCCACGGAATTCTGAGCTATGTAAAGTCATCACCTTGAGAAAAACAAACAAACAAAAAGCTTTAAATCCCTTTCAAAAAATAGCAGCACTGGTTCAGACACAGCCTGGGGCAGGTATTTGAGGATATTACATGGGGAAAAATATTCAGTGTTCAAAACAAACCAGCTTTGAGAACTGTGTACCTGCAAATATCTATAAATTTAACAAGTATCTCATAGCTCACAGTGGTTTCTTCTGGCTTTCTATTTTGAATTTCTCAGGAAAGCCTTTTATGATGATGCAGAGGGAAGATGAATATTTTTATCCCCTTGTATTTCTAATTTGAATTTTTGTCCTGATAATGACGTGGTGTTTTGGGATAATTTGAGCCTGGTTTATATTGAATTTACCTGTATCATACATAGATTAATTGCAGCAGAAAGAAGTATTTTCTCAGTCATATATAGACCAGAAGCTTATTAAAATCTCAGTTTATCTTCTTTTCTCTAAGTATCATGAAGAAATACATTATAAAAAAGAAATGCATTATAAAAAAGAAATGCATTATAAAATCGCTTCATATGCTGGAAGGGCAACACTGTCCTTGTGTGATACACCTTCAGAGCACCTCACAACTGTTCAACTCATGCCCTGATGGCAGTAAATAACTGTAGAATGGATAGTTTGGGAAAATGGATTACCTCCAAAGTTGTACTATCGATAAAATCAGTCCTTGACTTGGACATGGTGCTTAAGTTGACTTATTTTATTTTGGTTGGTGAGCAGAATGTGTGAAATGGCAACTAAAGCTGCCATAAGAGCTGCTTATCTTTTGTTTTTGTTATTATTTTCCGTGGTGACTATCTCTTAAGATCCAGGCACTTGGTCCATTTGGGATCAGGGGCTTATAAGAAGAAGGGATTCCTAAATTAAAGGCTGCAGCCTCGAAAGAGGTTGGTAAATTTATGAGCACGATCTCAGAACAATTCCCCTCCTCTTGAAGTCATGAACTTGTAAGAGTGGACTCAGCTGGAATTGGGACACTGAAGGGGTAAAATTTGGGAACAACTCTCTAAGGGCACATTCCAGCTGTCCTTAATGTGTAGGGAGCTGAGGAACTTTGAAACTACTGGCAGAAAATAAGAGACAATTGAGAGATGGGATTGAACAATGTCTGTACATGCAAATCCCAGACACCCCCCAAAAAAAAGCTTTTGAACCTTGCAATGCAGAGCAAAGTGTGGAGCAACCACACAAGGATTCATTTTCATCTCTACCTAAAATGATTCAGTTTTGTGTAATTCTGAAAGGCCCTGTGGCTCTGCACAGACCTTCAAGGTCTATAAAAAAAAAACTTGGGAGAACAAGTAAAGCAGTGGAAATGAGCAGGAGAGGAGAGAACATTCTGGAAGGAAATAAATCTCACTGTAGCTGATCCAGTTCTGGGCTTCACCTTGTCCTCAAAGGGAAAGGTTGATGGTGGAAAGAAATCTGTTCTCCACAGGAGAAGGCAGTACCAGCCTGGATTCGTAAACTCAGTTCAGGCCATTGTTTTTACCTACAAGTTAATTCTATTTTTTTAATCCCATTGCTTGGAGGGAGGGACAGGATCTCGACACAGAAGCAAAATGAGCTTTTGCTGTGATTTCCACAGAACCAACTGCAGAGCATTATCTTCCTTGTGCTTGCAAAGCAAACGCTGTCCTTACCTGCAAGTTTTGCCATGTGAGAAACAGCACAGAAAAACCTGAAGGAAAAACTGCATGTTAAATATATAAATTAAAAACATTTAAGTCTGGGTTTAGACTGAGGTAGAAAAGATCTTTAAAGCTGATCTAATCCAAACCCCTACAGTGAGCAGGGACGTTTTCAACTATATCAGGTTAGTTACTCAGAGCCCTGTCCAACCTGACCTTGAATGTTTTACAGGGATGAGGCCTCTACACCATCCCTGAAGTCCCATCTGCTTTGGATATGTCAAAAAATCTAAAGTAAGGCCAGCAGAAATATGCTGAGAAATCATAATTGTGCATCCCAAGTTGGTTTGGTTTTCCTGTGTAAATTTGAGTTAGTAGGGTTAGGCTGTGTCTGCAACAATAACTCTATGAAGAGTAAAAGTGCACTTTGGCACAGATGACTCGTGCAGGAAATGTTCTGCCTTTCTTTTCCTGGTTGTCTCCACATGTTAAGGGTTAATTCCCTTTTAATGCAACTGTTCTGCATGTGGAAATGCAAATCTCTGGCCTCAAAAGAGTCTTTGATAAACAAAATAGAGATATGTTACATTTATTAAAAAAAAGGGAAAGCTGCTGACCCTGCTGTAATAAAGGACATTTAGCCATTGAGGTGGATAAATCCAGGATTTTAGCCAAGGATACTCAGGAAAAGATTAAAGTGTTTAAAATGTTGAGGTGAAATTTCTCTGTGGGTCCAAAGTAGAACAGTAGATGGTCACCACAAGCACATGAAGAACATTCTCAGCTGGACTTGCTCATTGTGTGTTCTTGCACTCAAGGAGTTAATGGGGCTGAGGTTCACCTGGGGAAAAGGCACTGAGGTTTTCCCTGGATCAGAAAAGAGGTGGAGATGGGCATGTGGGTGTGTGAGTTGTGTGTGTCCCCCTCCCAACATGACCTGCTTCACCAAAGGCTGGAGTGCTCCCAAAACTAACCCCACTGCAGTGCCCTGAGCGACCACGGCATGTGCTGATGGAGTGTGGCTCCCAAAAAAAGTCTCATCTGCCTGCCAACTCCATTCCAACCCTTTCTGTCATCAGAGAGGAAACCATAACCACTGTGGTGAAGAGCCCAAGACAAAGGGGAAGGGTTTCTCCTGCACGTTCTCCCTCGGGTCATTCTCCTTCCCGCTCCCCGAGGGCAGAGCCGACTCCGGAGCCGGTTTATGTCTCCAAGATCAGGCAGCCTGTCCACAGGCACGACCAGGAGGCAGCACCCAAGTCTGCTGTGCCCAGGCTTTATGTGACAGAACCAGAGGACAGGCAAGGAGCAGCTGCAAGAGAGGTCGTAGAGGGCAAGGCAGAGGAGAAAAAGCCCAAATGGGTCGAAGTGGAAGAAATAATTGAATTCAAGGTGAAAAAATCGCCAAAACCCGCAAGGAAAAGAGGCTCTTCCCCAGTGAAGCAAGAAAAGGATGAGTCAGGGGTGTTGACATTCACTTTTCCCAGCTCAAGGCCGAAGCGTTCCCCAGAAGATGATCCAAACACAAACAACTCCAACAATAAGTTGGTGGAACAGTCAAAACCTCTGCCCAGTGAGGGGCTCTCTGAAGGTGACATCCAGCCCCTGGTGTACACAG
Source organism: Platyrinchus mystaceus (assembly GCA_035041135.1). Taxonomy (NCBI): domain Eukaryota; kingdom Metazoa; phylum Chordata; class Aves; order Passeriformes; family Tyrannidae; genus Platyrinchus; species Platyrinchus mystaceus. The sequence goes on from JAWWLV010000088.1 coordinate 1,960,846, forward strand.
CCGAACAGGAAGGGCCTCAGGTCAGCAACGAAGACAGAAACTCCCCGTGTGGGTCGGAGCAACTAGGAAATGATTCATTCCTGGATTGTGGAACCGAAGGAAAGAGCTTCCCTCAGGAAACAAGGGCTGACTGTGAGTCAGACGCCGCCTGCCCACTGCTCGCCTGCGGGGGGGAGCCTTTGGTCTTCAGCTTTGAGGCAGCTGCTGGAGACCAGCACGAACTTGTGTTCTCCCTGGACAGTCCAGAGGTTAAGGAGGAGGCGGATGAGCTGGATGTGTCTTGGCCTGCGGATGAGGGGGTACCTGAAGTGGTGCAAGAGGACAACGGGGAGCACAACGTCGTCATCGTCGACGAGCCCGAGGAGCTGCAGGCGGACGACATCAGCACCCGGGACCGCAAGATCTTAACCCACAACGGCAAAATCTTAACTCTGGAGGACCTCGAGGACTACGTGCCCCGGGAAGGCGAGACCTACGGCTGTGACGACCAGAAGCAGGCGGCGGAGCGGCCCTGCGAGATCTCGGTGCTGCAGGCGGAGATCAACGAGCCGACCATCGGGAAGCCGGTGCTGCTGAGCCTGAGGAGGCCCGTGGCGCCCGAGCCCGGGCAGAGGTTCTTCAGCCAGTACGAGGAGCACGTCCCCGCAGGCGTGTTCGTGTCGGCGTCGCGGGTGACCCCCTCTAACATCTCCATCCGTGTGAGCGATTCCCGCCCGGCAGCGGCGGCCGGGGCTCCCCCGGGCCCTTCCTTCACGGTGAAACCGTCCTTCTGCACCGAAGTCCAGCGCTCGGCCGACAGCGGCCAGTCGAGCTTTAAAACCGAAGTTTCCACCAGGACCCTCAGCTACGGGACCGTGGGCGAGCCCGTCACCTTGCACATCAGCACGGAAGACCTGTCCCAGAGCTGAGCCGGGCGCGAGCGCGATTCGTTAACGCGAAAAGAAAGCAGCTTTTTGTATTAAGAAAAAAAATAATTAAAAAAAAAAAACACCACGTGGAATCGAAGTCGTCGTAGGCGAGGGGGGATTGGTGGCAAAGATCACAAGGGAGTACCTTTGAGGAAAATGTGTTTAAATATCGTATGTCGAGCTTTTCCAGTCTTAAAGGGAACAGTCTGTCAGAACAGTTTGTAGCTTTAAAGGCTTTGACCGAGGTGAACATATATCATTCCATAGTGGAGCAGTGATGGTAGGTTTAGGAAAAGCCTGATTCTTCTACCTATGACAGAAATAAAAGTGGGAAAAGTGCATTTTTGTCCATGAACTTAAAAAATTGTTTCATGTGCCAATTTATGGTGTGGCAAGAAGGTGAAAAACAAGCTTTTCAGCATCTTTCAGCAGCCCAGGATAGGAGGAAATCTTCCAGCTGAAGTGTCTCCTGTCACTGTGTGGGCCCAAAGGTCATGAAGCTTCACCTTGCTCTGACTCTGCTCTACACTTCTAAAACCACTTAGCTCTACCAAAATTTCTTCATAAACCTTTCAACATGCACAGTCTGGTAATGTTAGTCTAAACTCCTTCCAGGAATTAAATATATAGTAAATATTACATTTATTAGGGATGCAAAGGGCTGCTCAGGCCTTTTGGCTGAAATCCCTGCTTAACCAAAGTCAGTGGTGAAAGTCCCACTGATGTGAGGAAACAAGAGTTTTGTTTTTCTGCTTTTAGTGAAAAAGACTATTTTTTTAAATGACTGATATCTTCAAATCCACCTCCTAGTTGTCTAATAATGTAGGTTTTATTATTCTGCATCCTAGTGAAGTGGATTTATATACCATTTATATACCATATCTTTTAAAATATAATTTACGTGCACTTAAAGGTTAAAGTGCTGCACAAAATGATTTCTGCATCTGCAATCAAACACTAACGCGTGCAGAGAATCACAAATGTGGTCTTAAAAGAACCACAAATGTGGTCTCTGCCAACAAATATAACTGGACTAGTATTTGGTCTCCTGCACATGCCAGTGGTGAAACATTCCTGCCGACAGATGGATGGATGATGTACCCTATACGTGCTGAGAGGAGTTTACCACTGAGTTACAGCAAGGTAGCAGGAGCACGAAAATATATATAAAAAGAATAAGAAAAAGAGAAAAGAGAGCTTTACCATAAATGTTTGGTTGAAAAGTAGATCTGTTCAAAATGCATTGGGCTGCCAGTTGCAGTTGCACCGTGTTACTGTAACCCGGAACGCTGAGGTGTCCCGTAGAGGGTTTGCTTTCTGTGGAGCTCCTCTGGAGCTCTGCAGTGGGAATGCAGGTGGAGGGGAAGGCTGAGATGCACTGAGCCCATTCCTGTTGGCTTCCCCCAAAATGGGTGTTGCACAGACCTTCAACAAGCTGCTCAGCCCTGGAAAGAAATGAGCTCACAGGCCCAGACCTTGGTGCCGGTTGAAGTCAGATGGAGTTTGCCATTGACCTCAGCAGGACCAAGAGCTGGCCCTGTGGCTGACAGAGGGGTGGGGTGTAAAGAACCCACACCTTGTCCCAGCTGAGCTCTCTACAAGTGTTGCAACAGCAAATGTTTTCACTCTGGTAGTGTAGGGAAACCAGTAACGCTCAGGCACTGCCGAATTTCCGAGCGGCGTGGGGAGAGAGGATGGAGAGATTTCCTGCCTTGGGAACGTGTCTGTGGTGTTGTCTCAGTGTTTGCCTGCCAGGTAATATCGAGGAGCTTGTTCTGGAGTCTTGGGGAAATATTCCTGCTGACAGGGACTGAATTCACAAGAGGTGCTTGCAGAAAAGAACGTGTTATATTTTTTTTTTCCCTTCTGTGGCTGCACCTTGGTCGTGTGCTGACTAAAATGAACACAGTGAGTTCACAGCCTTTCACTCTCTGCATCCAGACAGGGTGTTGTGTGGGATATCACGTGCACTACCTTCATGATATAGGATGCTTTTCCAGGGGTTATGTGTGGTGAAGGAAATCAAGCTTCCTTTATGGTACTCTCCCGTTTTTTTATAACATCTCCTTGGTTTATACTGTTTGTTTTATAATCAGCAATATGATGGATATATATATTAGTGCTTTTTTTCATATATTGCACTGTACATTGGAAAGTAACAGACACACAGTGGGGAAATACTTTCAAAACTGAAAATATTTCTTTTATATTGGGCCTGATTCTGATCTCAGTAATTCCAGTATCAATCTGGAATAATTCCAGTATCAATCTGGAATAATTGCACAGAAGGAAGTGGGTTTCATTCAGATTTACAAAGACACTGCTGAGAAAAGAATTTGCCCCCTCATAATCTTTTAAGATATCATATTCATTCAAAAGTTAATGAAGATGTGTAAAGGAATGTGGAGGTTTCCTCCTGTTGTTGTTGATGCTCAGGTTTTTCTAAAGACACTCTAAGGCTGCAGTTCAGATGGTCATAGAAGAAATAATTATACTTTGATTCATTAGCTCAAAGCAATTAACATCTGTTTACATTTTCTTTTGAAATTTAAGCAACAGAGAATCAATTGAAAGGAATTTTTAAAATCCTATGCAGGGCTCTGTTCAAAAAGTGAAAGGTTTATGAAAAGTTCATTACATATACTTTCAAAATATTTTCCTAGAGGTTAAAAATTATGCTTGTAAGTGATTAAACTGTGTAGATAACTAATGAGACATGTAGGGATTTATTTCTTGTAGATGAAAACATACAGCTGTATGAAAGATTTTAATACAGTGGATGTTTTACTAAAATTCCTGCAGGTAAATGGGTATTAATAAAGTGGAAACTTCAGTTTGCTTGAGGTACAAAAAGAAAAAAAAAAAAGAACAACACACACCAAGAAAAAAATCCAATGCAAGATATGCTGTTAGATGCTGAGTTTATATCAATAAATGTCTTGCATCAGCTGTCACTGAACTCCTTGGGTTTCTGTGTTCTTTGTTATGGCACTTGATTCCATCAGCTCATCCACTTCTCCCCCTGACTTCAGCAGGAGCTGGATCATGGCCCAAGATCAACAATTCAGTTGGGCTCTGGCTCCTTTTTTATAGAAAGTTTCAGAACTGTTGAAGTGAAAGGATCTGTTTTTAGGGATATTTCCGACTCAGACCTATGAGTCAATAATCTTGAGTGATGTTCATCCTCTTGGGTCCTTCTCTGAGACTGAACTGGAGCTTCAAAGCACGTGTCAGACTTGACACATTTCCCTGGCTGTGGGCTGAAGGAGATGTGGGGTGGAAAGTTCAAGGGTGGGATTTTAGAATTGGGAATTTTTGTCATCACCTTGGCGGATACTGAAGTTCCTCAGGTCAGCAGCTTGAATCACAGTGTCCTGGAGAAGGAAGAAAGTGGTGTAACATCCCTAAACAGGGAGGAAAGTGGTGGTTTTAGCAGCATGGAGGAGACCTGTGATTATATATAACTCCTAGATATGTTCCCTCGCTGAGAGATCCTGAGTGTTTCATACCTTTCCAAACAGATCCCTTGTTGGCAGCTGCCCAGCTCACAGCTCAGCACCAGCTGGCAGCAATCACAACAGGAACACCAGGGAATCAAAATATTTCTGCAGGAAAAATACTTAAAATCTTCCACCCAGCCCAGTGCTGATGAACACTGACGGTCAGTCTGGGGCACCCAGTGAGCGAAACTTGCTTTTTTCATCAAAAAATCCAGAAAAAAAATATTCCACAACTATTTTGATCATTGAAAACAAAAAACAAGTGAGGTGTCTTAAAAGGGGGGCTGATCCAAACTTGACCTGCTAAGGCCTATCATGGGAATCTATTTCCTCGAGGGTGGGAAAGGAGCCGAATCTAAACAGCTACAGGATGTGCTCCTGTGTCAATGACATTAAAACAGGTCAGAGCTCTTTGTTCCAAGAGCTCTTATTTTTTCTTGAGCCACGTGATGCTTTGAGTTTTCTCCCTTGCTTGGTGAGCAATCACATCACGAACACGATGATTTCTCTGAGTCTGACATGCGTTTTGTCTGCCTTGATGGTTACGTGAGGGCTTCCCTAAACATCATCTGTCCCTTTGTTGTACCCCTTCAAGATTTGTGGAAGGTTTATTGGGCAATAAATTGAGGAGATGAACTCCTGAGCTCCTGTGATGCCATCCTAGAGTAGCTGCTTCTACCACTTGCTGGGGGGGGGTGAAACCATGGTATTTGTCTCCTGGGTGGCCATTCTGCAAAAATGTATGCTTTGAAAGTCCATTTTTTGGTGTTGAAAGCTTGTGGTCTTCTCTCTGCCTTCAAGACAGCGAGTTTCTTGAGGTCTGGAGTTAACTCTTCCTCTGTGTGATGCTCTCCTCTGCACCACTGCTGGGCATGGCTGTACAGACCAGATGACTTCCCTTCTGGGGGAATCTTGCAAAGGCATAGCTGAGAACAAATTTAAAAGTCTCAGGTACCTTCTGCAGCAACGCCCAGCAAAAATATTCGGATAGGGTGAAGTAGGACAAACATGTCACCCAGGAGCAAAGAGGAGCTTTTCTGCCATCCTATCACAAAGAAGAAAAACCTTCCCTTCTTTCCCCTGCCCTTCTCCAGAGTCACTGATGACACTGGTGCCTTCTCTTCCTTCTTCCCTGTGAGGACAGCGTTCTCCTGGCACGTAGGATCTGTATCAGTGCAATGGGTTCACCTCATGGGTCATTAGTTCCTCCCCCAGAGGGTGGTTGGGCACTGAACAGGTTCTCCAGGGCAGTGGGCACAGCACCAAGGCTGACAGAGCTCCAGGAGTGTTGGGACAACGCTCTCAGGGACAGGGTGGGATTGTTGGGATTGCCCTGTGCGGGGCCAGGAGCTGGACTTTGATGATCCTTGTGGGTCCCTTCCAGCTCAGGATGTTCTAAGATTAATAAAGGTATTTTTGACCAGCCAATGTAGGGTTGAGTTGGGAGATGGATCCTTTGTTCCCCTGTCTGGGGAGACCCCACACGTGCACACAGTGTGGCACAGTGTCAGCCTGGGGGGACACCTCTTTCCAAAGCATATTGTGCCAACCCTCTTATTCCAAGTCTTAGCCACATTCCCTCTTCCTGGAATAAGCGTTTCCACATCACCTCTCTGCTTTAGGGGAGTAAAACGATACAATTGCAAAGATTCCCATGGGTTGGGTGATGCTGCTATTTTCTTTTTGCCCTTAAGAGAGAAAAGCTGTTGTTCTTGCCTGTAGGAATGACTCCCCCACAGCCAAGGATGGAGACTTCTGTCCAGGCCTCGCTCCAACGTGCTGATAAGGAGATCAAGACAGCCCTGAGGACACTCATGGACTCGGCGTCAATGCTGGTGACTCTTCCCCTGGGCGTGAGAGGAGAAGGTGGCCTTGGCCTTCCTGGGTCTGTCCCTCCAGACCGCTCAGAAACAGCAGCTGGGCCCTCTGTGCTGGTTCATGAAGCCAGTACCCAAACCCAGGCTCCTGGAGGCCATGGTAGGTTGGGCACGGATCTGGGAAACATCCCATGGGAGTCGAGAGACAGAGAAACACTGAACATGCCAGCAAAGATATTTTTTACCTCATTTTTCCGTTTCAACGTGTTTTGAGCAGATGAAGATTAAGAGAGGACATTCAGACCCCAAGAAACATGGGGGTGTGGGTTGGGGTTAGGTTGGATATAAGAATAAGGCAGATCTTTCCAGAAACAGCAGATGTTTTAAAACCATATCTGAAGTAGAGTTTGATTTATCAGCTGCCCAAAATGGAGGGAATGGGGATCTTTTCCACCTTTGGGCTTTTGTCCCTTATCTTACTTCAAGTATTTTGGGGGGAGAAGGTGGGATGAGATCCCTCCTTTACGTTTGTAGAAGTTATTTGGAGTTTGGTTTGGTTTGGTTTGGTTTGGTGGGGTGGGTGAGGCCAGTTGCTTTTATTTTTGCCGTAAACAAGCTGGAAACATGTTTAACACCCCTGGATCCGCTGTCAGAAATTTTACAGGACGTTGAGTGCATCAAGTTCAGCCACATTTCACTGACCCTGGAGCCTTGACAGACTCCTTAGCAGCTCCTGTGTGACTAAACCCAGTGATGTGTGTGACTGTGTCTTGCCCTTTGTCTTTCCATTGCTTTTAAAAAATCAGGAATGAGCGACAACCCTTCCACTCTTCCTTCTGCTTCTGCCATAACAACTTGTCTGAGCTGTCTCTGTGTCAAGTCAGAATAACTGTTCTCTACCCAGGACCATGTCAAGTAACCTTCAGCCCTCAAACTCTGGATACTGCTTAAAAAATAAGATAATTGTTGTTTAAAACTGAACAAGGATAAAAGCTGTTCAGGGAATCAGACCCAAAATAACAGCATCAAAAAACAACGGGGCTTTAAAACCTTTTTTATTTTTGCTTTCTAATAGGTAATCATCCTTGGCAATAATACCCTGGTGAAGCAGCATGACTCAAAAATCTCAAGTAAAAAGTCAACTAGTAGATTATTTCCTTGGTTATAACCACAGAGGAAATGCAATAGTGAGCGAGATGGTTTTGCAGGTCTTTCATTAAGCAAAATTAAATATTTTATGGAGAGTTATTTTAATCAGATGGAGACTTGACAACTGTCCTTATGATCACATGCTTTGACTAAAAAGAAGGCAAATATTTTGATAATGGTAAGAAAGCACAATCTCACTAACCTGTCAGTAATGTCTTGAATAACCACTTTTTCCATCCCCATAAAGCTGTTTTATGTGATTTCTAGAAACTGCTGCTTTTTTCCAAAACAATTCAGCACCAAACATCCATCAAATGCTCCCCAAAAAGGCCCTTCCTGCTGGGGGGAAGACCCCTCTTGATTTAACTTTTTCTTCTAAAATGGAAAAGGAGA
>JAWWLV010000088.1:1985498-1996336 GCA_035041135.1 Platyrinchus mystaceus
CAGGATCCATCTGGATGATCATGTATGAGCAGTCACACTGTGTCCCTGGGGCTCCTGCCCCTGTGCTCAGTGCCCAGGGGATTCTCCAACGGGTGGTCAAAAGGATGACACAGCAATAACCAGAGATGTTCTCGAACAATTAAAAATGTTTTCTGATGTCCTGCATGGATTTTTTTTCCACATCACTCTCCTGGCTATTCTGAATTGATGTTTTTTTCCTCTCCCCTGCAGCCCCATCCTTCACTGAGGAGCTCATGGACCAGGCTGCTGCCGTGGGACAGTGCGTGACGCTGTCGTGCCGGACGGCACCTCACTCCTCCCTGCACATCAGCTGGTTCAGAGGTGACACTGCCATCCCTCCAGGGAATCCCTGACCTTTGGGAAGGGGGTTCAGGGTGGGGTTTAAACACCTTGGTATCAATTTTCAAGGTGTTTATCTCTCGTACCTTCTGCTTTTCAGACGGGATCCCCGTCCAGAGCAGCAGCCGGATCCTCATCTCGTCCACCCTCAAACACTTCCAGCTCTTGACTATTCTCTCTGTTAATGCTGAGGATTTTGGTATTTACACCTGTGTGGCCACAAACTCCCTGGGCTCGGCATCCACCTCTTGTGTCATAAGAAAAGCAGGTAAGAGGAGAAGCAGATACAGAAATAGATGTTACAAATAATTCTGCCCCAAAATGCGACCTGTAAATACCTTTGAGGTGAGATTTCTGCAGAGAGGTGCAGAGGACAATTTGTCCCTTGTGTAGTCCACAGCCTTTGCTGTCTGGTAGTGTGCCATATATTGCAGGGTTCATTCCCTCTTCTTCACTCCTCTGGATTCAGAGCCCTCCAAGGCAAAACTTTAATACTGAGTTTAAATTAAGGTTGGGTTAAATTGCTGTTTCTCTAGGTGTGTGCTTATATATACAGATAAAATATATACATATATATATAAATAATATCTGTAACTGAGACGTGCTGGATGGAGGGTTTTGATTCACAGCAGTGCTGCTCTTAACAGTCCCTGGGGTTTGTGCCTCCTCTCAACAGAGGTTCCTCCCAGCCCTCCACCCCCTGACATCGTGGAAGTCTACAAGGATGGAGTGCAGGTGGTCTGGAAACCTGTGGAGACCAACACCCCTGTCCATTACACCATCCAGTGCAAGAGTGAAGGTAAAGTGCTGTACTTACCCCTCTCAGGGAGCATCTCGCTTTCTGTGATCCCCTCACCAGCTGGATATTTTATTTTTATTCAGAAACAGCCTGATTAACTCCCTAGTTTTGAGTTAGGAATGAAATCCATACAGCCATCGTTCAGCCATGTGAAAGTTAAGTGTTGTGTTAAATAAATCAGCCTGGAAAATATGCATCTTCATACCAAGGCTTTGTTGAAGTGTGAATCCAACTAGTTCACGTGAAAGTTATGACCAAAAAGTGAGCAGCTACAGAAGAAAATGCCTGGTTGGTGCCTGATACACAGCCTTGAGTAATTTGGCAAAATGATACACTAATAATGCCCAGCAAACAACATCATCCTGTATCCAGGCTTTCTGGAAGATGGCCTGTCAAAAAGGGAATTCATCCTCTGCTAAACAGCCATGCTTTCTTTTCCCATTGATTATGGAGGAAGCTCAGGGCAAACAGCCAGAATAAATAACCAAAGTTTGGCAATACTGCATCACCCCTTTGATGTTCCCTTCCAAGGGTTGGTCCAGAGCTTAAGGAAGTCAGTGAATCATAGAATCATGGAACTATAAAAAGGTTTGGGTTGGAAAGGACCTTGAAGACTGTTCAGTCCCACCCCCTGCCATGGGTAGAGACACCTTCCACTAGCCCAAGTTGCTCCAAGCCCCATCCAACCTGGCCTTGGACACTTCCAGGGATCCAGGGGCAGCCACAGCTTCTCTGGGCAACCTGTGCCAGGGCCTCCCCACCCTCCCAGCCAAAAATTTCTTCCTGACATCTAATCTAAATCTCTTCTCTTACAGTTTAAAGCCATTCCCCCTTGTCCTGTCACTCTGTGCCCTTGTCAAAAGTGGATGTTTTCCTGTTTAGTTACAAAAGCTTTGAACCAAATCCCAAAGGCTGATCTGTCTCTCCTGGGACTGCTTTGCTGTTGTTACCACAAATGTGATGTCTGATAGCAATTCCTGCTGCAGTCACACAAACACAGCCCTTTGGATTCATGTTCCTTCATCTAATTCCCCAAATATACAAACACTCCTTTCTGGATTAGCATGGGCATGGGCAGTTTTCAGCCCTCTGGAGCTGGTGTGAGTCACTTTTTCTCCAACACCACTTTCTTTTAGTTATTCCTTTTCTGACACAACAATAGGACATGCTTTGGGGAGGACAGAAACACAAGTTGTTCCAATTAGGAAGCAAACCAAGAAACGGCATCTATAATCTTCCATTGCATTCTGTGTATTTAGCAGGAACTTGCAAAGTTCCTGAACACAGCAGGACTAAGATAAACAGGAAAATATTCCTTGTTTTATCCATGACTTGACAACAGGCTTTTGCCAGCTGCTTCTGCAGATGCTTTTCTCTATTTCTAAGTTGTATCTGCTCCTTCTTGTGCAAACACATCCCCAAATTCAGCCAGTACCCTGCAAAGTCATCAATACTTCGGGTTTTGGGTGGTGAATTACTGCTTATTTAAAGGTTTGAGGCCTCTACCAGTGTTTATTTGAATGAAAGGATGGGTTTAATCTCAGGCAGTTGAAAGGAGTTGAGTTCAGCCTTGAGCACAGCAGCAAAAAAATATGAGACACAGCATCATGTGAAATGAAAGGTCATTAAATGTTTGCTCGTGATTTTCTCCTTCCCACCTTAGTCCCATAAATTACGAGTCCAGAACACACCTGCAATTTCAGTTCCCTGAGAAATCATCTGAGTTTCATAAAAGCTGACTAAAACTGCCTACATTTCAAACACTGGCTTTGCCTGGAGAGTGTTGGTGGATAGTTCTGTCCGGGAATCCTCATGGCCTCAGCTGGATTCGGGGAAGGGCCAAAAGGAAAAACAAATCAGTGATTCAGCCGGGGGTTCTGTTTGGAGTTCTTGATGCATGTTTGCATTAGAGATTGGTGCAGGAATTAGATAAACAGAAAGAACACAGGGAAGTTTCCCCATTCCTCTGACAGAATATTGACACAACTTGGACTTAGATATAAAGCAGCTGATTTCAGAGAAGAGTAATAGGGGCACAGTGAGTGTCACCACGCACAAAAGTTGGCCATGACAAGTTGTTTTCTCTTTCATTCTACAAGATTCAGAAAATTACAGAAAGTTAAGGGATTGGAATGGGCTTTTTTTCTTCATATTCCCAGCACATAAGTAAAGCTGGTGGAAAAACAACCCCAGTAAAACCCAAAACCTCAGAAAAACCCCCACAACCCAGTGTGGTCATCAAAATTGAGTCCTGGTGTCTTTCCTCTCTTTCCTTGGTCAAGATGGGGAGTGGACAACTCTTGCTTCTGACCTGGCTGACTGCTGCTACTATGCCAAAAATCTGCCCAAGGGGTTCATCTACCACTTCAGGATTGCCTGCACCAGCAAAGCAGGAATGGGCCCCTACAGCGACCCGTCCGCCAGCGTCAAAACCACCGGGAAGGATCCAACGGGTAAGAGCAAATCCCGAGAAACCGTCGGGATCTTCCTGCATCAAAACCACTGCACCCTTTTAGCTGTGGGCCCAGAAGTCAAGAGCAAGTGAATCAAGGCCAAGTCCACTTGGCTCGGGGTGGTTTAGGGCTTTTGTATCTAAAATTACTTTATTTTCTAATTCTGGGCATGGGGAAATACGTATAAATATATCAAAAAACCTAATACAATAATTTATGTAGGGAGAAACAATATGTAAATAGATATAAAATTTAATAATACAATAAAAACCTGGGAACTGTAGATTAGCTGTTGAAGAAACACTCAGTTTTGATTAGAGATGATGAAGAAAGGGGTCTTGAACCATAAATGTGTGACTGGAGGCATTTATCTCTTGGTATAGATCTGCCACTAGTGAAAACCCTGGACCTGCTCTGTATTATGGACTAAATCCTAAATTCAGTAGTTAATGTCTATGTTCTGGTGTTTTCCTTTGGGAATTATTGTCCTTCTGTGATGAATTTCCCAGCTGTATTTTGTCTCTGCAGTAAAGAAAGCCCAATTTACTATTTTTTTTCACTTGTTTGACTGCACTGTACAACTCACATGTTTTTAAAATTAAGAAATCCGTAACCCCACAGCAAACATATCCTTGTGGCAAAGCATCCTTCCTGCTAGGAAACAGAAGGATGGTCTAACTGGAATTTCCTCCCAGTGGAGAGGATTGCTCTGTGAAAATCAGTTCACAGAGATATTTTTAACTCACCCTGAATCCTCTGCTTTCCCTTGGTCCAGGATCCATTAATGTATCTCAGTGTGTCCAGCATTTCCAAGCAGATGTTGTAAAGAGATGATTTAGTATTTCAGGGAGCACTTGGACACCACCACACACCAGAACCAGAGCAACAAGTTTCAGCTGCTGCCCTGGAATATCCACCCAAAGGAAATTTCTAATTCTTTGTCAGTGTCTTGCCACGACTTGGTGACTTGTTAATGTGAGGAGATGGGAACCAGCGGCTCAGATGTTTGATATGTCGTAGCACACAATATACAATCCATCTCATACTGCCTGGAGTGGCCACACCAGGGAGTTTCTGGGTGGAAAGAGCAAAATCTGTTGCATTCCAACAGCGCTGGATGCCACAGCTGGGATTCAGGCTGCAGAGTCACCTGGAGAAAGCTCTGCTGTCGCCTTTGCTGTTGTTCATAGACAGTGGAGCTTCAGAAAGGCCCCATTTTCCACACAGAGCTGTTTTCCCATGTAATCCCTGTCCCTTTTTCTCTGCAGAGCTTCGTGCTGCAAAGCAGGACGTCCCATCATCACCTGCTACTGAGGAAGAGAGTGAAATAATCGCACCATCTGAGCCTTTCCCAACCTATCAGACCTACGCCTTCCAAACAGAGATCAAGAGGTAGAGAATCCAGCTGAGCTCTCTGTGATCCACAGGGAACTTTTTACAAGACCATGCAGTGATAGGACAAGGGGGAATGGCTTCAGGCTGAAAGACAGTGAGGCCCTGGCACAGGTTGCCCAGAGAAGCTGTGGCTGGCCCATCCCTGGAAGTGTCCAAGGCCAGGTTGGATGGGGCTTGAGCAACTTGGTCAAGGGGAAGGTGTCACTGCCCATGGCAGGGGGTAGAACTAGATGGTCTTTAAGGTCCCTTCCAACCCAAACCATCCTAGGATTCTGTGTTTCTATGATTTTATGATTCTATGTGGCTGGAGTTTAGGAAAGGGACACATATAAAAGTGCTGCTCAGCAAGTGTCACAGTGGGATGCTGAAAACCCCTCCACAGTGATACACACAAACTTCTGGCTGAGTGATCTTCACCTTGGTTTGGTAGGACTTAGTTGTGGATTTTTTGGGAGAGCAAAAGGGTTGTAGAATAGAATGGTCTGGGTTGGAAGGGACCTTTGAAGGTCATCAGCTTGCTCAGAGCCCTGTCCAATCTGACCTTGAACATTTTCAGGGATGAGGCATCTGGTACCTCTCTGGGCAATGAGTACCAATGTTTTATAGCCTCACTGTAAAAAAAATCATCCTTATATCCAGTCTGAACCAGCTCTCTTACTTTGAAACCATCACCCCTTATCCTATCACAACTGGGCAGCAGGACACTCACTTGATATCTCGTGAGGTGAGTCCAGGGCTAACAGAGTTTCCTGTCCTTGCTGCATCAGCCTTTGCAGGTACCAGTTTCAGTCAGGGGGTTGGGATTCAACTTTCTCTGCCTAGAAGAGAGGCACTGACTCTCTTGTTCTCTCTCTCCAAAGGAGTTAAGCTCTCACTCTTGTAATTTAAAGTGACTGTACAGTTTAGAGACACAGGAGGAAGTGCAGACTGTGACAGTGGATGCAATAACTCCCCATTGGGTGTGGATGAAAAACACAGCATGGGATCCTGGTGCTTTTAAAGAACAGAAGTCCCTGGCTCTTCCAGGAGCAGCAGAGAAGTTTAATGTCCCTTTGTGTTCCTTTGTACCAGGGGGCGATTCAGCATCGTCCGACAGTGCAGGGAGAAAGTGAGTGGCAAGACTTTGGCTGCAAAAATCATCCCTTACTGGCAAGAGGACAAGCAGACTGTGCTCCTGGAGTACCAGGTCCTGAGGAAGCTCCACCACACAAACATAGCCCAGCTGAAGGGAGCCTATGTCAGCCCACGGCACTTGGTGTTGATCCAGGAGATGTGTGTGGGACCAGAGCTGCTCCACTCCTTGGCACTACGGTAATAACTTGGGAGGGGTTTCCCCTCAGGCCTGGAAAACACCTACTGCTTTCTCCTGGCAAACTGGATCATCCCTCTCCATCTATTCCAGCGTGCTCTCATTGCACGTGGGATTTGTAAAGCGACTTCATGAGAGATTAAAAAATTATTAAAAAATTTTAAAAATTCCCTGTAAGGTTGGGACAATTCAGGGCCACCCCATTGAGGCACTGAAAGGAGTTTACAGTACTTGATATGAAATCCCATCTCCCACAACGTAGAGGTTACTCGGAAAATCTCATTTCTCCTCCACGTTGTTTCTCAGAATGTCAGAAGATGGATCTGATGAAAACCTGTGGTTAAAAGAGAGGCAATGGTGGGCATCAGATCTGCATTTTGATTTCTGCCCAACCCACTGCTTTCTCTGACACACAGCTCTACAACCTCCTGAGCTTCTTGTGTCTGTAAATTTGACTCACAGGATGGGTTGGCCTCTCCATACACAACAGATTTGCTAAATGAAGAGTTGTTTCCTCTTGACTCTCAAGGGCCTGATGGGGTTAAACATCCAGGGGTGTAGAAAGGCATTCTTGGACATGGAGATAGGAAATAGAAAACAGAGGTGTCCTTTCTCCCGCCAGGACATCGTACTCCGAAGTGGAGGTCCGGGACTACCTGTGGCAGATCCTCAGTGCCACCGAGTACCTCCATGCCCACAACATCCTGCACCTGGATATCAGGTCTGAGAACATGATCATCACCGAGCCCAACCTGCTGAAACTCCTGGATTTTGGGAACGCGCAGTTCTACACACAAGACAAATTCATTTCCATGGACAAGTGCACGGACTATGTCGAAACCATGGGTGAGTACAGAGTTCAGTCACAGCAACCTCGGCCTTATCTGCCATCTGGGATGAAAAAGAGAGACCCAGAGGTCAAGGCAGCAGTTGGCCACAACAAGTGAAGTCTGCCAGGTGCGAGTTTGCCAGAGCAGCCCGTGGTGACAACTGTGCCACTGCAGGGCCAGGGGTCACAGCCAACACCTCTCCAGTTGGTATAAGGGTGTCCAGAGCTCAGGGATCAAGCACTGCTGCCACCTGGCCTGAGGTGGCATCTACAGCATCTACAAAGCAGCATCTACAAAGGTGTCTTTACCTCAACCAGCTCCCTGTCCTGGAGCTGCTGCTTCTTCACTCTTGGCAAGGCAGCAAAAGCACCCACTGCCTTTGTGATGCTCTCAGTGTGTTGGAGCAGAGCTGGGCTCACACCAGTTTGCTTTTCCAGCTCCAGAACTGCTAACAGAGCAAGGAGCCCTCCCACAGACTGATATTTGGTCCATCGGAATCACAGCCTTCATCATGTAAGTCAGTCTGTCCTTCCTCGCCCTGTGAACAGCCTTAAAACCACAATTTCAGAGTCACCAGTCAGGGGAGGTGCATGGACTCAGAGAACTGACATCAGTTGTGCCTTGGCAATGCCATGGAAGGCTGTGGGATGGAGGGGTTGGAGCTGGCTGTGGGATGGAGGGAATGGAGCTGGCTGTGGACTGGAGGGGATGGAGGGGATGGAGCTGTCTGCACAATGTGAGGATACCCAGTCCCAGTGATGTCTCCTGTAGAGGAAGGAGGCTGTTTTACAACACAGCAGCTGCTGGTGTTTTTCTCTTGTCTGAAAAGCCCCAGCTTTACCAAAAAAATCCAAATGCCACCATGTAGAAAAGCAGCCAAACTCACGAAACTCACTGAAGAACAGTGACCTTTGAGATTTTTATTTCCTTTTATGATGTTTCTGTGCATTGTCATGACCCTCCTCTCACTACTGAGTGGGAGTTACTGGGAGAAGGAGCATCTCGAGTGATGCCCTTATAAGAGTCGTAGAATCCTTGAATGGTTTGGGTTAGAAGGGACCTTAAAGATCATCCAGTTCCAAATTCCCTGCCATGGGCTACTAGACCAGGTTGCTCCAAGCCCAAACCAACCTGCTCTTAAATACTTCAGGGATGGGGCAGCCACAGCTTCTCTGGGCAACCTGTGCCAGGGCCTCACCACCCTTATAGCAAAGGATTTCTTCCTAATATCTAATCTAAAGCTCCTTTATTTTAGTTTAAAGCTGTTCTCCCTTATCCTGTCACTCTGGGCCCTTGTCCCAAGTCTGTCTGCAGCTCTCTTGGAGCCTCTTTAGGCCCTGGAAGGGGCTCTCAGGTCTCCCTGGAGCCTTCTCTTCTCCAGGTGAACCCCCCCCAGCTCTCCCAGCCTGGCTCCAGAGCAGAGGGGCTCCAGCCCTCGGAGCATCCTGGTGGCCTCCTCTGGACTCGCTCCAACAAGTCCACACTCTTCCTATGTTGGGGACTCCAGAGCTGGAGGCAGCTTCACTCTGATCAATTCTCTTCTTTTGGGGCAGGTTGAGTGCCAACTACCCTGTCAGCTCCGACGTGCCCTGTGAGTTCCTGAGAACCACCAGGAAGGGCAAAGTGAAGCTCACACGGTGCTACGCAGGCCTGTCCGGGGGGGCTGTGTCCTTCCTCCAGAGCACTCTGTGTGCAAACCCCTGGTAAGGTGGTGTCTGCTCTCCCAACTGCTCAGCTGGGGCAGATCCTGGCTGTTGACCCTCCTTTCTCTCCATGTGCAAGGAGCCTCCTCACCCCGCAGGGCTCCCTGACTGACCTCCTCACCTTTCCCGTTCCAGGGGAAGGCCGTCAGCCTCCGAGTGCCTTCAGAGCCCGTGGCTCCAGGAGACAGGTTTGGACAGCAGGCAGCAAGCACTGGTTACCTTCCCCACCACCAAACTGAGGAACTTCCTCACGGAACGGGAAAAGAAGAGGGGCCTGCTGTGCTCCAAGTACGGCCTCATGATTGCACAGTGACGTGGATGGGACAGGCAGGAATTGCTTCCCTGTCCCCTTCTGCACTCAGTGTTTGGTACCAAACCATCCTGCCATGCTGGTGTCCATCAGCTGAGCTGGGGTCACTGCTCCCTGTGTTTGTGCTGGTGTGTCCTGCCTGCCACAGGGCCGTTCCTGCATGTTCTGTGACTTACTGGGCAGCTGGGCCAGCACAGAAAAGGCAGCAAATGCACCAGTGACCATGGCCTTGTAACCTGCAGGTGTTGTCCTTTGCCACTTTGAAGCCAGGCTGCTCTTCCCTGGGGAGGGCACAGGCAACTCTACCCAGAGATGTGGCAAAGCCTCTGTGTTTTAATTCTTTTAAAAAAATCCTGAGATTTCACGTTGTTTCTCCTTCCAACCCTGCTTTCCTCTGCAATGGGTGGTGTTGGCTGTGTCATGGCTTTGTACTCATAACTCAGTGCTCCTTCGAGTTTCTCTGCAGTGATTGATGTTTCTGTTGGTGCCACTGACTTCCTTTGATTTTCCACACAAGCAGCATTAAGTGGAGGTTTGCTCAGAGCTGTATCTGTCTGTGTTTAGAGTTGACTAAACTAGAGTTGAGGGATGGTCTTTCCCAACATGTTTAACCCTTATTATTCCAAACCTGAAGGATGCAGGTTGTGACTCCTTCCCTTGCTGTGTGCAGAGCAGGAGCTGTGACTGGAACACTTTCCCTGTGCTGTGGAGAGCAGGCACAGACTCAGTGGATTGTAAAACTTTGAATGTTGAAGGAATATTGTCTTCATTAAGCTCTACAGGAGAGAAAAACAGGGGTTTAGGGACAGACTCCACACTCAGCTCTCTCAGGGGACAGGAGAGTTACACAAGACAGACACTGCAATGAGAGCTGCCCCCCAGTAAACTTTTCAAATTTATTCCTGGATTCCTTCCAGTTTAACTTCTCTTACAAATCCAGTCAGGTTTTTGTTGGCACAGGCTGGATTTTTACTCTTGCTGTTGCACTTTGGGATGGAAAGCTCAGTGCCAGGGGAGAACCCACCCAAGCATAAAACTTAATTGCAGATTAACTCATTTGGAGCTTTCACACTCTTCCATATATGACTTTTTTTTTTTTTTTGCTTCTCACAACTGCATGCATTCGAGCATGTCTGAAGTCTTTTATAGACTCAATACTGTTTGGTTAAATAAACCATTCTGACAAGCAAGTAAAGCCAGATTTTTCTGCTGAATGACTGTCATTATTTTTATATCCCTTTCCAAAGCCCAGTCTTCCACCCTCACTCTGACCTGGGGTCCCTACAATGTACACTGTGTATCAGCAGGGAACAAAATCCATGCAAACCATCCACACAAAAAAATCCTTTTCCCAGAGCCTTGGAGTGAGGACATGACTTGGCCAGGATGTGATGATGGCTCTGAGCTCTCCAGCTATCCTAAGGCATTCCAGGCCATGGTTTGGAGCTTGAATTGACCAGAACTTGGGGAGAGCTCAAATTTAATTCTTAGTGGCAATGAGCCCAGGGGTGATAAAAAAACAGGTGAGAGCCAACATGAAAATTGTGAAAAGGTGCTGGAATTGCTAATGGGAATATTAACTGTCACAGTCAAGCCTTGTGCAGTTACAGGTGGTTTTGGTTTTCCTTGGTTCTGCCACAGCTGCTTGATAGTTTCTGCCTGAATTTCCACAACAACAA
>JAWWLV010000088.1:2008859-2046162 GCA_035041135.1 Platyrinchus mystaceus
GGGCAACCTGTGCCAGGGCCTCCCCACCCTCCCAGCCGAGAATTCCTTCCCAATACCCCATCTAACCCTGCCCTCTGGCCGTTTGAAGCCGTTCCCCCTTGTCCTGTCCCTCCAGGCGCTCGTACTGACTCGATATCACAGTGCGGGTTTAAAACACCGCCACACAAAGTTCCTGATGTGCCGAGCTAACAAGTTGCAAAGATGCCAGCGGCTGTTTTTGCACCTTGTTTGGGACGGGCTAACCCCCGTTTCGGGGTGACACGAGTGACCCACGCACCCATCCCGGGCCGTACCGACCCCGCTGCCCCCCGACACCCCCTCAGCCCCCTGAGGGACCCGCGCCCCTCAGCGCCCCCTGCCGGCCGCCCCGCCCCCCGTGACCGCGCCGCAATGCGGAGCGCCCCGTGTGACGTCACGGCCGGCCCCGCCCCCCGGCCCGTATAAGGCAGCGGTGGCGGCGGCCGCGCTCCTGATTGGCCGGCGGCGGGCGCGAGACCGCGCGGCGCGCTGGGAGTTGTGGTCCCTGCGGAGGGAAGGGGCGGGGCCGGGCCGGGCCGGCCTATAAGAGGCGGGGGCGGGGCCTGAGGCGGCAGACGCGGCCGGTACCGGGGAGCGCAGAGACCGCGGTGAGCGCAGAGACCGCGGTGAGCGCAGGGCCGGGGGGAACGGGGACACCGGGGGACAGCCGGGGTACACCCAGGGTACACCCAGGGTGCATCCAGGGACAGAGACACGGAGGAGGACGAGGGGACTTGGGGCTGGAGCGAGGCGGGGTCCCCGTGTGGGGTCCGGGAAGCTGGGGCTGCAGTGGGGCAGAGGCCGCATGTGGGGTGCGGGAACCTGGGGCTGCCGTGGGGAACGGTCCCCGTGTGGGGCTGGGCGGGGGCCTGGAACTGGGCTGGAACAGGGTCCCCGTGTGGGGAGCTGGGGCTGGAGTAGGGCAGAGGCCCGGAGTGGGGTAAAGGTGTCTGGGGCTGGAGGGGGAAAGGGTCTCCGTGTGAGTTGCAGGGCCTGGGGCTAAAGTGGGGCACCCTGTACCCGTGTGGGGCACAGGGACCTGGGCCTGGAGTGAGACAGGGTCTGTGTGTGGGTCTGGAGAGGGGAAAAGCAGCCTGGTGGTGCCCAGGGCTGCCACCTTGCCGGAAGGGATGCTGGGACCTGTCACCTTCCCACCCCTGTGCCTTCCTCCGTGGGTGACACCTCTCACAGAGGGATCCTGTCACCTTCCCACCCGTGTTCCTCCCCCTGTGGGTGACACCTGTCACACAGACCTCCCTGTTGGGTGTCGGCAAGGTCAGGGCAGTCAGGGCGTGTTTCACACAGTTTCCTCTGCCCCGGGCCCACCCCGGTGTGAGCTGAAGGTCGTGGAAACCTCTGGGGTGGATGAATCGATTCACTTTCAATACCCTTTTCTTGTGTAAATCCCACCCCTGGCTCTCTCCCGAGTGACTGGGTGCTCCTGTTTCCTTCTCCGAATGAGTCAGGCTAAAATTATAACTCTCATTTAGCAAAGCAGGGTGGTTGTAGCAGGCACAGAGAGATCAAATCCTTTGGCCTGGCAGAGGAAATGGTCTGAGCCTTCAGTTTGAGAACCAGTCAGCCTGCTCACACGGGTGTGCAGGAAGTGCTGCGTAACCAGGGAGCGCAGCCACCTTTGAAATGTCTCTTTTGCTGATGGTTACTGGCCCCTGCTTAAATGGAATTCCTGGTGGTTTATTCTGAGAGCTTGGAGTGTTTCCATGTGCCCCCGAGCTGTGTTTTGCTGTGGAGCGTGTTGGTGGCAAAACTGGAACAGTAACAGTGGAGACTTTTCTAGCAGAGGCCTCTGTGGTGTCGCTGGGCAGAAATCATCGTTCATTGAATGGTGTTTATGCCGAGCACTGAGGAGGGAACAGGTCTGGGTGTAATCCATGTAATTCCCAGCGTGAGAAGCTGGGAATTTTTGGAGAATGATCTCACTGGTTTGGTGATGATGGTTCTGTGAGTGGGGCTTTTCTCAGGGCTGTCGCTGCTTTTTGTTTTCCTGGGAGTCAGGTGAGAAATCACCTGTGCATGATTTCTCCTCCTGATGTGTCCCCACATGAGTCTGCACCTATGGAGGGCTCCAAGACTTGCTCCAGCTCCTCAGGGGTGGCTGTTGTACATCCCAGTGTTCTCCAGGAATCTGGAATTAGGCTGAGGTGGGATAGGCAGCTGAGGAGCTGCTGGGCAGGGCTGACCTTGTGCAGCAGCTCCCACTTCCCTGTGGTTGCTGTTCTTGGCAGGGAGTGAGAGGGGAGATGTGAACTCTGCTGAGGTCAGAACTGCCATAAAGGAACAGCCTGCGACAGCCAAGTGGTGTGGCATGGAATTCCTAAAAGGAAAGGTGGGCAGTGGCCAAACCTTTCTGTGGCTTCTCACTGCCTGTGAGTGTGGGGGGGCCACAGGGATCTGTAATGGTGAGAAAACAGGTGGCAGAAATTTGTTGCTTCCCTACTTTTTTTTTTTTTTGTTCTCTCCTGTTCTTACCTCTCCTGGTAAATAACAATCCTGCCTCCCAAGGCTTCACTGGAATTAAGTCACCTGTCTGTAGCTCCTGTGCTTGTATCTCACTGCCTGGATATTTGTGACTGGGGGAATACACGAGGGTTTTTCTTTCCCTAAAGATTCTCTTGATTTGGGGTTTCTAAAACCTGAAGGGAGGCTTTTTGTCTTCACAGCCACCATGTCACCCAGCCAGGAATCCGTTTACCATGAGTATGAGACTGACAGCAGCCAGACCTCGAAGCTGATAAGGAAATTTAAGGAGACGCCGTTTGTGCCCATCGGTGAGTTCACAGATGGGGAGAGGTGTTTGCACAGACCTTTCTCTTCACGGGCAATCGATGTGGTGTCAACACCATCGCTGTGCACCTTCCTCCTGTGAGCAGGAAATTACTGGGAAATTACTTCCCCATTTAGGCTTGGTGACAGCAGTAATCCTTCTGCCTAGAGTGGTATTTGTCCTGCAAGAAGGAGGGAAATTAATGAGGTCTGTTACCTTAAATAGAAAACTCAGGACTTAACAAGAAAAAAAACCAAACCAACAAATACTGAAATGTGTAGGTGAGCTTAGAAAACGTGTTTAAGTGATGCTGTCTGGTTAGGAATGTTGTGCAGGGTTCCTGGGAATTATGTGATCACTACAAAGTGACTTTAAAGCTGACAAAATACAAACTAGAAGGGTTTAAATTACAGCCAGTCTGCTAAACATTTCACCCCTCTGCTGCCACCCCGTAGTTTAAAAAGCATTCCTGTAGTAGTTTTTATGTTACCCCAGCTTGAAGAGCTTGTAGAGTTCTCAGCCTCTCTGCTGAGAGCCCCAAAAGCTGCTGAGGAGAGCAGGGAAGGGTTGTGTTCATCCTGAGAGCTTTCCTCTGACACCAGACACGTTTTGATTTCCAGCCTCCTTAAATGAAGAGCAGTTGGGTCACTTGGTGTGAACTGTTCCAAGTGTTTGCCAGCAGATATCTGTCACTGGCTCCTGAGGTCACAGGACTTTGTCTCCACCTTGCTCAGGCATACTGTGAATTCAGGTTCCCTGAAACAGATTGGCAGAACTCACCTTTGATCTGGGTCAGAGCTGGGTTGGAGGCCCTAAAACTCTTAATTGGTATTTAATTGGTATTAATTCACCATGTGAATTAAGGGCTTATGGCTTCCTGGTGGAACTGGTAATACTCAAGGCTCAGGGAGACAAACTGCTCGTGCTCCTGTCAGTAAAACATACACAGCACTTAACGCTCAGCAACCACCTTTGAACTGTATAAATAATCATCCTGAAAATAGAATTAAGTGGGTGGATTGGAGAAGTCTGTGCATTCTGTGAGAGCATCGGGGTGCCGTGGTTGGAGCTGGCAAAGCAGGCGCCGTTTGCTCTCTGGAAGGACTGTCAGTGAACTCTGTCCCTGGGAAAGGGCCCTTGCTGAGCCTCCCTCCTCACAGCCTGGGGACAGCAGCACGTGACTTGTCCTGTCCTGGTGGCACCTGGCCAGACGTGACAACACCCAAAATAGCAGCCTCAGCAGGCGGGTGGGTACGGCAGGGAACACCCCACGCTCAGGGTCCAGCAGCAGCCGAGTGGGATTGCTGGGTGCGAGCTTCCTTCCAGGAAACGGGGTGCAAGGAGCCCTGCCTTTGTCTGAAAAATATCCAAGGAATTCTGACACCTTGACCTGCTCTCTTGGCATTTTAATGCTGGTGAAAATCTCATTCTTCCCTGCGCTGACTTGTGAATGGAATGAGGTGGCACTGGAGTAGAAGCAGGAGATGGGCCAGGACTTGCCACTACACACACAAAACCAGAGGGAAACACGCTTATTTTAGGATGAGAGGCTCAAGTTGTGCCAGGGGAGGTTTAGATTGGATGTTAGAAAACGTTTCTTCACAAAAAGGGTTGTCAAGCACTGGCACAGAGTGCCCAGGGCAGTGGTGGAGGGATTTAAAAGCCATTTAAAAGCCATGTGGCACTTGGGGACTTGGTTTATTGGTGGCCTTGTGCTGGGGAACAGTTGGACTCGATGATGTTAAAAGGGTCTTTTCCAACCTAAAGGATTCTATGATTCCCAGGATATCTTGTTTAGGTGGGTCCCCTCACTCCTCTGGATGTCCCCTCAGCAGGATGCTCTCCTTGCCTTGCAGGGATGGCTGGATTTGCTGCCGTGGTTGGATATGGGCTGTACAGGCTGAAGCACAGAGGGGACATGAAAATGTCACTTCACCTGATCCACATGCGAGTGGCAGCCCAGGGCTTCGTGGTGGGAGCCATAACGTGTGGTACGTATGGAATGGGAGCTGTCCTGGATTGTGTGTGACATATCCTCAGGGTGGAAGTATCCAGAACATTTATTTCAGGATGTTTGTGCTCGTTACTGGTGTTTGCTCAGCCTTTCTGGAGTTATCTGATGTTTAAGGACAAGTATTTAAACTGCACTGACCTTGAGAGTAGTGGTTTTGAATACTTCTAAATGTGGCATGTGAAGTTCTGCAGATGTGGAAATTAGAGACAAAATAAAAAAACACTTATCTGGCATTAATATTTTTCTCCTGTTGCTGTTTCTGAATTTAATGCATTAGAAAATCAGCTTGTGTAGCCTGTGAAATTATATATATTTTATATATATGTGTATGTGTATCTATATCTCTCTATATATGTGTATATTTTCAGGACTGGACTTGTGTCCCTGAACGTCCTGAGTGATTTGTAATCCCAGGTCTCATCTAAGCATTCCAGCTGTCTGGATATTGTGTATCCCATGAGACACTGTTTCTCCATACTGTATTCCCAGGAGGTACAACAGGAAAGCCTGACTTTGGCTGAAAAGCAAACCAGAGTTGGGTTGGGATCCACATGTCAATACACAGTATATTTTCACAGCCAGTTTCTCTGTACATGAAGAGTTTTGTAGCCATCAATGCTATTAAAAAAATGCAGCAGAAGAGGAAGGGAAACGTTATTTAACCCCATTGTTTCCTGTTCCACCCAGCTCTCTGACTGTGCTTTTGTTTCTCTCTTTTAGGTGTGTTGTATTCAATGTTCCGGGATTATGTGGTGAAGCCCAAGGAATAATGGAGAGTTGTCTGAAGCCTCTGTCCTGGTGGTGGCCTGGGCACTGCAGCTCCAAACCTCATACCAAGGGTTTCTTGAGCAAAAAAGAAAATAATACATGGCATTAGAGAATTGTTCTACTTGTGTATGGTACACTGTGCTGAAGCTGGAGGCTTAAATGATTGTGCACTGGGGGAGTGGGTATTGGGGTCTGGTTCTCTCTGATTGACACCATCACATCCCAGTTTTTAGGGGATATAGTGGACTACAATCCCTTTATCTTACCCTTCAACTCAGTCCTAAAATTGTTGACTTCTTTGGCTGTTGTTGCCCAAAACACAAAGTCTGAACTGGCTTCTGTCAGAGAGTGTCAGGAGTGCCCTGCTGTCATTTTTTATCCTCTGCCTCCAACTTTGTAATTTAGAAGCTTCCAGTAGCACTAAATGACTTCTAAAATATTGAGAGATATATGTAAACATCTATTTTTTTTATTTAAGGCATGAGGTAAGTACTTGGTATGTCGCAGCTATTTAAATGTTATATTTATTCACTGTTAACGAAGACAACGGGCTCCCTATTTTTGCTATATCAGACCCTGGGATTACTATATTTTGTAACTTTATTTACAGTGTTCTTCTGAATAACATCTAAATGTAACATTTAAAATACATATTGTGAAAACTAAACCTTGATTTGGTGTCCTAATGCTTTTAAAGTGTTTGACCCAGCTCTGGTTTCTGCAGTATAGTTCCTCACTGGAAATTTTAAAGTACTTAAATCTGAAAAGCCCCATCACCTCTGAGGTGTTAAAACCCTTCCCTGCGAGTTATTTTACACTCAACCCCCTTGTACCTCCAACAGCAGTCACTAAAATAAGAACTAATTTGTAAAAAACCCCTCATTTTCTCCTGTTAGCTTACATTCCATGGGGGCAGTTATCAGATGTTACAGGTGTCTCTGTAAGAAATAGCACAAGGTACAAACTGCACCGGTCCGTGACATGTTGTACAAAGCAGTGGGAGGTTAAATACGAATAAAAGTGAGCCCTGGAGTAACATTCATCCCGTTCTAGAGTGATGGTGTGAGCTGCTCTACCTCTATAAAAATGACCTGAAGGAGTGCAGCGCTCCTGGAAAGAACATTCCCAGCCGGTGCTGTCCTTGATTCCCATTTCCTCCAGTCCTGCTGCCCTTGACTGCTCCCACACGGATGGAGACGGGAAGGACGCCGGGTTCGCGCTGACGCCTTTTCCTGTTCCTCCCGCCCTCCTCCCCGCCGCGGGGCGGGAGAAGGAGCGGATCCCTTTTCCCGTCACGCCGAGGGGCCGGGATTGGTGCGGGAATTACGGGAACCGCGATATGGGGATGGCGGTGACGGGAGGGGAGCGGGGCGGGACCGTCATGGCGGCCGCGCTGAGGGGGCGGGCGCGTGCGCCTCCCCGTCGCCATGGGAACCGCGTCGGGCCGGGATCGGGACAGGATCGGGACAGGGAGCGGCCGCGGGATCCGGAGCCGCATCCCCGGTCCCGGCTCTGCCCAGGAGGGAAGGGGGAGACACGGCAGGGCTGTCGCGGTGCCCTCGGGGCCGGGAAAGGCGGTTCGGGTAGGACGTGGCGGGGGGGTGCGGGAGGAGGGGGTCGCCGGCCCGCAGTGGGGAGGCAGCGCGGCGCTGCCAGGTCCTGCCAGGTCCTGCCAGGTCACAGGGCGAGGCGGGGCGGTGAGTTACAATTATAGGGCTACAATTGCGATTTATAAACTAAAACACATAAAGTTCCGCCTCAGAACGAGGGAGAACTTGACTCTGAGGGGTGGAACAGCTGCCCAGGGAAGGCGTGGAGTCTCTGGAGACATCCCAGTCCCACCTGTATCGCCCGCTCCAGGCGACCCTGTTTTGGGAGGGGGTTGAACTGGATGATCTCCAGAGGTCCCTTCAAATCCCAACTATTCTGGGATCCTGTGAGGAGAGGGAATTTTGCTTCCCATACAGCAGATCCTTCTGTGCCGGGCTTGGAGTCGGTATCCAGGTAGGAAGGGTAAAGGTTGCTCCCACGCCATCGGGATAAAGAGCAAACGGCCTCAAGGTGCACCAGGGGAGGTTTAGATTGGATATTAGGGAATGTTTCTTCACCAAAAGAGGCGTTGGAACAGGCTGACCAGGGAAGTGGTGGAATCACCGTCTCTGGAAGTGTTCAAAAAACGTGTGGAAGTGGCAGCTGGGGACGTGGTTTAGTGGTGAACTCGAGGACGGTGCTGGATTAATGGTTGGACTCGATGACCTTAGGGGGCTTTTCCTTTGAAGTGTTGTGTCAAATAGCTGCACTTTGAGTACTCTGCACACTTCTAGCCTACAGAAAGTTAATTAATCAATTAATTGATGTAGTGCAAGTGGTAAAGGCATTTCTGAGAATAATTATAAAGATGATTTAAGGTCTAAAATAGCTGCTCTGCTAAGAATTCTAGGATATTTTCAGAACACAGACAACTACTGGTTGAAGATTTTTTTGCTTATCTTTACTATCTATAAGGTCAGTGGCTAAATCTATCAAATTTAGTGAGGTCTAATCTAATTGTAAATTTAGTTACCAACCAAAAGGACACTGAAACCAGAAAGGCTGTCTAAATTTCATATGCAGTGTCCTTAAGCAAATGGACTCCTTATCTCCGTAGGCTTTTTCCCAATCACAGAACCGACCTTAATCAATTAAAATCAATTTTCCAATCAAGGTGTCTATAATTCTTTGATCCTCCTTACCCAGAGCCCTGTGGGCTGTGCAGGGGCACTGGACTCTGCTCCTTGCACTGGTTAATCCTTAGTGCACCTTCTCCAGTGGGTCTCAGCCCATAAGATA
The DNA here is from genome assembly GCA_035041135.1 of Platyrinchus mystaceus. NCBI lineage: Eukaryota > Metazoa > Chordata > Aves > Passeriformes > Tyrannidae > Platyrinchus > Platyrinchus mystaceus. Next base: position 2,017,274 of record JAWWLV010000088.1, read on the forward strand.
CACACAAGCCCAGGGTGCATTTGGGCAATTAATCATTGCATTAATTACTCAGTGCAGGGTGTGCCTTTGGAAGCATTAAGGGCTTTGTTTTCCCAGACCAAAGGTGCACGAGGGTTTTTTGCTGGCAGTAAATGTCAGACGGAAGGAGAAGGGGCTGGAATACATCAGGAAGCTGGTTGTGTTTAGTCATCCTAAGGAAAGCTTTGGGGAGCAATGTTATCACTGTAATGTTATCACTCAGTGCTTAGAAATTTGGGGGAAAGGTGTAAGCCACAGTCTTGGTGGCAAGTGCCCAAAGGGAGCAAAAAACACACCCAAAAATAGGGGGATTTGCACCTTTCCTTAAGATGGGAAATCCTTTAGTCAAGGAGGGCTGGATGACCCCAAACAGTCCATGTTCCTTTTAGCCACGTTGCCACACTCGCTTGGATTTGGCCCCAACCTGCTCCTCTGTAAAAATATTTATTTAAACAGATCTGTTTAAGAACATTTTAAAGCACTGAATTCTGGAGTGGAAAAGACCTGCCTGTTTAAAAGCCATTTAAGGAGAAAGGCCCTTGAAGCAGGGCCGTGGGGCTGGAGAGGAGGAGGAGGAGGTGGGAGAGTCTGCAGGGGTCAGTGAGGAAAAGCTGCAAAGCAGCTGCCAGAAGAGGATGTTTTTCAAAGCAATGCTGATCTCTGCTCTCTGTCACTTTTTATTTCGTTATGCTTTTAGTAAACAATGGAGTCGGACATAAAAGTGAACCAAGATTTTAAAAGCCAGTTTAAGGCTTATCAGAAGCAACAGCAGAGGCGGCTGCAAAATGTGATGGAGAGGAAGAAGGAAAAGCAGAACAGTCAGAAGGATAATGGCAACACAAGGGAGACTTTAAGAACTCCAGATGATCTAAACCTGTTTGAAATAGGACAGCCTGTAAACGAAGATGGCAGCAAAAGGTAAAGGTGTAGCAGCACCATTCCTTCAGGAAGCCACATGGCTCAGTTTGGCTCATGATGTTATGAAACTCAGTATTATTAAGTTGACAGGGCACTTTCTGCCTTCACATCTTGGGCTTTGATTATCCTGAGAAGACTCTCCCTGTCCCTAACATGTTTACCCTCAGGGCATTGTGATTATTTATTGTCATTTTTTATCAGTGTCTCACAAATGAAGGGTGCAAGGACAGAGGGGGTGAGGGTGACATGTGAGGGGCAGCCAGGTTCTATCTGACAAAATCCAGTCATTTGGGATTGCTGACACCCTCTGCACTGTTGTTAAGTTCCTGCCTAACCTTTAAGCTGAGAGGTTCCCTACGTGAGGAATTCCCAAAGATGGATATAGGCAAAGCAGCAAATGGGAGCAAGCCAAAGGCCTGCAGTGCAGAAAAGTGTTCCCCAGGTTATCTTTGCAATATATCCTGATTTAGAGGATCACAAGATTCCCAGGACACTGGGCATTCTGGTGTGGATCTCCCTCAGTCTTGGGTGTTGGGTTTTTTTAAGCTGAGTACCTAATTGAGTTTGCTGGAGCAGAGATCTGAAACCCTTGCTCAGATCATTTCTCTTCCTCTCAGGATATCATCAGCCTTTCCTTCTGACCCCTTCACTAAGTAGAACAGGTCTGAAGTTGGGCACATCCCAGAGGTGTCTGCAGTGCTGGCTATTCAGGGATTTGCTCTGTGTAAGTGGTGAAGCCAGCTGAAAAAATTCCTGCTTCTGCTCCATGCAGAGCCAGCTGTTTGCTAGAAACTGGATACACTGTCTTGGGCCAAGGGTACTTTATCTCAAGTCATTTCAGTGATTTAATTTACAGCTTCAGCCCCACAGACTGTTCTGTTGGCACCACAATGGGGTGATGGGCTGTGCTACAGGGGCAGGAAAGAAGAGCCTCAAGCTCTGCAAAAACCAGCAGCTCCTGGGTGGAAAACCACAGTTAGGAATGTACTTCTGAGAGAGTTCCCTCTCCCAGAATCCAGCTTGGGAAGGGCACCTGTCCCAAGGTTTATCCAGCCACTAACTAGGGTTTTAAGTTCTTAAATGCTTATCTTCCCTCTGTGTTACCCTGCTCAGCTGTTTCTGAAAGTTGCTTCCTTGAACACCCAAGTAGAGCTGCTGTGAAGGTGGAGAGAACCCAGGAGTGAACCACTGAACCTTTCAGGTGCTTCTGGGAATGTGTTGTTCATGCTGCAAAGGAAATCTGAGTGGAAACAGGAGCTGAGCTTCTAGGAATTAATGTTCTCACCATTGCATTGTCTTCTTCACACACTGATCCCTCACCAGGGCTGTCTGATTTGCCAAGTTGTGCTCCTGTTCTGACCTCTACCAGCTGTCCTCTTCCCTTCAGCATTTTGTCCTGATAATCTTTAGAAGATTATGATGGAGATCTGATTTTTTTTTTTTTAAAGATTTTTGGGAGACCGATTCCCGTAGTTCAGCTCTGCTGGAGGAAAGGGGTTTGGGTTCTCCCACTGTGCAATGTGCATCCTCTGAGGTGCAGAGTACAGGAGAGTCCCAGCAGTTCTCTGCTATTTACAGGTCAGTAGTTTGAGCCTGAGTAATCCCAGAGTTATCATTTACCTCTGTTCCAGTGGCACTGGCTGTTAAAAGTCCCCATTTGACACAGCAGATTTATCTATTTGCCCTTTGCTTATGTACGTCTGCATTCAGCAAAAGGGTGGTTATGAGTGTATCAAATCCAGACAGGATTTGCTTCTGGAAGGATTCACCAGGGTGTGCTTTGCAGTATTCCTGTGACAACATGTTAGAAACTTGTTCCAGAGGAGCAGGACTCCATGTGTGCTGCAGTGACAGTGATTTTGGCCTGTCAGTGTTGTTTATAGCAGCACTTGGAAAACATTCTCCCCTCAGAAGTCTCCCTCCCTCTGAGCCTTGGCAGTTCATTTTTCCTTCCTCCCATCCTTCTCCCAAATCTTGTTTAAGGGAGTGTTTAGCTGACATTTCTTCCCTTCTGATTTGTTCTCTCTGTAACTTTCCCCCTCCCTGCTCTGCTTGGTGCTTTTAAGTGTGTTTAAGTGATTCTCCCCATCACATGGAGAATCTGTAACAAGAGCTGGGAAAGACACAATTTAACAAAAGTTAAATTCCTTATTCAGGGTATTATTTTTTTATTTTTATTTTTTTTTTATTTTTGTTTGCCTAAATGGGGCACACAATTTGGGAAATCACCTGAATTCCTGCTCACAAGCTTCACCTGCCTCTGTTTCCTTGAACTAAGTGAAAAGGGTCACCTTTTGCAGCCTGTTTCTTTTGGCTGATTTTCTGCAGCTGAGGCACTTGGGTGGAATCTCCTGCCCCCTCTGTAACATGTGGGGTCACTCTGGGATGGGAAGTTTCTCAGAGGAGTGCAGTTGGGATTTCTGGGCTTTTCCTCAACACTTGGAAGCCAGCTCTGAGGAAGACATCCCTGATCAGGTGTGTTAAGAGCTTAGAACTTTCCTTTCATGTTAATCCCATAACTCTTAAAAATCCCTTTGTCCCTGTGTCTCTAATTAGATCTGAGTTCTGTTGCTCACTTCTGTGAGTGGTACATGTGGGAATAACTTAGTTGTGCCATTTCTCAGCTCACACTGCTGCCTTTCTTCTCCTTTGTAAACAGCTGCCTTTGATCTCCTTTTGATTTGAAGCTTTGAAACAGAAGTGCATTTCTTAATTACGGATTGTGAATCCTCTCCTGAACTGACTGTGCTGTTTATGGCAGTGCTCTAAGGGGTCATTAATTCCAACAAGTGCATTTGGAGGGTGCATTTGAAAGCTCTCAAGTCCAGTGGGTGCAAAAGGCTTGCTAAAACTTTGGAATAGAAAAGATTGAGGAGATTATTGAGGTATCTTGCCTGGCTGTGTCTACATGTACATACTGTAACAGCTGGGCTTTATCCAAATCAAATCTCCAAATTATAGAGGTTCAGGGTTGCACTGTAAATAATAAAAATCTAGGGGGCAATTCCATGATTTAGGTGTGTAATGATACCTGAGATGCTGCAGAGTATTGGGAATTTCCACATGGGAATCATAGATTGAGCACAGGAGACCTGCACCCTCCAGCAGGGAGCACAAATGGCACCTGTGTGGGGGTAACTGAATTGAATCCCAAGTTTTCCCAAGGACCCTGTGACAGGAGGATCTGATAATCCTGAATTCCCACAATGGACCTGAGCCCCTGAGGCCACAGCTCTTATATTTTATATTTGGAGGACCCATCACGTAAAGGCAGCAAAGAGATGTGAAGTTATTAATTCTCTGGATGTCTTGGAGAGATGAAACCCTTAAATGTTACTAAATGTACTGAAGAACAGGAGAAGCAGGGCTGTTTCTTCCCATTCAAAGGCTTTTTTTGATATTCTGTGTTTCCAAATGAATTCCAAAAAGCACCACTACCAATACAAACTGATGCCAGTCTGTGCTGGTGGGGTTCCAAGAGAAGCAGGTGAGGACACAGGAAATTGGTCCTTTATGAATTGCTCTAAAACATTCATTTTTAAAGAAAGGACCCCGGGAGCAGCTTTTGTAGTCGGTGCTCTGTTGGATTCTGTTGGCTTTGCTCAGCATAGAAAACAAAGCCTGAATGTCCCACATGCTGAATGCTGAGCTGCCTCATTCCCTCTGAAGAACCAGGTGAGTGAGACCGAGGTGACACTGTTTGGTAACCTCAAGAGCACTGAAAACGTACCTGCTCTGTGATGTTTTGCCCCAGACTGCACAAGAAAGTGCAGAACTTTTTAGGAAGGAGTTAACTGAATAGATCAGATCATCAGCTTGTGTTCTTATGTAAGTTTTAGGATATTCTACTTAATTCACTAAACTCACTCCTGATAAGCTCAGCTCATCTGTCATACAGTCGGTTCATGACTTTACTTTTTGGAAGTATTTGAAGCACATCACACTGAGATTTGCCATTATGGCTTCTTTTTTTCCCAGGTTTCTTGAGGCTGGGAACGAGCAGCTGCAGGATCAGCTTCGAGAGGTCCGAGATGAGAACTGCAGGTTGTACAAACTGGTGACAGAGAAAGATTTTGAAATAAAGCAACTCCAGAAAAAAGTCCAGGAGGACAGGTTGGCTTTGGCGGGTAAACACAGCCACTTCGTATTCTCACCACCTTTGTTGGATGCTGAGGGTAGCAAAATGTCCCTTAAAAGAAGTGTAGTGATCTTTTAGGCTACACAGTGATCTCTGTTCCCCACAGATCTGCCAACTTGTTGTTATTGGCACAAAAAAAAAAAAAAAGATGTTTTATAGATATTATATTTTGGGAAATTTTCTGTTGATGTCAGAGCTGTGTTGCAGCTTTCTCTGCTGCATGGAGTTAAATTCCTTACTCAGGCTCCTTTTTTTGCCTGAACAGGACACATGTACTGTTCAAAATCCAGCTTATAAGTGTCTTGGATGTCCTTGGGAAACTGAACTGTGCAGGCTGCGCCTCCTCCACTGGGTGCCACTGTTGGTCAGGACAGCAGTGATGACCAGGCTGCTTGAGAAGGGGGAAACCAGCATCAAACAGCTACACAACATCAAATTACATCTTAATTCTTAAAAACTCCCTGTAGTTTGTGTGTAGGAGAGATGATAAGCTATTCCTGGTCAGGACCAGGAGCCAGATGTGCTGTTGCAGCTTCTCTGGCTGACTAATGCCAACCCTGTCTGAATTGTAGCAAGAGGCTCCCCCACATTGCTTGGGAATGAAAAGCTTTGATTAAGTGTGTGCAGTGCATTTGGAGACCATCACAGTGAAGCCCCAGCCTGGCTTGGGTAAGTTTGGTACTCACTGTGATCCTTAACAGCCATTATTTCCCATGAGAACTAAAGTAAAAGTAACTCCTGGATGAGAGGGGGAACACAAATCAAATGAAGGAGTAAGAACGGTGGAAATGCTTTAAAAAAAGAATAAGTTGCTTTTAAATGCTTTTTTAATAAAGGCTTTTAAAAACTATAAATTCATGCTCTCTACAAGGTTTATAGTAGTGATATTCTGTTCTCAGCAATGTTCTGTGTAGCCCCTTTAGTGTCTCTGTAGTTATATGAGACTCAGAGTGATCTGTCCTCCTTCATCTCACCCCAGTTCTTGGATATAATCTTCTCAGATGTCAGCAGAAAAGTCATTTTTTCAGAGCACTGAAGGAGGATGAAAGAGTTAAAAGGAATGGCAGCAGCCAAGTTCAGCCCTCACACACCCCACCAAGGATTTGTCATTGCAGGCTCACATTCATTGCTGAGCTGGAGGTTCCTGTGGACGTTGTTTGCAATTATATTGATTTTGCACTTGTGCAAGAGCTTTCCTTCACCTGTGTGATGTGAAAGCCAAGTGATACCAAACAGCCAGTGCTGGGGTTGGCTTTATTTGTGACACTGATCCCAAGCCTCTGTGAGGAGGGAGAGAATGACGTGTGTGTTTAAGAGGGCAATTAAAGGAGTAATACAGTCAGGATCCAGGGATAATCGCAGGGGACGTATAAATAGGCACAATGAAATTTCCAGGACCTTCTCCAGGGCCCAGCTGTAATATTGTGCCTGACCTTTGGGGACAGATGTCTAGAAAAATGTTCACACCTCTGTTTCAGCAGCTCCTCCTGTAATAAACTACCAGGCAAAGGAGAGGGTTGTCTTTTTCTGTGATATTCCAAAAAATCCTGTTCGTGACCGCCCTTCCTGCAGTGAGGAGAAAACACCTCCACCCTTTCTAGGTGGTGATGTTGCTACAGCCACTGCTCTGGCCTTGGGACGCTGTGGCTGTTGCTGAAGTGTGAAATGTGGCTTTGCTGGCCCTGGTGTGATGCTGAATGAAAGGCCCAAGCATTCCAGCTGGAATCACTGGTGTCTCTTCCCTCACTTGTTCATTTAAGTGCCTGGCACAGCTCTGGGAGGAACGGATTGGACAATAAAAGTACATTGTGCGCTGGGCAGAGAACAAAAACATCCCCTATTCTGAATCTTGCCTGTAAGATGTGACCTCTGCTTTTATGTTGTCCTTTTCAGGGACTTCTGGGTTAGCTGGAGATGTTGCAGCCACTAAAATAGTGGAATTGGCCAAGAAGAACCGTGAGGTAACTGCTGAGGCCGAGAGCGAACGAGCCAAAGTGAAGCAGCTGAATCACAAAGTCAAGGAGCTGGAGCAAGAAGTGAGGCGTTTTTCTTGTTCTCTTTTTGCATCCTAAAACATAGAAATCCCGTCATTGGGATAGAGAATGGGTTTGACTCATGTTCACATGTTGAATTGGCTTTTATGTTCGTGTTCACTTTGGGTTCTGCCCATTTCTGAGAGAAGGGGGTGTGCCCTCAGCTGTTTGCTCCTCTGAAGGAGGAGCTAGGAAAGGATATCCCTAACTTATAATGAGCCAAAGATTTATTAAACAGCAGTTAGAAATGTTCACTTGTATTTGAAGCACAGAGGTTTTTCTGGTTGTTTTTCTGTGTGTGTGAGGAGGAGCAAATTTCATCCCAGTGTGTCTTAGATTCCCACCTTGTTAATAACCAGTCATGAATTTGTACTCTGTTCTTCTAAGTTTCATTCATCCACATAAATAAAGCTGTTTTCTGGCACAAGTATTTATAGAACTGAGACATCAACAAACTATAACATGTAAGACAGCAAATGTTCTCTCAGGCAGATTGATTTTTCTGGTTTACTATGATTTTTTTATACATGCCAACCTTTCACAGGAGTAATTTTACTCAGGTGACTGCTGAAATGAAAATTAGGTGCCCTGATGTCAATGTTTACTTTGTCCTTTGCTTTGTCCTCTTCCTTACACAATATTTGTGATTTTTTTGATACTTTTCAATGTTTTTTTCTGAACTTTGCTTTCTTAGAAGACATCAGTTAAGTGGATCAATAATGTTTATCATGCTGACAGATGCATTTTGAGTCCATCTTTCACAGTCACTTGTTATCATTAGTCATGCATCTCTCTGAATTTTATCCCATTTACCTGAAAGATCAAGAAGTCATAGATTAAATTAAATTTTTGAGAATTCCTGCATAAATCCAGGGTGTTCTGGTCAGAGGGGTCTTGTCAAACAGTTGTCAGGTTGGCAGAGAAGCATCAGGTGTAGTTTGGGACCTAAAAAATCACACAAGTAGTGGAGCAAGTCATGAATAATTTAAAGGAAAACTAACTTGGTTCTGATGTACTACTGCAGAGGTGTGATGACCATTATTCAAACAGAAATTTAAAATATTCTCATATATAAGGTATATATAATATATGTAGAATAATCTCAGATTTTGACCCAAAAAGAAAGGACTGGGGACATTTCAAGAAAGGAAATATAACTCAAAGCAAAAAAGAAATTTTTCCAGAAACAATAACTATTGATCAAAGCAGAGATGGACACTTCATATCTGAACAAATCTGTCCCCAGACACCAGGAAAATCAAAATGAAAACTAAATACAATAACCTGCCTCATCTGGGGTGAGCAATTGTGTGAACCCCACTGAAACTGTGCCCTGGTCCATGGTCTGTATTTTCTCATCATCTAATTTGAGGTGTCTTTTCTCTAAATTAATGGTGACTGGCTGAGTTTGTGGGTTGTACTTGTTCAGTGGAACTATCTGGAAGTGTAAAAGGTGGGTAAAATTGAAGCAATATTGGACAGTGGAAGGTGTTTATCAAAAATGTTGAGTGATAGATAGGAAACACTGTTATTTCACATATTTTTAGCTCTTTGCTTGGGTGAAAACTGAAAAAATTCTGTAAATCATGAGTGTTTTAATGTGATTATATTCCCCCAATCAGAATGGAAGGTGTGGCCACTGAGCAATCACTTGGCAAGGGGTGGTGCAATGTAAGCAAAGGCTGCAGAGGGATGTTGGCAGAAAACTTCCTTAGAATTTGGGCCAAAAGCTGCCAAATCCAGCTGAAATTCCTCATTCTCAGTCCATTGACTACAAGAGTTTATGAGCTGGATAGAAAGGGTGGCCCTAACCCAAAAGAAGGGGTGATTTTAGAGCTCTGTGTTTCCCCAGATGCCACTTTAATGAAAGAGCTGTTCTTTTATTTGGGCAAATAATTGAGATTTTCCACCCACCTCAAAAAACGGAGGCCCAACCTCTTAAAGCAACACTTCCTGGCCTTTCCAGCTCCAAATTCCTGCACTCCCATCTGGTAAGAAGTCTTTGCAACCTCAGCATAGGGCTTGATTCAGAGCAGGAGGGGCTGTATGTCTGCCTTCCTTTGCTGTGACAAGCAATAGGGGACATATTCTTTATTCTTCATGGGTTAAAAAATGCTACCTTAGAGCTATCAGCTAAAGAAAAAGAGCCTTAACACCATTAAATCTCAGCTCTAGGGCATCAGGTATTCATTTCTCCTTTTATATTCCTCTGGTGAGTAGAATATGTGCTTTTTATGAAATATCCTGGGCTGGACAGGATTTGCATTTATGTGTATAAACACTAATTTTATGTACCTATGGAGATAAAATGCCCCAGGAATCTCTGTACATGAAATCTGATCCCATCTCACCAAGTCAGAGACATTTGTTGAAGTTATCCCACAATAAAATAACACAAGACTCTTTGGGAAGCGTTTCAAGGGGGAAAAAATTCTTTCCTACTGACTGTGTTTAAAAACAAGGGAAAATTAATTATGTTTTATAGAGTAAATAAACATCCAGATTTTAATTTTTTTGCTGATTAACACTCCACAGAGGGATGCTCTTCACTGTATCCATTCTACAATAATAATGCTTTTTTCTTTTTCCAGCTACAGGCAGCTGTAGAAAAAATACATTCCCTTGGTGGTGGTGGTGGTGGAATCAAGGAATCAACTCTGAAGATGCTGGAAGAAAACATGGTATGAATTGTAACTGAAGAGAGGAAATCAGAAGCTGATACTCAGTGCAGTCCTTTCCTTAGGACAAAGATGTGTCCCTGTCACCATTTCTGTGACCATGTTCAGTTTATGCTTCCTGAATACCCCAAAAATCAGGGAGGAAATGGGTCTGGAAAGGCAGATTCTGTGATTCTGATAAATCTGATCCTGATGGTTCTTAATCACTCCAGTTTTTCCCTGAGGATTCTGTTCTTACCAAGTACTTTCTTCTCTCCACAGGCTGAAAGTCCAGAGGTGAAAGCACTGCAAGAAAAATTAAACACAGCCAACTTTAAAGCCATGGAATATCGGAACCAGCTCCAATCCTCCAAACAGGAACTGAAGATGACCCAAAAGGTACCATTTCAGGCTGCATTTAAGTTATTTAATGAGGTATTTGGTTTCAATATAGGTTTCAGTCCCATGGAAATCAGTGGGATTAAAGACTGCTGGAAATAAATCACGTGTTTAAGCAGTTTGTTGGAGTGACATCCAGAATAACCTTTCCCTCTTTGATTCAGGGTGGATTTAAGTGTTCCTGTGTGCTCTGTTTCCCCTGGTTTCCTCAGTTTGTGTAAGAGACCTGCAATGCAGATCAGAGTAGAGAGTGTGGTCCTAAAAATAGAACTCTGCTGACCTTTTTATAAATAATTTAAATGCTCTCCATACTAAGTTTAGCTGTGTCAGAATTGTGCAAGGGAAGTTGGCTCAACTCCTGATGGCAAGGGTGTGTATTTAGACAATATCCCCACTCTTGCCCTGTTTAATTATGGTTAAATATTCATTATATCAAAAATAACGGTGTATATTGAAAACTGTTAGTAATGCTTGTGTTTACTGCTAGAGAGAGCCCCAACACTTCTATTGGTTGATGTTAATCCCCTTTTTCACAGCTTTTGGCAAATGAAATTGGGGAAGATGTGAATATTCAGAGTCTCTTGGCCAATTCTGGCAGCTGGCGTGGACGGGCCCAGCAGATCCTCGTTCTCCAGAACAAGGTGAGTTAAGACCCTGGGTGGTGCCATGTCAGCTGGAACTGGAATTCTATTTCAAAATATAGATATCACCTCAATTTAAGGTAAAGGTACTGTTAGTTCTTCATTAATTCTTAAAATCTATAGTAATTACTCTATTGCAACCATGCAAGGTTGGGTATTTGACTGGGAATCTTTCCCATCTGTGTCAAAGGAGTGAGTTGAGTGACCCTGGAGAGCTGTGGCAGCCTAGTTAAAATCCCAGGGTGTTTTGAAGGTGCCTCCCTCCACTGAGAACAGAAGGAGCCCTGTCAGTGTCTGTGCTCTGACTTAGACACCTTTGTTCAGTGCCTAAAGTCAGATGGGAAGAATTGAGGCCAGATAAGATTTTCAAGTCGTTCCTTAGGGAGCTTCAGTAAAATCTTTAACTCCTGAATCTTCTGAAGGGCTGAAATGTCAGCTGGAGACAGGGAGGCAGCTTTGTCTGCATCTAAATAAAACTTCTCTCAGGCAATTTGATACATAATTTTCCTACTTTTCTGCTATTTAATTATATGCCATCAAACTGTGATTTCTGCACTCCGCTTGACTGAGGTTGTTAACCTCTGCTTTCCCTTGATCAAATCACATTTCCTTCTGTTATACCCCCTGCCTGGGGTTCACCTGAAGACTGTACATACTGTTCTCTGCTCTAATGCAGAGACTTCTTTCTGAGCCAGTCTCCTCAGGCCCCTTTTGTAGTCAGTGGGGATCTTGTAAATACAGTCACTGGATCAAAAGTGAGGCAGGTCCGTCTCATCTTGGATCACACCTCCAGAACAGGCAGAAGAACTGAGCTGTGGCAGTGCCCAATTCCTTCTGCTGACTATAAAAGGAGTCTGCAGTGAGTAGGTGACAAGCAGGGGCTGAGTTCACTTGCCTACACACAGTTCAGATGCTCTGAAGTGTCTGCCTGGCCTCCACATGTGGCTCCAAAAAAGCACAGATCTCCCACATGTCCCGAGTCAACCAGAGGTCTGGTGTCATATCTCCTTCCTGCACAGATGCCCTAAAATCTGCATGTTTTGTTAGCAGCTAAATTTAAATTTGAAAGACCAGACACTGTTCTGTGGTAGTTAATAATATCAAGAATTAACATGAAGTTGCTCTCTGAGCTGGCTTTGGTTGTGTCCCTTTGGTACTGGACCACTGTGCTCCTGACAAACCCCCAGATCACCATTATTGTCCCCTAGGTTCGAGAGCTGGAGAGTAAGTTGGGTCAAAACAAGACCAGAAGGTCACTGTTGGAGATTGATGAGGACTTCCTGGCCCTTGAGGATCCAAGGAGGTTGTCAGCCCAGGAGAAGCACCTGCTGAAACTTCGCAACTTGGAGAAAGAAAAGAAAGAAGCTTTGGAGGTAAAAGCCTGTGAACCACCAGAGTCCTGTTAGGGGGTGTGCTGTGTAATGACTCACCTTACAGGGTGTGTGTTGCACCCTACCCAGAGACCATCTCACAAACCCATCTGATCTGCTGGAGGAAGTTCTGGCCACATTCCACAGACAAGCCCTGCTAGAGGTACATCCAAATTCCAGAGCTTCCCTCTGGCCCTTGGCCAAGTGTGCATTCCTCATGCAGTGTTAAAAACAAACACCACACGGCACCTACAGGATGGACAGGGGATCAGATCCAACCAGCACAGGTTTAGGAGGGGCAGGTCCTGCCTGACCAACCTGATCTCCTTCTATGATCAGGTGACCCTCCTGGTGGATGAGGGAAAAGTGTGGATGTGGCTATCTGGACTTCAGCAAAGCCTTTGACAGCATCTCCCATGACACACTCCTGGAAAAGCTGCAGCCCATGGCTTGGACAGGGACACTCTGTGCTGGGTTAAGAACTGGCTGATGGCCATTTCATAACTGGTGGGGAACAGTGCTGCATCCAGTTTGGAGCATCACTGGTGGTGTCCCCAGGGATCAATGCTGGGCCCAGTCATCTTTATTATCTTTATTGATGATCTAGATGAGGGGATCGAGTCCACCATCAGCAAATTTGCAGATGACACCAAGCTAATGGGAAGTGTCAATCTGCTGCAGGGTAGGATGGCTCTGCAGAGGGACCTGGACAGGCTGGATAAAGAGACTGAATCCAGGGCATGATGTTTAACAAGGCCAAGTGCCGAGTCCTGCACTTTGGCCACAACAACCTCCTGCAGTGCTCCAGGCTGGGCAGAGTAGCTGGAGAGCAGCCAGGAGGAGAGGGGCCTGGGGGTTCTAATCAACAGGAAGCTGAACATGAGCCCAGGTGTGCCCAGGTGGCCAAGAAGACAATGGCATCCTGGCCTGGATCAGGAATAGTGTGGCAGCAGGAGCAGGGCAGGGATTCTGCCCCTGGGCTGGGAACTGGTGGAGCCACCCCTGGAGTGCTGTGTCCAGCTCAGGGCCCCTCAGTTCAGGAGGGTTGTTGAGGTGCTGGAGAGTGTCCAGAGAAGGGCAACGAGGCTGGGAAAGGGACTGGAGCACAATTCCTATGAGGAGCAGCTGAGGGAGTTGGGGTTGTTCAGCCTGCAGAAGAGGAGGCTCAGGGGAGACCTCATCACTCTCTACAACTCCCTGGTGGGAGGTTGCAGCCAGGTGGGGGTTGGTCTCTTCTCCCAGGAACCAGCAGTAGGACAAGAAGGCACAGTCTTAAGCTGTGCCAGGGGGTGTTTAGTTTGGACATAAGGAGGGAATTCTTTCCAGAGAGAGTGCTCAGCCATTGGAATGGGCTGCCCAGGGGGATGGTGGAGTCACCGTCCTTGGAGGTGTTTAGGGACAGACTGGATGTGACATCAGTGCCATGGTCTGGGTGACAAGGTGGGGTTGAGTCAAGGTTGGACTGGATGATCTCAGAGGTCTTTTCCAACCTGGGTGATTCTGTGATCCCTCTCACACCTCCCTCCATTTGAACAGAATAAAGTTGAGAATCAACCTAATCCACTCGGATTCCTGAGCAGACAGACTCTTTTTTGCTGCTGGCGAGCAGCAGCGTTAGTAATTCCTACTTCCTTAGGGATGATACAATATGCCAGTCCCATCTTTTAGGTTTGTTTTTTGTTTTTTAAAGATTCTACCAGGTAATGTGTGATTCCTTCTGCTCCCCAAAGCACTTGGGGCCTGGTGGTGGGTTATAACTGTCATGTCCTGTGGTGTGTTTGCATCGCTGCAGAAGCTCGCCGGGGAACACCACGCCCTCCAAAAGAGCCACAAGGAGGTGAAAAAAAAACTCGATGCATCAAAAGCCAGGAACAAAATCCTGTGTGGTGAGCTGAAAATCCTGAAGGCACAGATTGTAACCTTGCTGGAGAAAGGAAAACACGACGATGAGCTCATAGATGCATTGCTGGTACAGTCTGACTTTATGTGTTGGTTTGTGGAAGGATTAAAATAGGATTTGTCCTGTAGGTAGAGGAAGAGCTTCATTCCTGACCCATGGAGATGGACTGTATTGTCTGTTCTGCTTTCAGCTCCATTGGTAGATTTTATTTTTTAATTCAAATGCCTGCAGTTTTGCCAGAATTCCTTTGTTTGTAACACAACTTTCATTTATTGTGTTAAACAGCCCAAAACACACAAGCTGAACCATGAGTTCTAAACCATGTGCACATCCACCTGCAGCTACTGAAGCTGAGAGGGTTTTGCCCCTTCAAAACCAAGAGTTTCAGCAGACTCAAGAAGCTGAAAAAGAGATAAATGGCTGCTGTCATGATATTGCAGAGTTCTTTAGTCCTGCCATGATTCTAAATAGCCTTCCCCAATTAAAATAGTAAAAAAAAATATATATATATATTAGAGAATATGGCAGTTCTTTGCAGGGTTAGTTCTGTGTTTCCTGATCCAGCTTCTCACAAGTTTCAAACCACTTGGACTTCCTTGCTCCTGTACACAGGTTTTAGCTAAGACATGTTTATAACTGAGCTGGAATTCACCCTTCTCACACCAGGCACTGTGAGGAGCTTGGGTGCTTAGCAGCAGATTAGAGGAGCCAAATAACAGTTGTCATTTTTGCCAGGTCTGAGCATTCTCAGAAAAATTGTTGCAGAAAGATGCAAGTTTATTTGGGAAGGGATTGGTGATCTGCTTTACCCCTTATATCAAGGAAGCACTTTCCTTGCAGTCTGTTGGCCTGACAGAACAGACTGTCTGACAGGTATTAGATTTGTCAGTGTGAAAGAAAACCTCCAAAACTCACTGGTGAAGCAGCCTGAACTCAAAGCTGTCACCTCATAGTACCCTCATCTTTTAATGTCACCGTCACACAATCTGATCGTGGTCTAATTTCACAGAAACCACATTGAAATCATGACTTTCATCCCAGTTTATGAAAATTTAATTCACCTCCTTTGTCCAAGCCTTGCTCTGTTTTCTGTTACACTGAGTAGTAAAGCTGCTACTGAATCAATGAGCTGCAAATTGAAATCTCTCAGTTGTTCAGGTCAACACAACAAATCGAATTCCTAGAGCAGCACTGGTGACACCAGTGAGCTCCCACCAAGGAATGGGTTTGGCAGGGCAGGGCCTTGTCCTACCATTGCTGTATGGAGATTTGTTTGGATGCTGTAAATAGTCATTGTGTACAAAATGAAGATCTCACTCGTTGCTTCCATTTGATCAGAGCCAGCAGAAGCAAATGCAGGAGATCTTAAAGGACCTGAGCCAGAAGGAGGATGAGAACAAGGAGTCTCGGAAAATAGGGCAGCTCTTGAACAGTGAGATTCAGAAACAAAGCTGCCTCATAGAGCAGCTCAGGGAGATGGTGACTGAACGAGGTGCAAAGGCTCAAATGATGGAAGAGGGGATTGGGAAACTCACACTTCAGGTAGGAGAACAAATGAACCAGAGAAGCACCCTGTGGCATCATTTTAGATCTAGATCCTTGTTATCTGAGGTGGTTGCTACCTCGAGACAGTCCTACTGACAGTCTCTCCTGGTGGAATAATAAAGCAGAAATCCTCTTGTAATTCTTCAGTTTCTTTCCTGTTGGTACATAACTTTTCTTGCTGCTTAAACAGCTTGAAGAAAACACAAATATCAATCCCATCCACAAGTTGCTCCATGTCGAGACTGTCACTTGGCTGACAGCAAGGACTGGGGCTCCAGTGAGGAATTCTCAGTGTTCACAATCCTTGGCTTCTGAAAGAAGGAAGCAAACAAAATATGTTAAACCAACATCAGCAGGCTGCTGATCCTACAGTCAGGTTATGTTAATACTTAGGCATCCAATTCCCAGTGATCCCAAACACCCGTAGGGTTTTATGGTGAGACTGTGAATCTGCCAAATACCTCAGTAATGGAACAGTGAGCCCAGGATAAAACCTGGGTTGGGGACACAAACCAGCTGTGCTGGCAGTGGTGGTGCTGCACTGTGGGTTCTCCAGTGCCACTGTGCCCCTGATTTCATAGGAAACTGCCCTCCTTTTTACTGGCTCTTGCCCTGTTTTTGTCCTGCAATGGATGGAAATGGAAGAAAAGCTTCTGAGGAGGTCCTGTAAATCAAAAGCTCTGGCATGCTTTTAGCAATAATTATAAGCTGCTGATTAGGCATTGATGCAGCTATTTGCCTTTGAACTGTGTAATTGGTTTTATAACCTGCTCCAACATTAACAGAAGGAATCTGCCCATCAAGAGGAGGGTTCAGGAGCTGCTGAGACACCACCTTTTGAGCACTCAGAGGCACCTCTGGCATCAGGCAGCAGTGAGGTTGGAAGGACTGACTCTGCCCGGTAAGAAGACCCCAAATGTCAACGTTTAAATTTGTTGGGAGTAATTCAGCAGCCTGGTTTTCCCAGGCAGTTTTATGAAACCACAAGTGCTTTGTGCCTGCTGCTGTGGCAGCCTGTTTACAGTATATGGGAATCTCTAATCACATTATCTCTTGGACTTTTGTCCTGGAACAGAGAAGGATATACAGGCTTGCAGACATTACTAGATTTGGCATGATGGTAGAGCAGCTAATTCCTTCTCTCCAGCTCACATAATGTTTATGTGGTCAGCTTAAGTGCCTGGGAGTCTTTTATGAGAAACAGGACTTCTGATGAGGAGAATTCTGTGAGCAGGGTGGTGAATTAAAACAAAATGCCATTTTAGGTAAGCACTAAATCACCGGTGCATTATTTAAATCAATAAATACACTTTGAGTAGGATTTACGTGCAGCAATGTTGAAAACACACCACATGATTTGTCCTTAACAAACACCCTTCTTAAAGCCTGGCTGAGGAGTGTGTAAATTACACTAATCGTAAAACAGCAATAAATATGATTTTTGTTTACACTGATGTGACTCTGGGTCACTCTGGCTGTGTAAAGACACCAGAGCAAGTTATATCCTTTCCTGTTGAAGTGCTGGGTTTGTTGCTAAAGAGTTCATGGTCTAACTGACAGTGAGGATTTGAGATTGGTCTTGGGGGGCTGGAGGAAATTTTTCATCAAGTTGCAACTGATTCTGTCTCTGTAATTTCCTACCACGTTATTTTAGACACCGAATTTGGCTTTAAAATGGTCAGCTGTATCTCTGAGTCTAATGGCATATTACTATAAAATTCCAGAAAAATTCTACTCAAACATCCTTAATTTGAAAGTTTCTGCATCTCCATTGTTGGAGCCTTTTGACTACCTTTATTCTCCCACCTCTAACTCTGCAGAAGTTGTTGTGCTCTGATGGAGCAAACCTATATTTTATCCCTTTTCTTTTTTTAACTCTATATGTTTGCTGATGGTAAGCAGGAAAAGGAGGTTGGATAATGGCTTTGCAGAAGCCACTAAGTGCAATGCATAAATTCTTGCCTGTGGACGTGGCTAAAGGCTCTGCCATGGAAAGAGCTGACGTGTCAGGTGGGCAATGAATGATCCTGAAAGCTGTGAGAGCTCTTAATAACTTGGTCAGCAAGGCTCACTCCTTCCATTAACTTTAATATGCTGATGAACTCTCTATTCTGTTTTACTGTAGTGAATCATCTTTTCCTATCAGGAAAGATGAAATGAAAAATGCTTTAAATAGGAGCTGGTGAAGTAAAAAATCTGCATTTTTAGACTGGGCCAAGTCTGTCATTATCAATTTGATTTTAAGATTAACCACTCCTAGCCTAGAAGGCAGCTCTGCCTGTTCCTCAGTATTAAGGCTTTACCCTCTTCTTAGCTAGAGCCTAAAGACAAGGAAACATGGGCTAAGTCTACAGGGACTTACCTTTAGGCAGCTGAGCTCATGCTCAGAAAACAAGCACACCCCAAAATTTCATGTCCCAAACACACATATCATTATGTATAAAACCCATGCAGACTGCAAGTGATACTCCAGTGTGATCAGTTCACCCTTCTTCTTAAAACCTGACAGATCTTCATGAGGGTTTCCACAAAGCAGAAGGGTTCAGAAAAGTGTATTTTAAAAGGGCATTTGGAAATGCAAGCTGTGGACCCTGTTGCAGAGCAGGAGTTCATCTGGTTATGGAAATATGTGACATAAAACCACCAGCAGAGGAGAACAGTCACCTGGGTGAAGGTGTGAGATGGGAGTTCTCTTCCCTACAAGGCAGGAATAACATTGGGAAAGGACAGGAGTTCTTGGAATGCTGCCTGACAAAGCTTTTCTCCCCTCAGCACAGTGTCCAGAATGGGCCACATGCTTGTGGAATCAGCAGCCACGAGGCCTTCCCTTCACAGGGATGACATCCCACCTGGAGGGTAAGGATATGAACTTCATCTGTAGCAAGAGAGATGTCCTGTCCACAAGCTGCTGGCAAACCTTGTCCTTGTCTGCCTTTTTTCTGGAACAAACAGCTGCTTTTACCATCCTTCCTACCTGATGCTAGCACAGGCTCTAACATCTTCTTACTATCTTAATTTTTTAATTGATTGCTGGTTTGACAGCACATAAATCCATTTTTTTCCCATTTTTACTCCCCACCACCAAGGTTTCTGTTGCTTTTCATTCTAAAGGAGATACTCCTGAAGGCAGAGAGGTCAGAGAAGTAATGAAGTGCATAATAATGGGATACATGGGAAAACTGCCCCTTCCTTTCATCACATGTTGGGCACAAGAACAGCCATTGTAGTAGTGCTGCCTGAAGCCTTTCAGAGGGAGAAAATCAATAGCAGGGCATTTAATAGCTGAGTGCAGCACTTTGGAGATAGAATCCTCTTTGGCAGGAGCAGTGGAAAGAGAGTCAGGGATAATGAATTGATCAGAGGTGGAAGTTTGGTTTTTGGGGGGTGATGGGAAGGAGAAGCATCCTGGAAACACCTTTCTAATGAAACTCACAGGGGCTTTATTTCCAAATATTTCTGTTCTGTTTATTGTAGTCCAGACATTGCTGCTGGGGGGGAGGTAACGAGCCTGGCTCTGCCTTCTGGCTGAACCTTCAGACAAGTGTATTTGGATATGGTTTTCAAATCCTGCCTTTGTTTCTTTTCTTTCATTTCTGGAATGGGAAACAGCCTCTCTGTGCTTGTGCTGCTTTCAGGCTCCCTGGCACTGACATTCCAGAGGGGAAGGTGCTGCAGGCACAGCTCACGGAGCACAGGGCTCTGTGCCAGGCTGCTGAGGTGGAGAGGGACGGGCTCCTGGATCTGGTGACTGTGCTGCAGAAAAGGTAGAGCCTGATCCTGCCTGTCCTTTGGGGGACCCTGTGATTTGGGAACACTCAGAGTCTCTAAAATGCAGAACACCACATGGGTACAGTGGGATCCTTTCCTTAAATAGGGGCTTTTACAAGTTTTTTTTCTGCTCAATTTCCCCTGCCTGGCTGATGATTCATTTCTTTTATTATCCTTTTAGAACAAAGGGCATTAAAAAATGGAGCCATCTTCAAGCTTGCTGCACCAAGATAAAACTAAAATTCCTGTATTTATACATTCATGGAGTTATTTAGGCAGCAATACTATTCATCAGTAGTAAATACTGTAATTAGAGTTATAATCTGACTAAAGCTCCAAAGCTTCTCACGTTCTTTTTTAAGTTTCACTGTTTCCTTTCCTAAATGAATTTCTTCTGGTTTAACTGAAGCATAGCATTGATTTTTATTTTAAATATCATTTTCTGTTCTTTAGTTTGATGTAAGTTGATGTTAAAAGCCAGCTATGTTTTAGGTGGACAAGGGAAGCAAAGTCTTTTCTCTTTGGACACCTTTCAGCTACTGCTTTGTGTTTTTTTTCCCCAGTTAGGGAAATGAGTGTTATTTGATTCCCAAATCTGTATTCTAAAATAGGAAGCATATTTTTGTCTGTGTGTTTGTTAATACAATAAGCACAGTTTGCTTACTTGCTTTATTTGACAATAGTTACCATTCTCACTTGTCTTAATTTATCCTGTGTGATTAATCACAGTCAGAAAAAAAATATATATATTTTTTAAGAACCTTGGAAAAGATGCTTTTAAGAGCTAAATCCTGCAAATATATGGTGGGAAAATCTTTTTCATGTTCATAAGCCCAGTGATTTAACAGAGCTTTGCAATCAGATATAAGGATGGAGGTGTGAGAGGTGAGATGGGGCCAGCACCAGTGTGGGATAATGAAGAACAGAGCTGATGAAATGCACAGTAAAATGCACCAGAGACTGATGATTCAGCACTTCCACAGTTATCACACATTTATCAAGCAGGTAACATAAATTTTGTGAGACTGTGGGAAATAACTCTTGGATAATATAGCACCCAGTCAGATTTCAACATCAATATATGTAAAAAAACCCACAAATAAATCAGGCATTCCTCCTTTTCCCTCCCCTTTTGGAGTGTAACAAAGCTCAGGTAACACAGATAATACTGAAATCCAGAGAAGAGCACAGGGAATGGTGAAAAGTGGAATTTTTCTACAGCATTTTGGGTTAAATTATTCATGTTGGCAAATTATGTGATTAAAAAAAACACAAGTAATCTTGTCATTTTTCCTCCATTTTTTTTTGTCTAATGTGGATGCTGTGGGAACACCTGGTCAGATGAAAAGTGTAGTGAATTCAGAGCTACTGAGAGGAATGAAATGTCTCATGGCACATCACCAGCCTGGGAATTCACTGCCACAGGAGGTCGAGTCCTGCCCGGGGCTGGATTTTTAAGACAGTGATATAATTTTATTATGGTTGTAATATTTTTAATTTTTTTTTCAGTTGTGTCAGCTAGGAGGGAAATAAACTAATCAAATCTCTTGATTCAGAGAGTAATCAGCATCCCCCGTGGGCTCAGGAGGGGAATTCTTTTATTCTGCACGTTGCAGTGAGGCAATTTTATGTTTCTCTCCTGCTTCAAACTCCTGTAAATCACTTGCTATCAGTCACTGCCCCACGAGATGCACCACTGACTGTGTCTGTGGGTGCACATTAGATTTCTGTAGTTAATTTTCTAACATGTGTGGGATTAATAGAGGCAATTTGCTCTCCTGTGCTGTTTTGCAGAGTGAACCATCAGTTTCTTTTCTGCTCACTCCCTTCCACGGCCAAGTTTATTAAAAGCAACATCAAGTTCCTTTTCTTCCCTGCAGATAACTGACACAAACCAGTTAAATGCTGCACAGTGCTTCCACAAACTGTTTTCCTTCCAGACTTTCCCAGAGTGCTTAAAAAAATGCAGTTTATTATTCCTGTAATAAAAGATCTCTCCTCAGCAATCCACAGCTTTCCCGTTCATCCCCGTGGTGAACTCACACAAGTTCAGGGATCTACAGGATCTAAGCAACCTCCATTAACAAACCCACTATTTCTAACTGTGTACATCAGTCAGTTCTGTTTTGCATGTTGGGAAGATGTCATATGAAACAATTTCACTGGGATTTCTGCCTTTGGATGCATGGAAAATTCCTTTCCCTCTGTCGGGAGCTATGCAGCATGAAGCAGGATTCAGCACCAAGAGTAATTTGACATAGACATGACATAAATAAGCTGAACTCCCTTTTGCTTTGTTTTGTTTTTTTTTTCCTTCCTGTCAGAGTGGAAGAAAGCAGCAATAAAGTCTTGGAAGCTGAGAAGAGGCTTCAGGAGCAGCAGTGGCAAAGTGTCATTTTGGAACAGGAGCTTGAAAGGCTGCAAACAGATCCAAGGAAAAACACAACTGGACACAAAGCACCCCTGAGGAGCAGAACAGGTGAGGTGGAACACTCAGCCCCAACTCTGCCCCCCCATTTCACCTCTGTGTTAATAGACAGCAACAACATTTGGGCTCCATCTGTCAAACCCAGACAAGGGCCTGACCTTGCACGTGGTGCCCGGGACCTGCCCAGCTCCACTGGAGCAACACAGGAGGGAAAACCCCGGCCCCTCTTAATTTTTTGAGGCAGATTTAAGTGGGAACAGGATTTTTGCAACATGGGATGACAGCACAAAAAAAAAAACTTGCCCCTGCTCTGTGTTGCCCCCACAGCCTCTTCACTCTTCTGCCTCAGGGATCCAGCTGAAGGTTAAGGGCAGGATTAAAGGACGCATCCCAATTTAAGGCCTGTCAGTGCCCGTGAAAAACTAGTGCTGGTGATGAAGTAATTAGATCTGGTGTAATTTATTATCCCATGAACGTGATAATCTCCTGCTATAAATATGAAAGCCTCCCCGGCATAGTTAAAGGAGAAGAATTCATGGTGGATGTTAAAATTTTTATTTCCCTGATCAGGTCCTTTTATTGCTTAAGGACCCTGATTCTGTAAAGTGTCTAAACCAATAAAATGGCACATATTCTTAAGGAAACTTTTCCAGTGGTTTGCCTTTTAATGTCTATTTTCACGCAGTAAAAAGGCTTTAAGTGCCAGGAGATGAAGGGCAGGAAGGGGAATTTCAATTTGGCAAATGTTGGGGTGGTGTCAGGCTGAGTTAGGGTGACCAGAGGGACCACAACCTTTATCCTGAATGGGGACTGTCTAAGTGCTTCAAACCAACTCCTCTCTGTAAAACATTTCCTTAGAGCAGGATGGTTGTGTCCTCTGAAAGGGCTCCAGCCCACACTGACTCATTCTCATGTGTTTTCCTGTGAGCACTAATTTTTAGAGTTGCCTTTACCTGCCTTAACTGAGAGCCTGAGAGCAGGAAAACTTAGATCCTTGTAGAAACCAAGGGTTTCAAAACAAAGTGCTGCAGCCTCTTGGATCCAGGACATTCCTCTTGGTAAGAGAGCAGTGCTGGGCCTCACAGAAGTCATATCATGGGATGCCCTTTGTGATTCCCAGGAGGATTTGGAGGTGAGAGGCTTTGGAATCCTCGTACAGCTCTGCAGATGCCCAGAGGAAGAAATCAGGGTGTGTGTAAGGACTCAGAGTAACTAGGAGAGATTTGTGGGAATACAGCTCTCAGTGATACACTTTTTCATGGTTAAATAGTATGGGAGCATTTTGGTGCTGTTTTTTGGAGAATTGAAGTGAGTTTTTGATTGCTCAGGTTTTTATACAGCCTGGTGAAGCGTTGATGTGTTGTTCTGTTGTCATACATGCGCTCCATGCAGATTTTTCCTTGCACCCTCCAAGAGATAATGGGATAAACTTTGAGGTCCTGAGCCATTTTGGTCAAGTTGTTGTGCTGTAATAAGGTAATTCACCTCTGGTAGTTGGCATTTCACAGCCAGAGGAAGCAGCAGCTCTTACCAGTGTGACAGATTCCTTCTCACTAAATATTTAGTTCATTAATCTTCTCCGCTTAAGGACTAAAAGCAAAAGTAGAAAAGGATTGGCAGTAAGACTAAGAAGAAGAAATCCTCTCTAAATCCATAAGATGAGTAGGTAACAATCTACTTCACTACCCTGCTTTGATGAGAGCTCAGCCCCTTGTGATGTGCCAAAACTCTGTGGAGTTTGTACAAAAACTGAGTCTGCAAGTCTGTAATTCACCTCTTCAGCAGAGCGTGGGGTTATCTGAATGCTTTCATGGCAGAGAGTTGGGGAAATAAGAAGAAATTAAAAGCTTGAATGTAAAACAGAGACTAGAAAACCTGCTAATTAACATAATATTTTCTTTTCTTTCTGGAAGTGCCAAATTGGAGAGAGGTGATCTAATTGCTTATCTAATGTTTCTACTCTCTCCAGTTCAGGGGAAGTAGATAATGATGCTAAGTAGGTAGAAACAACCCAGTTGTGTTTTTAAAATTATCCAGGCTTTTCATTTACCATGCTGCTTTTTATTTTTTTTCTGTCTTATCCAAATTATCAAAGAATAATCCCAGAGGAGGACAGGTAAGTAAGAGCAGGTTTTCCTCAGCCCTGTAAAACAGCCCCAAGATCAAAAGCGCTTCTTGGTTACACAACACATCCTTTTCTTCTCCTCTGTTTTTGTCAGAGCTCAGTAGTCTCCAACCAGGTCCTTTTAGATACTCCACATTTAGTGTTCTAATACCAAATTTACTTATTTGAAGAGATTTGATGTTCTGAGGGATATGACTTTGGAAAAGGGATACAGCAGTGCACCGAAATGGCACCACAAGCACAGAACAGCAGTTGCAATGTGCAGTGGAATCACAGTGTTCTGACTTCTCCAGTCCCAGTAGTAAATTTTGAATTATATTTTTGAATTATATTTTCTCTATAACCCTGAAACGACAAGAGCTGCATCTTTTGGGTGGACAATCCTAAATAAATTTAGAACCTTAGTTTGAAATACACATTGAAGTGCATTTAACCTACTGAGGGTCAAAGTGCTTTACAAAAGCTGTTTCAATATGTGCCACCTGCAAACCTTGTCACAGACACTCAGGAAGCAATAGTTGTCATAATCTGAAACACAATTACAAGGTTAACATCAAAATAATCCTTTTCAACTGTTCCTTTTCACTTACTGTTTTGGTCACTTAAATATTATGGATTAATTATTTTCCTCTCACTTTAATATTATGGATTAGTTGTTTTCCTCTCTACATATGTAAGCACCTGTATTACTGTATTTAGCCCTGAAATGCAAATTCATCATGTTTTCCTTTTGCTGAAAGGAGATTAAAATAAAGGTCTGTCCTATATATTTACATATATTATCATTATCAGTATTATCACGGATATACATAGAAGTTAACGGATTCCTTAGTATTTATTCACTGTTTC
Source organism: Platyrinchus mystaceus (assembly GCA_035041135.1). Classification (NCBI taxonomy): domain Eukaryota; kingdom Metazoa; phylum Chordata; class Aves; order Passeriformes; family Tyrannidae; genus Platyrinchus; species Platyrinchus mystaceus. Next base: position 2,042,063 of record JAWWLV010000088.1, read on the forward strand.
TTGAGATTTACCCATTAAAAACAATTGCTTGTCTTACTAAAACTCCATTTTGTGATTAATTCTACAGCCCAGTGTGTGGCTCACTCAGGACTCCCCTTGAATGTGAGTGACAGGAAGGAGCTGCCTGCATTCCCCCTGTCCCAACTGCCGCTGGAATCAGAGGTGGAGGAGCTGAGCACGAGGTCAGTTTTCCCTCTCTCCAAGCCGTGTTTACCCTTTCCCACCTCCAAAAGGGAGGGAACAAGTGTTAACTCTGCTCCTTCTCACGCCTGTCACAAAATTCACCAGAGATCCCGTGTTTCAGAGCCTCTTCCCCAAAACAGAAGAGCTGTTTTGATTTGCTCTGAAGCTCCACAGCTCACAGGGAAGTTTTCCCTTTGTTTCCTCCTAGGCTTGTGATCCAGCTGGATGAGAACAAAGCTCTGCAGGCTGCTTTGGAATCAACTGTGAGAAAGAAAGAGGAAGATTTTAAACTGTATCAAGACACAATGGAGCAAGTGAAGAATATCTTTTTACAGGCCATTCAGCAGCAGAAACAAGAGAAGAGTTAAGGGAGATATCCCGAGTTCTTTGAGCTGCAGAGCAGAGAGGGAGCCCAGGCATCGTGCCCAGGAATTGGAGCAGTGGCAGTGTAGTTTTGCAGCCTCAGATCTTCAGCATTTACAGGAGAGGATGGGAAACAGAGATGAAATACAAAAGGTAGAGGTTTCAGGTGTCAGCAAATTCTGTCTGTAAGTTGGCAAGCAGGGCTGACACAGGCTGGAGTTGGTGCACTCAGAAAGCTGCAATTCCTCAGTGGGATTTTGGGCAAAACCTCTCTGGTTTCAACACAGTGTTCCCTGAGAGGGCTTCATATTCAATGTGCTTTTATCAGCTCAGGAAGGAATTTGCTGTACAAAAGTTAGGCCAACCCCCTTCCTCGGAACAAACTGAGTTCTGTTTTTATCAGCACACTGATACCTATCTGTCTCAGGCTTTCTGCAGCACTGCAGTGCTGAGGGACAGGGTTAGCCTGGCCTGTGAATGTCTGCAAGTGAATTTTGGGGTGGCTCCACTCACCATTCCAACCTGTTTCTTTGCTTGAAGAGGTTTCTGAAACTCAGTGGAGTTCCCACTGAAAAGCTACACTGTGCAGTTCACCCCTGCAGTGAGTCAAACCTGCCTTAAAACTCAGCTCCTTCCATACTAAATTCACCACCCAGGTTATGAATTCCCTATTTCTGGGTCTCTGCATCCCTCCATCCATGAGGCAGATCTTGTTCTCTCTGGGAAGAAGTGCCACAAAACACAGGCAGGTCCTCACTGCAGCAGTGATGGGACTTTTGGAGGTGCTGCCAGCCCTGCCAGCTCTGTCCTTCTCTCCTGCAGCACAGTGAGAACACGGAGTGCAAGCTAATAAGGCATTAACATGCATCCTGCCAGGGAGAGCAGCCTTGGGGATTCCAGGCAAATGGAGAGCCAGTCATTTTTGTATAGTGCTGCTTTTGTTTCTCAGCTGAAAGTCTTGAAAGCTCTTCTTTTTCTCCTCTGCTTTGTCAGCCTCTTTCTCTGAGCCTGAAGTTTGTGAGGCTTTAACCCCAGACAACACCACCCAGAGCAAAGTGGATTTTTGTGGAGAAAAACTCCCACTCCCTTTGCTCCCTTCCCCAGCACAGGGATTTCACCCTGACTTCCCTTGTGCAGAGTGAAAATGAGCAGAGCAGGAGTTACTCCAGGTGAGTTGTCCCTGTGCCTTTTTTCCTGCTTAAATTCGAAGATATCTCTTTTCAGACAGTTCATGGAGTCCCTGATGGAGGAAGTCAGGGAGCTGAGGATAAACTCAGCTCCTGGGAGTTACTCTCTGTGCTCCCCAGCCCTGCTCTGCTCCCCCAGCACTGCCCTATAGCTCAGCAAAGCTGTCAGCTGCCTCTCTTGCAAAAAGCAGAACCAAAACACTTCATGGCCACATTTTTCCTGCTCACCCTGCCAGTTGCATCAGAGGAAAAAAAGCATCTTGCAACCTGTGATCGTCCCTGGACAACTTGAGGAATAAATCCTGGGCTGAGAGAGAGACACACAGTTTTGTCCAAGTGAGCTGTGCTTTGTTCCTGTTCAGCTCCATCCTGATGATTATGTAGAGGGGAAGAAATCATCCCACCTCTGGCAGGTACTTTAAGGAGCTGCAGGAGTGGGCAGATCCCCTTGGAAAAGCTGCCTGAGCCGGGGCAGGGCTGTGGAGACTGTGCTGTGCTAAATGGGGGCGGCTGGAGACTCTGATTTCGCTTACACAGGAGTGTGAATCCATAATATTTTCCCAGCACTGGAGCAGAGCAGTCTGCCATCCTTCCTTGTCTCCTGTCCTGGTGCAGCAGTGGAAATCAAACCACTCTCCAGTGAAATGCCTCTGAATCAGCCCAAGGAATACAGGGAAGAAACTGGGATGTTACAGAACACATATGGCTCGCCAGCACACGCTGCAGACCTTTTTTTTCAAGTGCTGCAACACTCATTTCTTTAAACATATGCTTGTTTGGGGTTGCACAGAAGCATTTTCCCTTTTTTTCCTGCACACACAGACACACACACACAGAACCTTGACAAAGAAGGAACTAAACCACCATAAACCAGTTTATTTAGAGAGCCTGTACCTGTAAGTAGCTGTTTCTCATGGAAATGTGCAATCTGTCTCCCATCACATAGTGGGGAGGGGTCTGAACACAGCCCAGGTTGTCCAGGGCCACTCAGTTTTCACCTTCATTTTGAAATAAATTCCCTCTGCACTTCCACAGAGTGACCTGCCTTTGAATTGTCCCCGTGCTGACTCTTGCAGCAACTGGTTCACACTTTTCAAGGGATGAGACCAATTTCCTTTGCAGCACATGTCATTTTGTTGCTGAATATAAGAAACCCTGGCAGACCTTGGAAGCAGCAGCAGCTCCAGGTATCCCAACCCATCCCTCAGAGGACAAAACCAATGAAAATATTCTCCCTGCCTGGAAAACCCCCTGGTGCTGGTCCTCAGTCCTGGGATCTCTCTGGCACACTGGATGTGCTGTTTGAGCTACAATTCTTTTAGGGATGTAGCTGGACTTGATATGAAACCCCCACAACCCCCTGCTTTTCCTTGGGAGTTTCAGTGTTTCTTTTTCCTCCTGCTAAAATCCTGTGCTTCCATTTGGATTTCTCTGGCTCCAGTTTGCAACCAGCCACTGGTATCCCTCTCTCAGCTAAAAGCAGTGTGAGTCCCCAGCTTTTCCTCACTGGGACAACCTTCATCCAGTGACAAGTTGTGTCACAGGCAGCCTTTTGATAAGCTCTGAGTTTTTTTAGTCTCTCACTGTAGCTGAAGGTGGTGACAGACTAGAGGTGACACCCCTGGCACGGGCTGGTGGATACAGTTAAGCTTAATTTTGCTGCAAATATTTGGCTGTGGACGCTCCTTGTTAGGGTTTGGGCAGTTTTTAACTCCAAATAGGAGTTCTCCAAGCACTTGGAGGTTTTATCCTGCCCTGGAGCTGAGCAGAGCCCTCCCATAAATCAGCCATCAAGTTCCTGATGGATGCATCCCATTTTAAAGTACAGCTGAGCCCCTGGGAATAAATGATCTTTGATGAATTGTCATCGTTTTCCTCTGGGCCTGTGCCAGGTGTTTACCTGTGAAGACCTCTTCAAAGTGGCTGTAACGTAAATTAAGTTGCATCAGGGTGGTTAAATGTAGATGGTTTTGGCACAGGAGAGCTCTCCCTGCCCTGGCTTCCACTTGGACAAGGGGCAGAGGATCAGCTGGTGGGACAAAGCTGATCCCACTGTACCAGCTCCAGTTTAGAGCCCTGGGTTGTGGATGGCTCATTCCTAAGGCTCCAGAGCAGGACAGAGGTGTGAGGAGGACACAGATTTCAGTCCTTCACATGGGTGATGTGAGGAGGAAGCTGGTGGCAAAGGGGAACTGAGCTGCAAAATGCTTTGCCAGCCCCTCCACAGCCCCAGCCAGCAGCTGCTACTGCCCTGCAAGCCACAGGGCCCTCATCCCATGCAGGACAAAAAGAATGAGGTTCAGCTTTAAATGGAAAAGCAGCAGAGCCCCTGTGCTCTAAATTAAGCCATGACTGAGCCAAGAGGGG
>JAWWLV010000088.1:2076429-2088829 GCA_035041135.1 Platyrinchus mystaceus
AAGAGGCAGAGCAGGAGGCGTCAACAAGATTTTGCTTCATCTATATTTAGATGTGTGTGCTCCAAACTCTGTTTTACAGGTAGAGGTTTGAAAACAGTCTCATTCCCACAGAAAGGGGCATTTATCTGCCCCTGCAGACTCTGGGGCAGGGTGTGTCTGCCCCTGCTAATTGCTCAGGGGGTGGTTTGAATATCCGTTTGAAGCTGGTGGAGATGTGATCAGCACCGCTTTATCTCTAGTGTTACTTGGTTGATCTTGTTCTGGGATTATTTTGATTGACAACAGCTAAACATGAGCCCAGGTGTGCCCAGGTAGGCAAAAGGGCCAGTGGTATCCTGGCCTGTGTCAGGAACAGTGTGGCAGCAGGAGCAGGGAAGTGATTGTCCCCCTGTGCTGGGCACTGCTGAAGCACCTCTAACCTTGTGTTCAGTTTTGGGTCCCTCATGACAAGAAAGATTGAGGTGCTGGAGCGTGTTGAGAGAAGGGGATGGAGCTGGGGAAGGATCTGAAGCACAAACCTGATGAGGAGCAGCTGAGGGGGCTGAGGGTGTTCAGCCTCGAGAAAAGGAGGTTCAGAAGGGACCTTCTTGCTCTCCACAACACCCTGACAGGAGGGGGGAGCCAGGTGGGGGTCGGGCTCTGCTCCCAGGGATCAAGGGACAGTAGGACAGAAAATGGCCTCAAGTTGCACCAGGGGAGGTCTAGATCGGATATTTGGGAAAATTTCTGCACCAAAATAGTGGCCAGGCACTGGAACAGCTGCCCAGGGCAGTGGTGGAGTCGCCATCCCTGGAGGGATTTAAAAACCATGTAGATGTGTCACTTGGGGACGTGGTTTAGGAGTGGACTTGGGTTTAAATTTTTTCCATCATGCAGCTGGTAATGCTTGTAAATGAGGGGAGGTCCTGGGAAATTTACTGGATGAGCCTTATCTCGTTGAATTCTACCCCATGATGTGTTTTTTTGGGGGTTGTTCTGTGCAGAGCCAGAAGTCAGACTTGACGATCTTTGTGTGGGTCCCTTCCAACTCGGGATATTCCATGATTCTATGGAAACCTCGTATTTCTGAGGCTGAGTCAGGAGCTGTGCTCACATCTGAGGGGTAGAAGTGCCACGTGCTGTAGTGTCACCCGGCAAGCCACAAATCTTTCTGCTTCCCACCTTTCTCTGACCCAGGTCCTTCAAGTGGGGTGAAGCTGATCCCCTCCCCTACGCGGTCTATGGCCACGCCGTGGTGTCACACAAGGACCTTGTCTATGTCATCGGGGGCAAAGGAAGTGACAAGTGAGTCAAAAAAGCAAGAGAAATTCAAGGGTTCACCTCCCAAAGGGGTGGGAGTGCAGAGCACGAGTTGGTACCCGCCCAGCGTGGGTTAAGGAGGGGTGTGAGATGTGGATCCTTCACTCCCAGCTCACCTCTGTGCCTGCAGCCCTTCACAAGCCCCACAAGGACATCAGGGAGATGACAGTGTCCTTGCAGGAGAGGGAATGTATTGCCCCATCCCTGGCCAGGCTGGATGGTACTTTAAGCAATCCTGGTCTGGTGGGAAGTGTCCCTCCTCATGGCTGGGGGGTTGGAAAGAAATGAGCTTTAAAGATCCTCCCAATTTAAACTGTTTTACGGTCTACAATCCTCTTTGCTCACAAAAAATAAATGTCACACTGGAGAGCAAGAAACCCCCTCACATTAAGAGTCTCCTGTCTTGGACCTGTGGAGCAGAGTGGTCCCAGGAGTCAAATCCAGAGGTGTATTTGCAACAGGAGTGGAAAACTCATCCAACCTGCCCTCCTGCAGGAGACAGGCTCAGGCAGGAGAAGTTTCTCTTGGGGAGCATTGCAGGCAGGAGTGTGACTGTTTGCAGAGCAAACGTACCATAATCCAGGAAAGATAGGAAGGATTATGGTCTGAAAGGTGTGAACGTGCTTCCACTCACACCTCACAGCACCAGTCTGGGGACAAGGGCGTTCCTGACGATATTTCACAGCATCAGGGTGGATCAGGAGCACTGGAGCACTGTCTGGACGGCTGTCTGTGAGCTCCTGAGAGGCTGTTGGCTACAGGGATCCATATCCAGGGTTGTGAGCACAGCTGGAGCTTTCAGGACAGCAGACAGACACCCCCAAACTCCTGCAGTGCAAAAACCACCCCTTGGTGGGCGATCGAGGCTCCTTTTCCCCTCTCATCTTTCTCCAGGAAGTGCCTGAAGAAGATGTGTGTCTACAACCCATCCAAGTTTGAGTGGAAGGACGTGGCTCCCATGAAAACTGCCCGCTCCCTGTTCGGGGCCACCGTGCACAAGGACAAAATCTACGTGGCCGCCGGCGTGACCGACTCTGGCTTGACCAACTCGGTGGAAGTCTATGACATTGCCACCAACAAGTAGGTCCTGAGCACACCCTGGGGTGTGATTACACCAGAAGCAGCTGCAGGTGTACAATGACCCACTTACAGCCGTTCTGGAGTTTGCCTGTGACTCCTGATTCCAGTTCCTCCAGGGATTTGGAACTAGATAATCTTTAAGGTCCCCTCCAAACCAAACCAGGGTCTAGGATTCCTCAGAGAACTGGGCATCACCAGTGTCACTGTGGTTGGGCTGTGGATCATCTCAGGCTCATCTTTGAAGTGGTTTCACCAACTGGTGCCATCCCTGCAGGGCTGTACCTTCCTCCTGGCAGCTTCACCCAACGCAATGAACTCTCTGGTTTTGGGTGGCTCTTGCAGCTGCAGTCCCAGCACTGGGACATTCTGGTCCATGCCCAATGTGTTTCACAGGTCAGGTACTCAATGGAAAACAAAGTTGAATGATGGTGATGGAAACAGCTGTCCCTAAAACCAGTCAGGGTGTGATCCCACCCCACGTAGTCCTGCACAAATTAACCTGTGAGCTCAGCTGTTGATTCCTGGTTTGTGGGGGTAGCCAGGGTGCTCTAACGTGTCCCCTCTCCTCATGTGGCAGGTGGGACACGTTCACAGAGTTCCCACAGGAGCGCAGCTCAGTCAGCCTGGTCAGCCTGTCTGGGGTGCTCTACCTGCTCGGAGGGTTCGCCACGGTGGAGACGGAGTCGGGAGAGCTGGTGCCAACGGAGCTCAACGATGTCTGGAGGTGATGGTCTTCCCCGGGGAGCATGGGAGGGATGTCAGTGATGAAAACAGATGGTTTCTGTCTTTCTGGGTGCCACCAATGTGAGACGGAGGTTGTGACCCCAGCACAAGGCTGCAGGCTCAGCGCAGGGTCTCTGGGTGGGGACTTTGCCCTGTGCTGTGCTGGAGGGAACACCTGCAGGCTCAGTGATCTCTCCCAGCCTCAAACAGCAACAGACCAGGGAAAACTGTTCCTTTGGCTTTGTTGCTGAGTTGACATTTCGCCTGGAGCTGGTTCCAGCCTCCCCTTTGGTGTGGAGCAGCATCTGTGCGATGCATCCTCTCCCTGGGAACAGCCAGTGCTCAGGCTGGGAAGCAGATAGTCCTGGCTGGGAAGCAGATAGTCTTACATGTGAGCAGAGAAGTGGGCAGGAAGCACTGTGTGACAGCTGCTCACACAGCATTAGCTGCTCCTGTCCCTCACATCGGTGCTGTAGCACCCTCAGCAGGAACCCACTGTCCTTCCCCGTGGATGTTCCGTCTTGGTTCCACCAAAACGTTTCCTGACAAAAAAAACACCCCCTCCCCTGTGAGACCAGGTGCTGATATCCACATCCCCAGCATGGCATTACAAACCAGAGCACACCAGGGCTGAAAGTCCCCACGCAGCTCCCACGGGTTCCCGTGGCCAAATAAAAAGCCCGTGGGACGCCCCACCCTGCACCGGGGCTCCCACCACTGCGGAGAGCAGCCGAAAGGAGGCAGAGGAGACACTTTCCTCACTGTAACTCTCCCTCTCTGTCCCTCCCCAGGTATGATGAGGAGCAGAAGAAGTGGGAAGGGGTTCTCCGGGAGATCCAGTACGCCTCCGGTGCCACGTTCCTCCCCGTGCGCCTCAACGTTTTGCGTCTCACGAAGATGTAGGGATGGGTCATTTTTCCACGGGGAAGGGGTCTGGGGCAAGGAGGGATAGGGGGAGAGAGGTGATGTTTGTCAGGGATGTGGCATCTGGATACTGTGTAGGGCATTGCATCTGTGATTGGGACTTTTTTACTTCGATGGGAAATGGGGAAATGATCTTGAAGCTCTGTGGGAATTTGAAGATGCTCTCAAGGGTAATTAGAGGAAGGATCTGGAGCCTGGAAGGAGCTGGAGAGGCTGAGAAAAACAGAGCGATGAGTTATTCCTGTCTCAGTAGACAGGACAAATAGAAGTTTCAATTCCTTCTTCATGTTTTTCCCCATCTTTTCAACCGCTGTTACACCTCCCTTACCAAGAGTAGAGGCACAAAGAGGGTCTCAATGGACTAAATTGACATTCCCCAGGGAAAAGGGTCTGTAAAATAATTCCCCACCTAAGCTGTGAGCATGGTGCTAGAGCCCCCCTTGGAGAGGAGAAGGAAGGGCCAAAGTCAAGTGGTGCAGGAGAGACCCAGGTTGGAATTTGATGAGTTCCCGAGTGATGAGGGTTGTTGGGATGAGACAATTAAAAGGAATGAGCATGTGAGCCGCAGAAATTCTCTGAAAGTTGCAGTGAGAAGAAAATAACCAACTAATCTTGGTTCCTTGCCTCCACCGGGACTTTGGAGTGAAGAGAGGCCGGGAGCTGAGTCTGCAGGAGGGGAAGAGTCGTGCAAGTAGTAGGGTGGGAGAGGGGGAGAGAAGGGCAGGGGAGGCCCTGTGTGCTCAACTCCAGCCTTTTGGGTTCCTCATCTTCAATCCCAGATCACAGTGTCCTCACCTGTGGACGGACAAGCTCTGTTTTTTAGGGAAAGGTTTTATATTTTTGCTGTTTCTCTCTTCTTTTTAATGGTCAAACCTCTTCTTTTTTTTCTTTTTTTCTTTTTTTTTTTTAAGAGTATTTTACTTTGCAGACGTGTTTGGCTCAAAGAGAGCTTCCTACAAGTGAAAAATGCGTATTTATTTTAAAGTTATCCATACTGATGTTTTGATAGAAACACGACTGTACTGGCAGCAGGACAAAGATCTGCTAGAGCAAAGGTCTCCTCATGAGATAAATAAATAAAAAATAAAATAAAAATAAATGTGGCTGTTTCAAAAGAAATCCCCTGTGTTTGCATATTGGGAGAGCTGAAACTGAACTTTTGCAGCAACCAAAGACCGAAAGTTGTAATAAACACACCCAGCCCCATCTTTTGTGCTTATTTTCCCACACTTGAGAGCTGAAACTTAACCTTTGTATCCTTAAAGATCTTCTCCATGGATACAAGGACTAGTAGCTTACCTGGGACCAGAACGAAGTGGATATCTAGAGGGACCAAATTCTGATGTTATAAATCATACCTGGTTGATTCATCTGTCTCAAAATGTAGGTATGGAGAAACTAAAACATGTTTGGAAGGAAAGAGAAGCAAAGCAACCAGAGAGAGCCTTGCCCTGGTTTCATTTTAAAAAGTTACAGGATAAGCTCCTTAGAGGACAATCACACCAGGACAATAATGAAGTCTTTTCACAAGAAAAAGAAATCCAAGGTGACTGGCTGTCACAAAATAGCTTTAAAGAAAAAAAAAAAAAGGGAACAAAAACCTTTGAAATAATCAAATGTGTGAAAAATGCATTGCAAAAAAAAAATAAAAATTAAACACCTTCTGCCCTGTTCTGCAGAAATTCCTGTGGACAACTCCCAAGCTAATTAAAGATGAATCTCCCAAATAGCTTGTGGCAGAAAAGAAAAATTAAGAAGAATTAAAAAAAAATAATCCCTGCATAGAATAACAATTTTTAAGGTCATTTACTGGCAGGTACCTCCTGCTTGGGACTGGACACCCACACCATCCCTGGAATTGTTCAAGGAATGAGTGGGTGTGGCACTCTGTGCTCTGGTTTGGTTGACAAGCTGGGGATTGGTCAAAGGTTGGACTCGATGACCTTGGAGGTCCTTTCCAACCTTCGCGATTCCACGACCTTTGCTTCAGCTCTTCTTGCTGGATGCAGACTGGAAAGCTGTTGACTCTGGATCCTGAGAGGGGGTTAATTCCCATTCACCTCCTGCCAATGTTTCTTGGGTCTCCTGGGGGAAATCTGGGCCCTCTGAAGCCAATGGGAGGATGTTGCTGAGCTTCCATGAGTTGCCATGGTGTGGTTCCTGATAAAAGGCTCGAGAAGCTGAAAATAAAACTGGTCCCCATCCTTGGTTGCTCACCTCACACCTCTCCCTCAGGAATACAGGTAATGGGAGCTTGGTGCTCCCGTGTGGTTCACATCCATTATAAAGCTGTGGAAGTGCCACCACTGCCACAGGGCAGGAAACCCTGAAAGGAAAAAGAGCTGTTGTATGAAAGGACCCAGAAGAGCTTGAAATATCCCATTGCTTGAGCAACCAGGGCCAAATCTGAGCGGGTGCAAGCCAGTGTTGACCCGAGGAAGGAGGGAAAGTTGGACATCACCAAGCAAAAGTTTGGCCTTGAGGTGTTCCTTCACCTCTCCAAGAGGCTGCATCAGTCCAAAGGCAATCACAGAGAAGAAATGCCACCAGGAATGCTCAGACAGGTGCTGTCTGGTGTTTTCCAGGCTCAGATGCAACAGCTCCAGTGGTACAGGTCCCCCGTGGGTATCTTCAGCAGCAAACGAGTAGCTACATCCAAAGGGTGAGGGAAAATCATCTCTTCTTCCATCAGTTTCCCAGCATCAGTGCTGGTGTTGCTGGTGAGGTTCCCACGGCTCCAGTTTAAACTAATAAAGGCACTGGGTGCTTTTGGATGGGCTCCTTGGTTTCTCCACTGCCAACAGGGGAGCTCAGAGAGCCCCAGCTCAGAGTTCACACAACCCTCATGGAGCCAGTAGGACCCAGGAGCTCAGCCCTCTAACACCCTTAGGGGCTGTAATCCCTGAATCCCTTCCACTGGCTCCTCACCACCCTTCCCTGAAAAGCTATTTTTTTTTTGTTGGCCCCACAACAGTCTAGTTGTCTCACACACACCTCCCACCAAGCCCAACACACAGTCTACACATGTGAAGAAGGTGACAGTGATCAACATTCCATAGGAAGCCCATCCTGCCTATTTCCAATTCCTCACACAATTACCCGAAAAAAAGGCTTTCAAGAGAAAAAAAAAAAAAAGGCAAAGCAAAAGCAAAATTAAGGTAACAAAGAAAGGGGTGGAGCTTTAGGTTTTCTTTTATAAAAGACAAATCGTTTATTGATTCAGTCCTTCCACTTGCAACCTCTTTGGTAACAGTCATAACACTTCCAGACTGGGAGAACGCAGTGGAAAGGCCCAGTTCTGACCTCCCACCAGTTTCAGGGCTCAGCAAGCCCTGAGATGTGCCTTGGTGAGAGGCCAGAAGCAGGTTTCAAAGCGTGGCCAAGGACGTGGCCTCGAGGGACAACCCAGACCAGCCCCCCCCCACCGTGACTCGTCGCGCTCGTGGGCGGCCCGGAGAGCAGCCCCGGCACCCCCAGGCAGAAGATGGCTCGGGATGGGGATGGCTGACTGTGAGCTGTGCCCTGGAAGGTGGCTTTGATGAACCTCTTGGGACCTCCTGGACATTGGCCAGCGGGGCCCTCAGTGAAGCAAGACTCGCCCGTTCCTGCGGTAGACAACGACTCGCCTCGCCTGGCCCCGGGGCGATGGACTGATCCGACCATCTCAGCCTCCCCCTCCTCACACCATCCCAAAGAGAGTAACTGCTGTACTTGGAGTTAAAGATAAACATATATTGATTACACATGGTCATAAAAAAAAAAAGTAATAATAATAATAATACATTTCCTAGAACATTACTTAAGACGCTTCCGAAAAGCATCCGAGCTTCCCCTCCCCTCCCCGCCTTCCCTTATCTATACAGAATAAAGTGCTTCATTTAGTTTGTTCACACTAGTAGAGCCACCAATACACTCTTAACTTGGCATGTTTGGGCAACCGATACTGAATGCCGGAAAATAATACAGAGCCAAACACCAGGCATGAGAAACTAGTTTTGAGGCAAGTGCTTGGGGTTTCATTTCGTTTCCTTCAAGTTCCATGCTACTGAGGTTGTTCTCATTCCTATTTTTTTTCTCTTTTTTTTTTCCTTTTTTTTTTTTTTTTTTTTTTTGGTTTATTTTTTTCTTCCTTTGCAAGTCCGACCCAGCTCCCGACGTGGTTCCGCGTCGCCGGGCAGGGCAGCGCGTGGGGAAGCTCTCGCCGTCCGTGCGAACAAGGGGCGTCTGTCTGTCCGTCCTTCCCTCCTCCCAGCTTCGGGCAAACCAAGAGTTCACTCAGTGGAGTTGTCTAGCAGCGGATGCTCATCTCTATTGCACTGTCACAGCCATTCCCACCCGTCCATCCGTCCATCCGTCCGTCCCACCGCGCCGGGGTTATGGCTGTGGTCCGTAGGGCCAGCCGTGCCTCACGGGGGGTGTGGGGCCAGCTGGTCTGTGCTACCGGGCTCCTGGGATACATCAAACCAAAAAAAAAAAAAAGAGAACCCTCCCCATGAGACTCCCTCCCTCCCCAAAAGTTCAAATGAAGGGGTGGTGAGGGGGGGAAAAAAAAAAGAAAATCCCAACCCAGACGGGCGTGGGGTGTAGGTGAGTGGGAGGAGTTGTCGGCCGGACGTTGCGTTTGCGGCGTATCCGTGGAAATCAAGCCCCTCTCCAACCCTCGCCATCTGTCGGAGGAGGGGTGTGAGAGATTAAGGTGCAAGAGTTAATAATTAAAAAAAAAAAAAAATTAAAAAAAATAAAGTAAAACGTAAAAAAGCTTGAAAGCAACGGACCCGACTCCTCCACCCTCCTGCCCCGTCCTGCAGCGGGAGCAACGGGGCCGGCTGGGATGGGTCTGGGATGGATCCGGGATGGACGAGGCACTGCGGGAGCGACTCGTCTGAGCTCTTAGTACTCTAATGAAAACCAGTCATGGAGACACACTGGGGCTGAGCAAGGGCGTAGACAAAAGGGCTCGGAGGCCTTGTAGGACTCCTGGGAACTGCCCAGGCCTTGGAGAGGGGAGGGAGCAGCAGGGATCTGGTTCTCCAAAGTGCTGTGTGCATGGTCACATCTCGACGTCTCCAAGTGGCTCTCGAAGGGGATGGGGCGCGGCTGGGATCGGTCACCGGGCTCTCCTTTGGGCTTCCACCCGCAGTGAAGTGCTCTCATCTCACAGAGATGTCCAAGGGGGGAAGGTCCTCACTGGGAGAGGATGAACTGGGGCAGGAACAGGGAAAGTCACCCCCAGGTGAGCAGATGTTGTTGTGGGTGTTTACTTGGGGGGGAGAAATCTATCAGCCAGGCAGGCTAAGGGGCTCCATCACAAAAAACCATACAAGCCTTTAGGGCAGAGTGCTCCCATCCTATCTCTGGGCTGAGCATGAGGAGAAAGAGGCACAGGGAAGCCTGAGGGGGATCTGGGAGGCAGTAGAGGAGGAGAGAGCATGGACTACTCCAACACCTCCATGGGTATCACTGAATGCTTCTCTAAAACAATCATCTTCCAGTCTGCATCATGGTCCCTTCAGAAAGCCAACAGCCCCAAGAGCTGAGTGCCCCCATCCCTCATGGGTCCGCGTTTGGGAAGCCTTTGCACCATCCCAAGGAGCCCCAGGGTCACGGAGGACAGCAGGGAAGCCTCTGGTACCCACTGAGAAGGTCCGTATGGAGAAGCAGCACTGCCACAGCAACCTCCTTTTGCTCGAAGCAGATGGAGATGGGTGTGAGCTCACTGGTACTGAGCGTGGTGCTGGGGATCCATGGGACCCCAGCCTACATGGGGATCAAAAGCAACCTGTTGCTCCAAAATGCCAACATCCACGAGAGCAGCCAGCTTTCCCGAGATGCCAGGCATGGGGGGCACCACTCAGCACGAGGGGACAGCACTCAGCTGACCAGTCACCTCAAAGAGCACTCAGCACAACAGCAGAAGTTCCCCTGTCCTGTCCCTGTCAGGCTCCTGCATGTCCCTGGTCATCAAAGCCCCTGAGCAGGGGGATGACTCCTCCCATGTCTGCAGTGCTGATTTGGTCCAGGAGGTGAAGCACCAAGACCTTTCACAGAGCCCGGTGTGGCTCCCTGTCCCCAGTGCTCTGCTGTCAGCCAGAGCAAGGTGCAAATGAGACAGGGCTCCTGCAGCCCACTCAGAGACCTCTCTTCCTTCTTGCCTAACAAGAGCTCTGCTCACCACCTCCTCCGTGACCTGATCCGTGTCCTTATTTGCCCCCAGTGCTGGCCTTGGGAGCAAGGAGTCAGCTGCAACACACCCCACCTCTCTGCCTGTGCTGGATGCTCTCTGACCCCAAAGGAGACACTTCCCCAGGCAAGGTGACCATACAACCGTGGTCAGGCCAATGCATGACACCCTGGAGCAGAGCAAAGCAGTGAGAAACCCAGCTGGGACCTCAATGTCCGACAAAAAGGTGACAGCAAAGCCTTCCTCTTCTCTGCCAGCATGAAACCAGGCATATTATTCCTTAGTGAAACCAAAGACCAGCTCAACTTCAACAATTTCAACTAACCAACACTTCAGGGCATCGCCAAAACAACCACAGCCCTCACTGGTCCCCTCTGGTTCCCCCCAAACCAGGGCAGGGCAATGGATACCAAACCCACAAGGAGAGGCCAATCTTAGGAGAGCAATGCAGGCAACAAGCTGGAGGATGGGACATTGTCACCAGCTCCAGACCTTGCAACGGGCCCCAACCTGGAGCTCACCCACCACTGAGGGGTTATTCGAATTGTTAAGGCACTATTCCGGGCCGATTCTGCCGAGGAACGGCAGTGTCCTGCTCCTCTGTCCCAGGCCACCCTCCCACCGATCCTGAAGCCATCTGAGCTCTTCCAGGGACAGCTCACCAACTCCAGAGCATCCCCAGGAGCACAGCTCCCACTGGGATGGGCAGAAAGGGCACACCAGAGCCCGGCACGCTTAGGGCACCCCGAAAATGAACCATCAGCGACCTGCAGACGCCCTGAAATGCAACATGGGTGTTTGTGCTTTTGCCTACAGAGAAGGAAAACCTGGCACAGGGAAGGAAGATGTGGTGAGACTTGCTAAGGAGAGCGTGCTGATGGCTTTCCAATGGGGACATCGGGGCTCCTCCATGGTGCCCACCTCTCAACCTTGTTGGAGAAGAGCCTGACTTGAAAGACCAGTTTTACAGTATGGGGATTCAAGCACCACTAACTAGATTTCAGCTTAGAAATATCGATGCACCGGCAGGAACTCGTTCGCTCAGCGACGGATATCAGGGCATCCTGCTCCTCCCAGCCCTACCAGCATCCCAGGACAAAGATGGAGCTGCAGATGAAATGGAAAGTGACAGTTTTTACCTAGACCTTTACGGACGGACGGCAGGTCCCCCTCCAACACCCACGCTCCTCTGGAGGGGTCTCCTCCTGCTCCCCCTCTCTGCGGAGAATGACGGGTGAGAAAAAGGAATAAAAACCCAAAACAACCCCAAAACGAGGAGGAAGTGGGGGTAGAGAGCAAGCAAAGCCTTGTCTCCCCAGGGGGGGAGGCGTTCCCGAAGGGCAGAGCAGTCCGTGCAGGCGCGTGGCCGGGGCAGGGGGGCACCTAGTTGTTGTTGGAATTTATCCTCCCCGCGGGAAACAGGGGAGGGGGCGGCGGTAGGTGAGGAGGAGGAGGGAGGGTCTGTGGGAGAGGATGGAGCAGCGGCAGGGGCAGGGGGGACACGCCGGGGCCGGGGGGCAGCGGGGCGGGGCTGGTGGCGGGTTGGGGGGCGGCCGTGTCCGAGGCCAAGGGGTTGCTGACGCGGAAACATTTCTCCTTGTGGGCCTTGAGCATGTTGGAGAAGCGGAAGCGCTGCCCGCACACGTCGCAGGGATACGGCTTCTCCCCCGTGTGGGTCCGGCGGTGCCGCTTCATGTTGGGGCGGCTGGTGAAGCTCTTCCCACAGATCTCACAGATGTAGGGCTTCTCACCTGAGGGTGGGAGAACGTAGATGAGAAGCTGGGGGTCGGGCCATCCCCCCAAAAAAACTGATCACAGAATTAGATAGGTTGGAAAAGACCTCTGAGATCATCCAGTCCAACTCGTGACCCAACACCACCCTGTCACCCTGGCCATGGCACTGATGCCACATCCAGTCTCTGCTTAAACACCTCCAGGGATGGTGACTCCACCACATCCCTGGGCAGCCCATTCCAATGGCTGAGCACTCTCTCTGGAAAGAATTTCTTCATAATGTCTAACCTAAACATCCCCTGGCACAGCTCCAGACTGAGCCCTCTTGTCCTACTGCTGGTGGCTTCAGAGAAGAGGCCAACCCTCACCCGGCTCCCCCCTTCTGTCAGGGAGTTGCAGAGAGTGATGAGGTCTCCCCTGAGCCTCCTCCTCTCCAGGCTGAGCCCCCCCAGCTCCCTC
>JAWWLV010000088.1:2088929-2102483 GCA_035041135.1 Platyrinchus mystaceus
GCTCTTCTCTGCCCCTGCTCCAGCCCCTCCATGTCCTTCCTGCCCTGAGGGCCCAGAGCTGACACAGCACTCCAGGGTGGCCTCAGCAGCGCTGAGTGCAGGGCAAGAATCCCTTCCCTGCTCCTGCTGCCACACTGTTCCTGAGCCAGGCCAGGATGGCACTGGTTTCTTGGCCTGGGCTCATGATCAGCTTCCTGTCAACCCAAACTCCCAGGTCCCTTCCTACCTGGCTGCTCTCCAGCCACTCTGTCCCCAGCCTGTGGTGCTGCAGGGGGTTGTTGTGGCCAAAGTGCAGGACCCGCCACTTGGGTCATCCTTCCATTCACGCAGAGATGCTGCTCCCATCCCATCACTCTTTCCCCAGACTTCCTGACCGCAGGAGTTTGGGGCAAGGTGAGGGGCTGTTACCTGTGTGTGTTTTCATGTGCTCATCGAAGTACTGCTTCATGTTGAAGTCCTTGCCACACCACTGGCACATGAACTGCTTGTGGCCGATGTGGATGCTCATGTGGGAGCGCAGCTGGTACTTGTACTGGAAGCGCTCGTTGCAGTTCTGAGGGGTTGAGATGGGGATGAGTTCCTGATCAGCACACAGAACACCCCCACATTCCCCCCCAAGTCACCAGCAGTGAAGAAATCCCTTTTTTTCCTCCCAAAAGAGAACCCAAATAAATGGCTTTTTGGGCCATAGCCAACCAGGTTTGCAGGCTGGATGGGTTTGGGGTGGGATGTAAGATCCAGGTAGTGGGGGGACAGATCCTGTCATTGAACAAGTTTCATCGTATGGTTGCTGGAACCCTCAAACCAGGAGGGGATGCAAAGTCTGGAACAGCGTGGGACCATCCTTACAGCTGCACTGGCACAGAGCAGGGGGGAAGCCTCAAGAAGTGGAAGATCTTTCCACAAATCAGTGTTTTTGTCCTCACGGGGTGTGGGGCCACACCCAGGACCTTACCTCGCATTTAAAAGGCTTTTCCCCAGAGTGCTGGAGCGAGTGGACCTTGAGGGACATGCTGCGCTTGAAGGACTTCCCGCAGGTCTCACAGGTGAATGGCATGTCCTTGGTGTGTGCTGAGGGGGAGAGGGACAGGGTCAGGTCCCTGCACCTTCAACATCCCTCTCCCCACACCTCCATCGTTCCTCTCCCCTCACCTCCACTGTCTCTCTCCTCACACCTCCACCATCCCTCTCCCCATGTCCCAGTCATTGCTCCCAACGCCAGTGCCCAAGCCCAGCAAACCCAAAGTCATCCTGGGAAGAAGCACAGCATCAACATTTTAAGTTCTTCCCTAATTTCTTGCCAAAACCCTCCGGGGTTTTTTTGGATTTGTTTGGTCCCTACAAGGCCCAGGGACCTGACCCACCCTCACCGTGTGCAATTTGCTTTTTAAAGCCCAGCACTGGAGTGTCCTGGTCCTATTTTAAAAGAGAAGGATGGTCACACTTCAAACCCTCCTTTGAGCACTTCTGAGGTCTATTGTTTTCTGGTTAAATAAAATAAAAGGGGTTCCCCAGCATCACACCCGATTGCTCCAAACCCAGTGCCGAGCAGACACAGGTTCAACATTAAACACCAAATTTTGAGGTGTTGATGTGAGAAAGCTCACACAAGATTAAGCCCAGCCCTAAACACCCAAACAGCTATAAAAAAACAGCTTTCACTGCCAAACTGCTGGATGAAGACCCCTAATGAAGTCTCCCCGTGGCACCGGTGCCCCCCGCACTCACCAACCATGTGTTTGCGCACGTGGGCCATGGTGTAGAACTTCTTCTCGCAGATCTCGCAGGAGAACTTCTTCTCTGCGTAGCCATGAACGATCTTGTTGTGCTCGTGGAGAGACCAGAGCTTCTTGAAGCCCTTCCCACAGGTCACACACTGCAAGGAGAGAGGGGATGGTGAGGGAAGCAGGGGAACATGCCCAAACACCGCCAGCATTTTCGTCTCGCTGGGCAATCACCTTCATCCGTTGAAAGGGAACAGAACTGTGAAACCTACAGCTGAGATATCAAAAATCAGAATGACCAGCAAGTCTGATACAGACCTGGTCACTCTAGAACCTCCAAACCTCAAATTTCTGTCCATGGGATGAGGAAGGGACAATATCCTTCCAAGGATGTGGCATCTCCATCGGTTGCTGTATTAGGACTTGCACAAAAAGCAGCTCATGCACCAAGGCCCTATTCCCAACTGGGAATTTTATTCCTAAATGAAGGCATCACATAAATAATCCCAACCCTCTGTGCATTAGGAGGCTGCAAAGAATAGAGAAACAAGGGGAATCCCAAGCCAGGGCAGCACAACTTCAGTCTTCAGCAGATATTACGGATACTTCACTGCTAAATGAGTTTTCCAAACATTTCCATGACCCTGTGATAGCCAAATGGACCAAAATGGGCCCAAACAAACAGTCCATCAGCACAAGAAGAACAACACAATGTGCACAAGAAGTTCTGATTGGGATTTGCTTCAGCTCCAAGGAGTTCAATGTTTCTCTGGAAGTTCTAAGGAAAAGCTCCAGCTGTTTGAAGCATGTGAGGGCAGTTCAGTGCTCAGGGAAACACTAATGCCCACACAGGAAACCACTGCTGGAGCACAGGGACGGCAGGCAAGGACCCTGGTCTCTCTTTCCTCCAAGAATCAGCTCTTTCCACTTCATCTTTCCACGACTCATCTTCCTCTTGGCCGACAGGGATAAAATCCATCCCTTCTCCAAATGGATGTGTTGAGAAAATAATTCAGGCCTTGGAGGCACCTCAGAAAAACAGAGCTGAGTGGTCCCAGTGAGCCCAGGGAGGGATTTCTCCACCTTCCCCTCCTACCCAGAGGAACAGACGTTCATTGATGGACTTCAACCAAATTTTGCTGTGATACTTTTGAAAACACACCATTATGCTGTGAAGTCCCAGTATCTCTCCATATATATTTATATGTGGGTGCCCAAGGGGCAAAATTAGGGTCATAGAGCCATTCCCAACCCTCATCACTGGTAATCCTCTGAGTTTTACTGTTCCTGAGTATGTATTTCCATGGATTCCAGTTTTATCTCTGCTTTAAGAGGTATTCCAGCGCAAATTCAGGACTAGAGCCTGATATCAAAGACACATCACTATCCATTTTCTCCACTTCAAATGAAAAAGGCTGCAGGGAAATTTTGAAATGAAAGGTAGAGGGAAAGCAGCAGAGGTAGGAAAAAACCTCAGGCTGGGACCAAACACCCCAGAGGGCTGAGCTGTGTGTCCTCAGTTACTGCAGAAAATCGTCACTCAAAAATGTGGAAGTAACATCCAAATGAGTGGGAAAAAAAATGAGAATATAAATCCTTTCAGGTTAAGAGGAAAACCATACTGAAGCTGACCAAAAAAAGAGTTTGAGGAACAACCCAACAAAGCAAAGGATGAATCACTTTTCAGGTGATGGAGGCAGGATGCAGGTTAGGGAGATGGGAAATGATCACAGGGAGTGAGATGATGCCTAAAACCTAAAGCACTATGGATGAAATTTGGGGACAAAACAGGGAAAGAAAGCAACAGAGCTGACAGGGATAAGAGGGATGGTTTCTCTATGGATCTGGTTGAAAACCAAGAAATAAAGTCTGTCTATTATACATATGAAGTCAGAAAAAAATTCCTTTTTCCATGCAGACATAATTCCATGGTATATTGATAAAGTTATTCAATATTATCAGAGCAAACGGAGTGAATTTGGCTATTTGTCAAATTAAAAATGCTCAATTAAGTGAGAGATAATGATCCCTTTTTCCACAGAAGGAGGTCACTGCACGGGCAGTTGTGGCTCATCCTACTCAGAAATGACCTGGAAAAGGCATTAAAAGGAGAGGGGGAAAAAAAGCAACGATGTGACAGCCCCATGTGATCCACCTGGAGAGCAGATGAGGCCGAGCAAACATCCTGGGAAAACTCCTTTTTAATTTCCCAGGCTTTATGACAGGCTCTGAAACATCCACCACCCCTCGGGTATCGGAGCTGTGCTCATCCATCCTGGGAAAAACCCTCCCAAAGAAGCAACTTCAGCCCCATGAGTTTGTCAGGAATCTGCACTAAAGGGTCAGTGCAGGCAGTGCTGCACCTGGAGCTGAGACTGTTCCTGCCTCCCTGTTCCCTGCACGCCCTAATGCCAAAATCGGCCTCATTCCCTACTTTATTTGGGATGCCATTGACCAAGGACTCCAGTAGCACTTGGGTTGAGTTCCCTTCCTTGAGGAGAGCTGGGAGATCATTTAAAATCTGGTCACTGGCTGGAAGGATGATGGATGAACTCTCCAGAAATCGGGATATTTTTAATTAGCAGCACCAGCAGCGTCATGGAAAACAGCTCATTGTGGATTAGGAGAAAGGATGGAGGGACCTACAGGAACACACATTGCTCTGATGGAGCACCTCCCTATCCCCCCAAAACTGCACGGATTGCACTGAGACAATTTGAAACACAGGATCTCTTCAGCACAGGGGGAAGGACACACCAAGCCTGAGCCACTAAGGGATGTCAACTGCTTTTGGAAATTTGCTATTACACACCAAAAAACAGCACAAAAGGCAGATTAAAAGCATTTTGACTCCTGTCAGCGAATCTTCACATGAAGCTAAACTGGGTTCAGCCTGGGTGGGAATGGCTGGAGCGTGTCTCCATCAGGGGCTGGCAATGTTTTATCCAGATTAACTGAATCAACTGAAAAGAAAAATTACTCCTCCAAAATTAACTCCATGTTTCCACCCAACCAGCCAAGGAGGAGGGAACAGTCTCCCGGCACAAATCCCATGGCACCCTGGGACCCTCCTGAGCCTGAATACAAGTCATGGGAGAAGGAAGGTTCCTTCCCATCAGGATTACCTGAGCACGAGCCCATCTCTTGGTGTAGCTGGGTGACATGACCTCCATGGTGTTTGGGATGTCCCTCCCCCACCAGGATGTCCCATCATGGTAGGATGCTCCTCCTTTGGTGAGATGGTCCCACCTTGGTGGGATGTCCATCCCTAGTGTAAAGCTCCACCTTTTGGTAAGATATTTCCCCCTTGGTGGGACGTCCATCCCTAATGGGATACTCCACTCTTTGGTGGGATAATTCACCCTTGGTGGGAAGGATGTTCATCCCCAGTGGGTTGCTCAACCCTTGGTGGGATATTTCCCCCTTGATGAGATATCCATTCCCAGTAGGATACTCCACTCTTTGGTAAGGTAATTCCCCTTGGTGGGATGCTCCACTCTTCGGTGGGATATTTCACCCTTGGTGGGATGGATGTCCATCCCCAATGGGATGCTCCACCCCTTGGTGGGATATTTCCCTGCTGGTGGGAGGTTCATGTCCCTGCCCTGGGGATGGGGCTGGCTCACCTGGATGTTCTTCTCGCAGTCGGTCTGGTGGTGCAGGAGCAGCTCACTCTCCAGCAGGAAGCGCTTCCCACACTTGTCGCAGATCTGCATCCGGCTGTGGGTGACGTTCATGTGCTTCTCCAGGTACCAGCGATTGTTGAAGATCCGGGGGCACTTCTTGCACGGGTAATGCTGTTTCTCCTCCAGCTTCACCTTCTGCCCCAAACCATCCTGTTCCTTTTTCCTCTTCCTCCCTCGCTGGCCTTCTTCTTCCTCCTCCTCCTCCTCTTCCACCTTGGCCATCTCCTGGGACCTGGTTGCCATGGTGGGTTTGGTGGCCTTGGACGCCCGGCTGCCCCGGCGGGGCTGCCCACCCTTTTCCCTTTTCATCTCCGACGCGTCTTCGTCGTCGTCGTCATCGTCCTCTTCCTCTGTCGTCTCCTCCAGGTCTTCCTCCTCGCTGCGCTCCTCCTCCTCCTCATCCCCCACCTCTGCGTCCTCCTCCTCTTCCTCCTCCTCCTCCCCTTCCTCATTCTCCTCCTCCCCGTCCTCCTCCGTGTCGCGCCCGTCGCCGTCCGGCCGCCCCATCACGGCCGCCTCGCTGGCGGCCGCCTTGCCCTCGGTGCCCTTGGAGACGTTGAGGGTCTGGTTGTTGAGGTTCACCTCCACGATGATCTGCTCGCGGTTGTACGAGCCCTGGCTGTCCAGGTCCTCCTCGGACTCCTCCCCCTCCATCTTACACACGGCGCCGGCCCCGCCGTCCTTCTCCTCCTTGTAGTACTGCTTGGCGGGGCCGGCGGGGAGCGTCCCGCCGCCCGTCCCGTCCTCCACCCGCACCGAGAAGGGGTCGTTGCCCTCCCGGGCGTAGATTTTGGGGTGGGGGGCGTCCACCTCCTGCTTGATCTCGCAGTAGTAGGGCGGGGGCCCCGCGCAGCCCTCGGCGGGCAGGGCCATGTCGGCGGCCAGGCTGAGCGAGCGCGTGTCCAGCAGGTCCTGGCAGGACGAGGCGATGTTGTTCATCTGCAGCACGGCGGCCGCGTTCAGCACGTCCTGCACATTGCAGGAATTGACGAGCAGCTTGGAGGTGTAGATGAAGTTGAGGATCTGCTGGAGGCCCTGCGAGGTGAGGGCCTCCAGGGAGAGCTCCACGCGCTGCAGCTGCTTGTTCTGGGTGAAGAGGGAGTGGAAGAACTGGCTGTAGGCGGCCAGGACCCCCTTGTGCGCCGGGAAGATGCTCTTGTGCTGCACCAGCACGATGTCCACGTCGCACAGGTCCGGCTGAAAGAGGCGCTGCTCGTTCAGTCTGTCCATCAAACACGTGAAGTGGAGGGCTACATCCTCCACCAGGGAGTACTCAGCAGAAGGGTAGTCAGTCGTCTTTTCGACTATCAGCTGTGGGGAGGAAGGAAATAAAATCGTTCAACGGGGCTCTTTCCCCCCCAAAATCGCCCGCCTGGCCGTGCCACCCATCCCTGGCCATGCAAACCAAGACAGAGATCCAACTGAGAAGCTCCACTGCCATTCCCAGCTTGGAAATGCCAACCAAAACACTCCATCCCCATCCCCAGCTTGGAAATGCCAACCAAAACACTCCATCCCCATCCCCAGCTAGGAGATGCCAACCATGAAGCTCCATCACCAGCCCCAGCTTGGCGATGCCAACGAAAACACTCCATCCCCCGCTTGGAAATGCCAACCCTGAGGCTCCCCCACTAGGTCCAGCTTTGAAACACCAGGAAGCTCCACCATGTGTTCCTGCTTGGGGTTGCCAATCAATATGATCCATCACCTGTCCCAGCTTGGAGATGCCAACCAAAACACTCCATCCCATCCCCAGCTTGGAGATACCAACCATGAAGCTCCACCATCAACCCCAGCTTGGAGATACCACCCAAAAAGATCCACCACCAGCCCCAGCTACAAGATGCCAACCAAAATGCTCCACCATCTGTCCCAACTTGGAAATGCCAACCAAAACACTTCATCCCCATCCCCAGCTTGGAGATACCAACCGTGAAGCTCCACCATCAGCCCCAGCTTGGAGATACCAACCAAGAACCTCCACCACGAGCCCCACCTCAGAAATGCCAACCAAAACCCTTCACCACCAGCCCCAGGCTAGAGATATCAACCAAAATGCTCCACCACCAGACCCAGCCTTGGAAAAACAAGAAGCTCTACCACCAGGCCCAGCTTGGAGACACCAAGCAAGAGGTTCCACCACCAGCTTGAGTCCGGGAGACTCAACTGAGCAGGAAAACCACACTGATATCCCTTCAACACGAGTAGGAGGCACCACGGCCCCCCCCCACCTTTGGACACGGAGGTCCAAAGCCAGGCTCAGCTGTCCACACTCACACAGAGCAGATGTCACACAGGAGAGGGATTGCCTTGACCTCCTGAACCAGATGGAGACCCCAGGGGGACATTTGGCCCACGCAGGAAGACAGTTTTAGGCACCAGCTGAGATTTAACCCACTAAACAGAAGGAAATTAGGATTTTACACGTCCCTGTTTGTACAGATAATTACATGAAACCCACAATCCTCTGATATTTGCTGAATATCCACCAGGGTGATCTATGTGCTTTTTTATCCCCATTTTCAATTGCCTGGGGAAAGGCACCACCTGGAAAAATTCAAATCAGGGAGCAGCATCCCCAGGCTGGGAAATGCTGGGACTGCCAACCCTCCCCAGGCTGTGTTTGCTGGGAATTTAATTGAGCTCACCTGTATTTTGCACAGTCCAGACCACCCCTGGATGTTGATCACCTTTCCTGGTCATACCTGAGCTCCAGGATGGGTTTACCATCTTCATCCCAAATCCAAGGGATATCCCACGCCCTAAACCCTGTGTCCTGTATTAAAAGCAGATGGGATTATATCTTTTCCCTCTTCTTCCCTTGCTGAACACCCAATTTATGGATGGAGATGGACCTGGACGTGTTAATTCCCTCTTTCCCCACCACTGTGGGATGTGACAAAGGACGTGATGTAAAACAGAGATGCAGGATTCAACCTGCTGGGTTTATCCTGCACCTCCTGCTCCACAAAGAGTTTCCAAGCTCCCACTTTTTCTGGGACAAATGGCAGCTCTTGATCAACACACGAATTCCAGCAAGACACATTTTGTTTGTCTTCTGGTTCTGGTTTTGTTTTTTGTTTTTTGGTTTTTTGTTGGTTTTTTTTTGTGAGCCAAAGGCAAAAGCACACACAGACAAAAATGCTTAAATAATAAAAAAGGGTGTTTTCTTCTCTGTTTTTCCGTCAAGAAAAAAAAAAAAAAAAAACCCTTCCCCCTCCCTGCCAAAATGTTTCATTTTCACTGCATTTCTGCTCTACCACCAACCCTGTCCAACCAACAGGGATGTCAGCTTTGCTTGGTCCTGACAGCCCTGGAAAGCCCAGGGAAAAAAAAAAAAAAACAAACAGTTCTGCTCCAAATTCTTGGCTCTGCAGCCTGGAGCAGGGCAAAGAGGTATGAAAAGAGGGGGGATTATATATATTTTATATGTCTTTATATATGTATTTTATATTTTAATGCTCTATACATTCATGTTTTACACATTTAAACTGTTTATATCTAAAAATACGTAAATACGTAAATACAGAAACACTTCTCATGCATATCTGTTACAAAATGCTGCATCCCAGCTGGAACATCCACCCACCCCCTCCCCTTTCCCGAGTCTAGTGACTGCCAAGGACATTTTGATGAGATCTTGGATGGCTCAGCCCACCCCCCTCACCCCCCCAACTCAAGACACGTAGAAAATAAATAAAGATACGATAAATATCGAACGCTTAAAGTGGCAGCGAGAATTCAGAGGAGCAGTTTGCCAGGTTCCCTCCTGAAAAAAAATAAATTGAATTCAGGATTTTCCTGGCTGGGATTCGTCTCACCTCGATCTCTGTACAGGGTGGGGAGAGGCAGAGCAACGGCGGGGGAGAAATGGGTGCAAAATAAGGGGAATTGGGTCTCCCTCCGCACGGCCCAGCCTGGAAAACAAAAGCCGGGTGTGCTTCTTTTTTTTTTTTTTCTCCTCCGAATCGAGGTTTTTTGGCAAAAGGGGCCGATCCCTCACCCAGAGCCGGGCTTTGCCAGGCGGCTCTAATCAGTCCCAGCAGCGGCGAGGACAATGCGTGTCTTGGCCGCGTCCCGCCGGTGACTTCAGCCCGGGCTTGTCAGCGGGAGGCTTTTGCTCTTTATTGCTCTCAGATGCTTTCCGTGAGCTCGCCCGGAGGCAGAGCCCCAGCCAAGACAAGAGGCGCCTGCCGGGGCGACATCCCGAGAAAGACCCCAACTTGCCCCAAAAATACCCCCCCTCCGGCAGTTCCACCGGAACGGAGGAGCCCTGACTAACCGGGATCAATGGCAGGGTTAAATCCGGCACTCTGCCTCTGGGAAAACACTAATATTTTAAGTATATATATTTTTTCATATTAAAAAATGGTATTATTAAATATATATAGGAATATTAAAAAAAAAATAATCAGAGCTTTGCTCTTTGCCACCGTCACCACCTCGGATGGTTCAGTGCCATGACAACAGGAGGAACACAGGAGCAGGTCACCCATCCCACCTCCCTCTGCACTCCGGGGTCGATGGTCGGGTGCATGAAACTGGAGTGAACCCTAAAACCACCACAGAGCCAACCTCTGAGCGGGGTCCTGGCACCAAAACACACCCCTTAAAAATTATTAGAAAGCAGCACGTTCGTTAAGTGATGTTCATGAACTCCCCACCCCGAGGGGCCGGCGGCGCCTCCAGCCAGCCCTCCCCGCCCTGACCCTGCCCTCCAGCTCTATTTTAAGTGTTTTCAAGTGAAAACTGCCAAAGCCCCATCCCAAAACGGCCACCGGGGCGGGAGGGCGGATGGAGGATGGGGAGGACGCTTGGGGTGAGGGAGGGGGGTTGGAGGAGCCCAAACGGTGGGGGATGCAAAGGAAGGATGAGGGATACAGGAATGGTGATCAAAGCAGATGCTGAGCTCCCTGGATCAGGGCAGTCTCGCTCCAGCAAGTCCACCAAAAACCCTGCTCCATTTCCACCCACGTCCCCAGACGTGCCTCAGTTTCTCTAAACAGTCCCAACAACACCTGATCACCTCCCCTGAAAGGTGTTGCCGGATTTAAATCAATGCACTATGACAAAATGCTATTTCTCTTAACAGGGATTGAGAGCCAGATCCTTAAATGTTCCTGCAGCTCCAAACCTCCCCAAGGGACCATCAGGTCAAACCACTCTCACATATTTAAATACCCAAATTCTCAGCCCCCCAGAAGACCATCTATGACCTTCACCAGCCCCTCATTTCTCTTTTCTTTCTTTTCTTTTTTTCCTTTCTTCCTTTTCTTTCTTTCTTTCTTTCCTTCTTTCCTTCTTTCCTTCTCTTTCTTTCCTTCGATGTCTATTGCCCTCATGACCAGAGCATCAAGGACCATGAGCAACTCTCTCAGGAATTACCACCAGATGGGGAATTTTTGGGCATAAAATGCACATTTAGGTGAAGACAAGCCCCTGCTTCGCCCCCAGGCAGAGCAGTTAAGACCAACTGCCCATGAACCAGTTTCCACCCAGCACAAAATCTGAGGGATTTCTTTAAATTTTTCACCCTCAAAACGCCCATGGAAAAAGGAAATCTGCTTTTCTGTATCATTTCCAACCACCAAAACATTCACCGTTGACCTTCAGTATTAAATTGCATTAAGGAAAAGTGCTTTAATAAGGAGATGAATACGATGTCAGCACTTGATCCTCAAAAAACCCCGTGTCCTCCTCTCGATTTGGACATGGCTGCACTTCAGGGTGAAAGAGCTTGGCTGAGACTACTTAATGCCAAAGCTTGACTTTTGCTGAAGAGTGAAATAATGTTAATAAACCTCTTTTCACAGATTAATTCAAATGATACAAAGGGGTATCATTAGAAATCCCAAACGCTCGTGCTTTCTGTTTTAATCCTCCCTCTCCTACAATCTGCCCTCTGCTTTCCAGACCCTTGGATGAAACCTTCAGCCCTTTCTCCATAGTTTTGAGGCCGCCCAGAGGGGTTTTTTAAGGACAACGTGACGCCTGTGTCTTCCCACGACTCCCAAAACCAGGATACACCAAGACGAAGCCGTCCCAGAACGAGCAGCGCTGCCCGTGCACATCCCGTTGCCAAACCACCCATTTTTGGAGCGTGGCCACGCACGGAAAACATGGCAGAGGGATAAACCACATCCCAACACACCCTACCTTCACTGCTCTGCCCCGCTGCCGCCTCCCTCCCCGGGGATCTCTCCCGTGGGTGCTCCCGGCACAGGACAGTGCCGGGGGTGGGGTTTGTTCGCTTCTCCTCCGACCGCCCGACCGACGGGTGTTTTCATTTAATTAGGAGAGGGTTGTCCGGAAAAACAAGCAGGAAGGGAAAACAATAGCTCGGCCACAGCCCCGCCTGGCGAGGCGCCGGCCCCGGCACGGCCCCGAGCGCCCACCGCCGGCATCCTGCCCTTGGGATCGCCGGGATCACCGGGATGCTGCGCCGGAGCCGCACCGCGCGCTCGGCGGGGATGGTCCCATCCCACCTCCGGAGGACAGGGATGGCCAGAACCTTTGGGATGGTGGTGACACCACGTAAAGAGGTGATTTTCCCCTGTGTGTCTAAAATAGAGCCATAAACCGGTTATAGCAACAAGGGGAAGGGGCTCAGCGATGCTCCCAGGGCCTCTCCCACCCCAGGGGGTCAGACATCCCAAAAAACACCTCCCAGCCTCTGCACAAGTGAAGAAGAGCATTAACCCATCTGTGGGACGGGTCAAATGCTTCCCAGGCTTTTTTCCCCCTCTGCCTTTTGGTTGTTTTCAATTTTTTTATTAGCGATACCCGGCATTTACAGACTTCGGCTCAAAGGAGCTTTTCCCAGGAGCAGCCTGGGAAGTTGGCATTGCAGCACTAGGCCCAGCAGGACTGTCCTCAGCACAAGGGAAGAGAAGCAAATCCCTCTCCCATCCCTGTCTCCCTGCATCCAAGGGGACATTTCCCCCTGCAAATGAGGGAAAGGTTCATTTGTGTTTCTCTCTCAGCAGGGGGATGAGGTGGGATGAGCAACACAAGGCCTCGTTTCCTGGGGGAGCAGGCATTGGCTTCTGACAGCACAGCCCACACAGGGTTAATGGCTTGGTGCTTTCTCATTTATTTTATAGTTTTTACATTTTTAAACCTCTCTGGATGGTTTTCTCCTTTTCTTTCACACACAGAGCTGCGAAGCCACAATGATACTTCCAAGGATGGATGGACACCGACCCTGTTGTCACCCCACGTCCCCAAACTGGTCCAGTGAGGTGACACAGCTCCTGGGGGATGCCACCATCCCTCTGTCCCACCAAGGGTGACAGCAAGGACAATGCCAAGCCCTGGGAGTCCATCCCAGCACATGTGAAGCCGAGCACCATCCCCTTTGCAAGCACAGGCTGTGCTGCAAAAATACTGAGGCTTCAGCAATGCCACGGTACTTCCAGCCCAGGGCAAATCCCAATCCCTTGGGAAGGCACCAAAGCAGGCTGGATGCACCCACCTGTCTGTCCCTGTCCCCTCAGTCAGGGATGAAAGGGTTTTCTTTGGGCAGCTCAGCCAGACCCAGCACGTGGTGCAGAAGCTCTGCAGGTAATTCCAGAGCTGCGCCGAGCCCGGAGCCGGGTCTGGAGTTAAACCCCGAGGAGACGCTGCTGGATTTGGGCAGAGCCGGCGTCCTCCTGGCAAACACAGACGAGACAGCCCGGCCGCGGGGTCCCCGCCAGCGCCTGGCACGGCTGTGACACCCGGCTGATGGAGATGTCCCCGAGCCGCCACCCTGGCACGGGAGCAGGCGGCGGGATGGGACGGGACGGGACGGGATAGGATGGGACGGGACGGGATGGGATGGGATGGGATGGGATGGGATGGGACGGGACGGGACGGGACGGCTCCACACTCACATCTCCGCACGGCCGACGCGATCGGCGCCGCGCGCGCGGGAATGGGCCGCGCACCGTGATGGCGTCACAGCAGGGGCGGGGCGGGGGCGCTTAAAGGGACAGGGGGAAGGGGCGGAATCGGGATCGGTCAGTCGGATGGGGAAGGGCTTTGTGGAAAAGGCGTGTGAGGACACTGAGAGCACTTGATGTGTTCAGCTGGAGAAGAGGAGACTGAGGGGAGACCTCACTGCAGTCACAACTTCCTGGGCAGGGGCAGAGGAGGGGCAGGAC
>JAWWLV010000088.1:2137537-2155668 GCA_035041135.1 Platyrinchus mystaceus
AAACAAAACAAAACAAAAAAACACCCAAAAAACCCCCAAAACACCAAAAAACACCAACCCTCCCCAAAACAACCTCAGAGAACCCCCAAAACCCAAATCCAAAAAGAGGGGAAAAAACCCCCAAACCAGAAAAAAAAAAAACAACAAAACCCCAAAAACCAAAGAAAACCCCCAAAAACCCAAATCAAACCGAAACAACAACCATAAAAAAAACCAAAACACAAAAAACCACCCAAAAAAACCAAAAACCAAATCCCTGATTTTAGAGATATCTGGCACTGTCTTAGCTCAGAGTTCCAAAACCAAGGAAATGTGATAAAAAAAAAACAACCCAGCTGCAATTTAGTGGAGGTGCAGAACACAAATTGAAATTATCTCATGAACTCCTGACTTCCTTTGCAGCAAAAGAAGAGCATTTTCTCTCAGTCAAACACTGATGAGTCATAAAATTCCAGGTGAGTGATTTTGAACTGAAGGTTCTTCTTCAGTCCAAGCAAGATGAAAAATCCCCTCTCCTGAATCCAAGATTCCCATGGAATTAAAACACCTGCAGTGGGTTTTACACTGCAAATTTTTGTCTGGAATTTTTTCTTTTCCCCCCATTATCTGTAATTGAGTTCCTTGAGGAAAACCAACTCATGAGGTGGCACAGATTGGAAGGAATATTACAGAGAGAACTGTAAAAAGGACAATTAAATGCTGGAATTCTGACACCCCACCTGCTCCCAGGGCTAAGGGACGTTAACAGGAATTATTTCATGCACAGTTTTCACAGCAAGGCAGAATAAAAAGCTCAGAGTTCCTTACGGTTCAGGCTCTACATTGACAACAGGCACATCTCTTCTGAGCAAAAATCTATTTTCAGGCACTGGGGGAATCTCTTCAGGACGTACCACGGGCTTGTCCCTCTTGGTGCTCACGTCTGCTCTGTCTGTGATGTCACTCTTGTCTGAAAGGCTGCTATAGGAAAAGCACAATTAGCTGCCAGCTGGGAAAACACCTCTTTTCCAAGAGAATTCCAAGCCAAGCCCACCTGATGAGTCAAACCTGAAGATGGTTTAACAACACAAAAGTGTTTAACAACCCATTTCTGGCTAAAGGAAAGATGCTCCTTTATTACTGGGGAGAAGGTTCAGTCCCTGCTTTGCAGCAAATAATTCTGCTTTTAATTTACAACTTGCCACGAAATACTCTTGAATATAATCAAATAAATATCAGAATTCTGTTATCTGCCTGAAGCCTCCCTCTAAAACAGTAGTACTTTTAATTTACAAGCTGTCATGAAATATTTTTGAATATCATCAAATATATATCAAGATTCTTTGCCTGAAGTCTCACTTTAACAAAGCTCCAAATACTCTCACAAGTTGAGATTTACTCATTTCAGTGCTGCTGTAGGTTCTGCCTACAAAGATCTTCAATTCTTTCCTGGAAAACTCTACTCAACAAGCTCAGCTTTAGGGTGTTTTGGCTCCTTTGGTTGGTTGGTTTAGTTTGTTTATAAAATCAAGCATCAAAATCCCAACTTAAATAAAAGCATTTTCATACTGAGTGCTTGAAAACAAAGGAGAATTTCTCAGATTTCTCCCAAATTCTGAAGTTTAAGGCACTAATCACCGTCTTTGGTTTGAGCTTCGCTTGCACCTTGGATCCTCTTTCCTCCTCTCCTCCTTCCTTCGTTTTCTGGACTGTTTGGTTTTAGTTCTTCTTTTCCTCTTTCTCCTTCTGCTCCTTTCATTTTCAGCTTCACTTTCAGAAGAGGATTCTGAAGAGGTGGATGCACTGGAGGAGGACTCGGAGCCTTCCGAGTCAGAACAGACTTTCTTCTTCTTCTCCAAGGCTTAAAACAGATAATTTCAATTTACACCATG
This sequence comes from Platyrinchus mystaceus, assembly GCA_035041135.1. NCBI lineage: Eukaryota > Metazoa > Chordata > Aves > Passeriformes > Tyrannidae > Platyrinchus > Platyrinchus mystaceus. Next base: position 2,139,409 of record JAWWLV010000088.1, read on the forward strand.
TATTTGTATGTACACAGCACAAAACAGACCATTTTATATAAATATATATATAAATGTTGATTCAGAGGAGCTTTGTGACCTTTTCCACAATGAGTTGCATTAAAGAATCACTGTGAAAACACATCTAAATCCATATTGGTACAAATAATTTCCAGCAAAGACAGAATACACAGATAAGCAAAGATCATTTGTAGTAAAAAAAAATTAGTTTCTTTAAAAACAATGCACAGGTTGCAAAACAGAGTTAAAGAACAAATTAGTTGCAGCCCGAGTTGTATATTTTTTATTTCTAAAACTGTCATTCTCTCCTTTCTGCATCCTCACACCTTTACACAACCCATGCTCTTGACTCTCTCTAAAGGATGTAAATAACATTATACTCAAGCAAAGTCAAAAATTAAGTAGAAAATGCAAACTTGTAACACTCCACTGTTTCACAGCAACTGTCCAAACATATATTTAAGGTAATTTATACTCTGTGAACACTTATGAAAAGGAAGATTGTGTTGGACTCCACACACTGCATATATTAACATTACGTGATCTTAAAATAAACCTGTGCAAAGGTTTCTTCAAGAGAAGCATTTTTGTGTCTCCCTCTTTCAAACTCAGAAAAATAACTCCTAACTATGAGTTTGTCACCTGAACACCCAACCTGAATGAAGGAGAGTAGGAAGCAGGAACCCATTTTACCAGGGACAAATTTTAAGTCAGAAAACCTTTTTTTTCTCCCCTTTCGCTGTGACTTCCTCACCCACCCCAAGACTGAAGTTTTGGAGGCTCGTAAGAACTGCTTGAGATTCTAGAGATTTACCCCAGTGATTTTGAGATGGGGGGATAATTTGGATGTTCCCTGAGAGCCTCCTGAGGATCCCTGAAGGTTGGGAATTCCGTGCTCACCGTCCTTCGCGGATCTGGTGACGAGCACCCCGCAGTCGATGACCCGAACGTCGGCGTAGGGTCGACTTGCAGTGTCAGTTTTGAGGTTTTCTATCTGTTCTATGACTTCAAAACCAGAAATAACCAGTCCAAAGACAACGTGGACACTGCAGAAACAAAACAGTGAAAGTACAAAACATTTAGGAAAGGCTTGTCTTTATTTTTTCCGGTGGATTTCGGGTTTAAATAATTCTTTTTCAACTGATTTTGGCTTTAAAAAGTCGCTGTGAAATAGAAACACTCGGCTCTTAACGCATTAAAAATGAGATTTTATCTTAAATTAATTTAAATGCTAAGATTTCATGCAGCATAGGACAGAGATCCACTGTGCTCCAATCTGAGGGAATACTTGATGTCACAGTCTACTCTCTGTGGACAGGGTGAACAGACCATAATCCCTCATCCACCCTTCTATTTTAGCAGTTCTGGGCCACAGACATCAGGAGTCCCTATATAAACATGACAAAAGGGCAGTTTTCCCCAGAGAAGAACAATTTATAGGTCTCTCCAAGCTCAGGATACAAATTCCCCCCTGGCACTGCAGGCACAGTCACAATTCAGGAATGCTCTGTTTTGTTCTCTGGTGCCACATTTCTCTTGCCCCATAAATTCTGGGGATGAAAACACGCCTCAAAAAAGGGATGGCTATTCAAAGATATTAAACTTGACAACTCAACTCACTGATTTATGGGCTGAGGGCACTTTTTAAAGAAATAATGTTAGGATTTAAGGCAATCCAAGTTTTTGTCCAGCTTTAGGAAATAAGCTGCAACTTGAAATTTTTATGGAACTCCGGCTTTTGTTTCCCAGCTCGTTCTATTGTATAATCTTTCCCAGAATTAAGGATTTGTTTGCCCATTGTTGTCTACTTTCAATCAAACATCTGAAGGCTTAAACCCTTCAAACTTCAGCCACCACTAGAGAAATGGGAAAGGATTCTTACCCATCGAGATGAGGAGCAGGTTTTGTTGTTCTGTTGGACAAACAGCAAGATGGGAAGATGGCAAAATAAAATAAAATCAGGGATTCAGATGAAGTAAAAGAGGAGAATGACACAGGGGAAAAAAAAAAAGAGGTGAAGGTAAGACAAAAAAAATAGTGAAAAAATCCAGTTACATACATGGAATTCAACAAAATAAAATTATTAAAGCTATAGATTATACAAGCAGGCTTTTTTTAAGGTTTTACATGAAATTTGTTTGAGGTTTAACTAACTATGCATACTTGAGAGTTGTACCAAGTATCATTTTATGCATGCAGTAAACAATTTTCAAACATGTGTCTTTAAATACTCACTTAATATAACTCTACAATTTGCAATCACAGAGAAGATACAATTTGGCAACAAATAATGGGTAACTAGTGGAATTTAAATGGTTCTGAGGGTATTAATTTCTTAGATTACAAGGTCACTTTAAAGTCATGTGTTTTAAAAAAGAAGAGTTATGACATGTGAGAGTTTCTCTGCTTCACCTCCCAACCACTTCCTTCTCCCTCTCCATGTTCCTGCTCGGCCTCAGGAACACAAAGCAACAGCTCTGCCTTAAATCAGCCAACACTTCAGCTCATCAACTTCCCAGAATCAAGAGCAGGACAATCATGTGCCACCCTACAGTTAAATCCAGACTTCCTCCCTGTTTTCCAGCTCCTCAAGTTCAGTCTGAATGGGAAATGCAAGTGCATTTTGTACCAATCTGTTTGATTCTACACTACGACCTGGTGTCTCTATCCTGTTCCAAAACCAAACTAAAGTTACTTTTCCAAGTGAGCCTGAGCTCCTGCTGCCCAGAGAACCAGAGAAACATCAGAACCTGCTCAAATACTGGGGGGGAAATAAAGTAGAAGTCAAGAACATTTGCATTTGAAGTTACTTTAATATGAGAAAACATCTTTCCTCTCTCTCCTCCCAAGCTTTACTTCGCTTTTCAAACCTTCCTCCAGTGAGCTCCCCTCTCTCAAAATAAAGAATCAATCCCAGGTGCTTTTTCTAAATTTCCAGTGGCCCAGATTGGGTAGGATGAAGTCAGTTTTTCACTGCTCTAATAAAATGCTGCTTCTTAACCACGGATCTTCCCTGGAGTTTTGAGCTATTAGGTCACAAAACACTGCAGTGCTGGAACACATCCCACAAGATAGGACTGTGGATCAGGAGTGTTTACACTCAGTGTTTACACTCCTCATTTGTTTTTTAAGCTCCAAATGCCAAGACCTTCCACTTCTGTAATACTAAATAATACAGGAAACTTCTTTGCCTTAACCCAGGGGAATAAATGCTATTAAGACACCACTGAATTTCTCACTAGTAGGGCGTGTTTCTTTGGTGTTCCCTTGGTAATGAAGGGTATTCCTATAAGGAGAAAAATCCTTGCAGCTTTGGAATTTCTTTAAGCAAGAGTTAACTGCATTAACAACCTGCTGTTAAGTAAACACTTTAAGTGGGTTTAATTATAAAGCTGATTTAAAGGAGTGGAAAAAAAGTGGGTTCCTTCCATGAAACCAATGGTATGGGAGATTTAGTGTTTGGAATTAGCTGGAAAAGGCAGCAGGTTCAAACCCAGGGGCTGTGGAGGCTGTAGCAGCATTTGAGAGCAACTCAAGTAAGGAACTTTAGACTGGGCCTTACTGAGCAAAGAAAGGGACAGTTGGTGCTTAAAACCCATGCAGAGGTTTCTCCCATTAAAGTGGCAAATTGAGAGAGAAAATGGACAGGGTTTCTCTCCTTTCATGGAGTGAAAACACAAGGAAAAGCATCATCCCAAGGGAAAAGCTTTCAGATGCATGAAAAGGAGTTGGGAGACTGAACAACTTGCCACAGGAAGCAATTCCAAAATCCCTGCTGAGCTTTGGAATGTTTTCTCACCTCAGTGTTGGGGCTGGAATATGACATTTATTCTGTGGATGTGCCCTTTTTAAAAGAGCATTTCAAAAAGTTTTCTGCATCAATCCTTTGAACCTTCAAACCTCATCAGGAGAAAAATCCACCCCCTGCCTTTGCACTGTGGAGACCTGAAGGTCCCTCCCCCCAAAATGATCTTTATTAGAACATTTCTACATGGAGTTTCTATAACTGAAAACAATCAACATCTGCTTTATAATAGATACAGTTATCCAAGTTATTTACAGCAGGATCAGCACCTTTCTTCACTCAGGTTTAAACGGCTCTAAGATACTGCTGAGGGAAAAAAATCATCTTTTTTTGATAAAAGCACTTTAATCACCCACCCCACCCCCCATCCAAGAACTTCAGGCCTAACAAAGGGTTCAATGCACATAACAATATGATCAGAAAAACAAGATAAAAACAGAGAGAAAAGGAAAGGACACAGCCTTAGAGGAATGAGACATTACCTTTGGAGCGCACGATGTAACACTGTTTCTGTAAATTTTACACAAAAATGGCAGAAATAAATTGTAATACATTTCCAGACAAAAAAACTGAGTCTATGTTTTATCAAATACAAAGGTTAAAAGTCATATTAATCAAGTTGTATGCAGAACAAGGATGCCTAAGAGAGGGCTCTAAATTTTCTTGGGAGAATGAAAGGTATTTTGAAAACTAAAAGTTCTCCTTGAAAAGCAAAAAAAAGAAAAACTCCAGACCAACCCTGCTTGTCCCACTACTGCAAAACCAGTCAGGAAAGAGAATCCTCCCACTGCCCTCTAAGTCTCAGTGCCCAACTTTAGGTAGGTGAATACTCAATTTCTGTGGGTTTATTTGCAGTTTCTCAGGGGTTCAAATGCTCCACTGAACCTTCTCCTAAGGAGGAATTTCACAGGCACAGCAGAGCTCAAGTGTTTGGGTTCCCAAATGAAAGGTGTAAAGTCTGCAAGGGGACAACTTCAAACATTTCCTACCCAGCTGACACCTCCCTTATTTATGAAGCTTTTCTAGGACTAAGAAAAGTAGGTGTTTTCTTTTTCATTGATTGCTCCTGTTCAGAGTTCCAGAACAACAAACAGACGGAAAAAAAAGCCAAAACATCTGTCCCAGTTAACACTGAGCTTTAGGTCTGGTTTAATTCTGAGCAGCAGCAATGATTTAATAATGAATTATCAGTTGAGCTTATCCACATCCCCCTCCTCCCCAAAAAAATAAACTGCAGGTTATTAATTATGTCTCTGCTCATTCAAGCACTGGAAGGATCTTTTTGTTACTTAAATTTTTTTACTTATTACACGTAAAAGCACCCTGGGAAATGTTTTTGCATCGGTTTTTCATCAAGCCAATGGGAGCTGCTGGTGTGACAAGTGCACATGAACCACTACTGCTCAAAGATAATGCAACATCAGCCCCTTTCCTTTGACATTTTCAGGGGTTTATATGAATAAACTGTTCAATAATTAGCTGAAAGGTATTTCATTCACAGCAAAAAAAAAGAAATTATTAACTGTTGATTAGAAAAATACCTGTTTTGGGACACCAAAAAGACATGCACTGCTTTTAATGAGCTGGTAATATTCAGAAATAATTTGTAAAATTGAAACAAAAGAGTCCTCACAACTTATTTTATCCTTCATTTAGCAGATCAAAGTGGTTGGTTTGTTTGAATTTAGTAACTGGGCAGAGCACCACACATTTCAGCATTTTTAAAACAAAAAAAGCTATTTAGTCCTGAGCAAGCAAGCAGAGCTTGAGAGACACATTAAAACCAACAAGACCCTCAATATGGAAAAAAAAATAAATCTGGCAGTAATAGGAAATAAGGCTCAAGTTTTAAATAGCTTTTGAACACAGAGGCAAAGAACTCCAAGCATTTGGGCTGATAAGGAACACAGTGCAGACTCCTCTCAAAGCTGCAATAGGGATGTGTTCCTCAGCAAGCTACACAGCTGAATAACAAGGCAATAAATTCATTATTACACACAATTTCCCAGTGAAAACAAAACAAACAGGTTGGTCATTTTGTTTTGCTTCCTGTTGTTTCTTTTTTGTTCATCCTGCACAGGCACTTCTCATTTTCTAAGTGGAGCCTGACAGGTTTTGGGTGGCCAGGGAGGCAGAGTTAAGCCCAGGTGAGCACTTGGAGGATCAAGAGTGTCATTCTTTTTTTTTTTTTTAGTACTTTAGACACTCATTTTCACAACAGTTGCATTTATTTCAGTTGTGACTTTCCTTCCTGGCAGGTTGGGAATTGTCAAAGGCACGATGGAGCTGCTGAAGGGAGACAAGATATCAGATCAGCTCAAGAGAGAAGCAGAGATGTGGCTCCAGAGGAACAACTCCCACAGGAAAACAGCCTGGAATATCCAAGACCAGATCAACTATTTCCCACTGGACTCTAAATCAGGGGCCTAAAGGCATCAGCTGTATCTGTGCAATGCTCTGCATGTGCTCCCCTAATAATTAAGATTAATATAATATTATCAGCAGCAATTCAAAGCAGGTATTGGAGATCTAGAAAAAGAAAGATGATTCTAGAGGGGTTCCTGCCAAACTCTGTCCCATCCCAGGGATTCCATATCTGAATATCCACGTGGAAACAGGACAGGTAAAGATTAACACACCCAGATGGTGTTTGGGATACCTAGAAAATACCTGAGGGTTCTAGAGGAAGTTATTCCCAGAAAAGAATCAGAGAGTGATGTTCTCTGATCATATAAATAGGCAATTTGTAGCCTGGTGCCTTAAAACTGTCTTCAACACGAGCCTGGAATAAACTGCTACAACAGATCCCTTTGGGAAAAGGGAACTGGAATTCCTCTATTTCACCTCTCTCCCAGTGTGTTCCTTCAGAGTTGGAAATGTTTCTCAGGCACATGTGAACAAACTTGGCCTATTTCAAGCACATGTGCATGAAACACATAATCCTTCCTCAGGCAAACATCCTCCTTTCCACCCAACTCCTGCTCTTATTCCAGTAAGGAAAAAAAAAAAGTGGGGGAAAATCAGTGCACCAGCATTAAACACAGCACTTCTGATACTCCACAGACACTTCTGACTCCTCATCCTACCTGTGCACCTTGCCAGTTTGGACCAGTGCTTTAATTTCAGGTCATTCTTTTCATCCTGCCCTCCCTGGAGCTTCCCAACAACATTCCCACTGCCTTTTCCATGCCCAGCTCTCTCTATTGTTGCTTAGAAATTCTTCAGGTTCAGTCATGCCAGAGAAATTCCTGACCAGTCAAAGAGAGCTGAGGATATTTTAGGATGGGTCAGATGCCTGTTTACATTCAGATGAGTCTGGAGCTTCCATTTTGGGTAAAACTGACCACTTTAAATCAACTTGGGAAGGATTTTTAGGCACTGCAGAGTCCTGTTGTGACTGGTTTGTTAGTGCAATCTGCCAGAGAGATTTGCTGCCTGATTGATTCCTGCAAGGGGTCGTTATTCCAAATGACACTTTTCCCTGGTAAGCAGGGAAAACATTCCTGATGAATAAGGAGAATGGTTTTAGTCAGGATTCTTGCCATTGTTTCAGCCCTACATGGGACAAATATCTAAAAGAAAATCACTTCTCTGCACTCCTGCTCTGCTACATTAGATGTGCACAATAAGCAGAGTTCTCAGCCCTGAGATCTATGAAAATAAATGCAAAAGGTCTGAGGAAGTTCAGAAGGGGATGAGAAACTTCCCCTCCTGCAGATCTAACCAATAAAATTAAACATATTCAAACATTAAAAAAAAAAATAACCTAAGGACTGCCTTTCACACACTTTTCAGGTGATACACTTGAAAACAAAATTTTCCTACAGGTAAACTACAGAGAAACTGAGCATTGCTTGGAGTGTAAAAAGCACATTTTAATTTCAGCTTAAAGCAAATCACTAAAGGAAGGAAAATATTTTACTAAAGCAAAGCTGTAAGGATGCACAGCACAATCCCTCAGGGCATCACACAAATGTCACCAAGCAAGACTAACTGCTTTAATAAACTGCATTTTAAAGGTCAGGCAGAAACCACCCAGAGAAAACCTGCAGCAGTGGTTTCCCACTTGGAATCCTGACTGACTTCCCTGACTCCAGGGCACTCTGGTGCTATTTAAGACATCCCAGGATACCCAGAAAATGTGCCTGGGGCAGGGAGGTAATCAGAGCATCCACATCCATCTCTCCTGGCAGCTGAAAGCAGGTAGGACACCCCAAAACCCCAAAACCAGCTCTGGATTCCTACAGGCAGCTGAGGGAAATCCACCTTCCCTGGAGATTCCCTGTGTTTAAATCTCTTACTCTGAATTCCCCAAACTAACACTTTCTCTTCACAGTGATTTCATGAAAAAATCAGGGTTTTTTAAAAGAAATCTGCATCTTTCAAAATATTTCTCTGTTTGGGGAAAGTGCTTTTAAATTCTGTTCATTTTCTTGTCCTGTGCAAGTTATAATTTAGCATCCAACACGACCTGTGTGGGGAGAGACAAAGGTGTTCAAACCTTATCAAACCAGTTGAGTTTTCTAAGCCTGAGGGGGAAAAAGATGACTTTGGAATTAAATGCAGGAGAGAAAAGAAACTTTAGAGCCCTCAAATGACAGCTGCTTGACTCATGTGACATCATTAGGTTTTCATGTGTTGTTCAGACAAGCTTAAAAATGGAAAATCATGGCAAGAGAACCCAAAGGAAGTCACCACGTGGTAAACAGTAAAGCAATGCCTTCAGAGAGCTGATTTATAGAATATATATATATATTTATAATCAGTGTATTATTTATCTAGAGTGTTTTCCATATTAATGAGCACACATATGTATTCAGATTTATATGTGAGGAAGCACAACATTAAAATTTCCTTTGAAGGTAACACAAAACAAGTTTTGAAACAGCTTTATCACTGTGGAATGTCTGAACTGTGCAGGACTCCCTTCAGGTTCCTGTGCATTTTCCATTTTTAGGACATTTTTTTTTTTTAGGAAGAGGCCTAAAAATGTCTCTTATCTGAACGACATCAGATCATACTGAAGATCTTTTTCAGGCAAAGAAAAATGAAAAGAAAGATTCCTGAGGACAATTTACTCCTTTCCTGCACACAGGGAAGCGCCATTCATTCCTCTCCCCCAAGAAAGATGGCAAAGAGAACAAAAAAAGGAGTTTTTCTAGTGTAGTAACTGCTCTAAACTTCGCTTTTGAAAACCCCAGTGTTGTTTCACAAAGTGCTTCTCAGCCCCAGACTGAAGTTATAAAGTTGCTCTTTCCAAATACAAAAAGGGTTAAACATTAACAGGAGGCAACTTCTGACAGGAGGAATAATCACAGCAAAATTAGAAAGCTTAAAAACACTGATAATCAACCTAAAATACGACTGTTTTAACCAGAAAACCCTCCATTATCAGACCTGAGTATTTACTGAAGGTAGAGTCACTTGTTTTCTACAATTTGAGCTGAAAGTGGCTACTAAATGGAATTTTTTTTAAGTAGTGAAGGAAAAATGTGATTATCAGCACATAATTTTACATAGTGTTGGTACTGAAGTATCGGTATAAGCAAAAGTAAACAGAATTATGCAGCAATATATTAAAAACAAACAAACGCTAAAAAATTAGGAATAATGATAAGCAAACAAAAATCCCCAGTGAATGAAAGCATCACTCTTTTTCCTCCTGAAAAACAAAAGAAAAAAACCCCACAAAAATAATTAAAAAAAATAAAAAATAAAAATAAAAAAAAAACCCCAAAGTAAATCATAAATCATCATATTTTAAGGAGCACATATAAATCACCTTTAGATCTCACTCCCCTCTGCATACAGTGCTCCACACCATAATTTGCAGATTATCTGCCAAAGATTTGATGCACACAGAAACCCAAAAGAATTTATATTTTGGACACCGAGAACTTCCGAAATCGGCCCCTTATTTTGAGAGTTAAAAAAAAAAAGCAATGAACAAACAACATCCACCTTCTAACCCAAATGAAGGCCACAAATTCCCCACTCAGTGCCAGTTCCAAGCAGGTGGATTAATTGACAGGGACAAGAGAGAACTGAGCAATACCATCTTTCTCATGAACGGCGCTTCTCTGGGTAAGAACAGCTCGGACTGAGGGATCACAGCTACTCACATGAAAAATTGGGAACCATTGGTATGTTTCCCTCGGTTTGCCATTGACAAAAGGAACGCTCTGTCATGTTTGAGAATAAAGTTTTCATCTGTTTGAAGAAAAAATATGTTTGTCAGATTTATTTTTTTTTTTTCTCCCCTGACAAGGCAGGCGGGTTTTTGGTTTTGGTTTGTTTTATTTAGTTAAACTTAGGGATGGTACGAGGAGAAAATTCTGCTGCTGCTGGAGAAACGTGAACAGGGTGGGGGGAAAAAACAAGTTTAAATAAGTCTCTTCAAAGTTAAAGTTGAGACAAAGCAGAAAAGTTTCAGACATAGTGCAAAAAACATTTCTAATGACAATAATTAAAGTCGTTATTAGTGCCTTCGATTAACATTAGATTCTCACGGATTCGGATTTCAATCCAGAATTATTTGGATAAGATCAAGGTTGGCAGATTTACTAACATTCTAAAACAAGGCTTAACATACATGATATTGATATTTATACTCCAGGTGGAAAGATCAGGAGAAAAAGCCATTTATTTCCCTGGCATGGCACTAAATGAGGCCACCTATCCCTTCAAAACATACAAGGAAAGAAAAACCACCTAAATATTTGAATCTAAAGTATAAAACCAATTAAGACTAAACTAAATATGGATTTTATAATCCAGTGAATTAAAGAGGAGCTCTGGTTGCACAGCATAATATAAAACCAGATCTTCTGAAGGTCATTTTTAAAAGTAAGAATAGGAATTTCAGTGTACAAAGCTGCAGCTTTTTAGATTATATATCAGAAGTCAATCCTGGTCAGCACTCACCATGGTGAGAAACAAACCTTGAGTGACTTCTTAATTTACGCATCTATTAAAGACTTCCCTTGACTAAAGATTTTAATATTCCAGCATCAAACTAGATCTCTTTTTTTAAGAGAAACTTCATGCATAATCAGGCAGAGCTACTTGCAACACATACAGAACAAATATATCCAGTGTCTTAATATTTGAACACCACAGTAGCCACCTGTTTTTTCAGAAATAATTGTCTGTCTTTAAACAAATATTTCATAAACTCACCATTTTCCTTCCAACTGACTTTTAAAAAGAGGTAAATTTAATTTATTCACAAATCCTTTGCAAGGAAAAACAACTTGTGCAGCTTATAAATAACACTTTAGAAATGACCACCAAGCATACAAACCTTGAGGAGGGGAAGGGGAGGAAAAGGAACATAAAAAAAAAAAAAAAAAAGAAGAAATAACTGTTTAGAGCTGGAAATTACAGCAGTTTTCTCTCTCAGAATAAGCCATTAACCCTCAGAAAGGTTAGACACAGAACTCTTCATTTCTCCAAGCAACACAGATATCCATCTACAAAGGGATGTATCAGTTGTCTATATATTTACTAGGGAGGGTACAAGGGAACAGAGTTTGAATTTGTGTTACTGAGCTTTTGTTTCTTACCTTTTCATTTTGCAAAAGACCACATTCTCTATAAACAAAAGAATATGTTGACAGTTTTAGGCAGGAAGATAGGAGTTTATTCATGAATAAAGTTGCCTAACCTCCATGCTGAAAGTCATGTTTAACCAATAATGTTAGCCTTAATTAATTGTCAGTTAAAGTTAAATATTAACCAAAAAAAAAAAAATTATCTGAAAGTCATGCATATAAAAAAAGAATTCTCATGCAACATTAGTTTCATGCAAAAGGTGATCTATGAGTAGACCTGTTTTCATTAAGTAGTTTGGGAATCAAGACTTGTTTATCTCAGAACTGAATAAAGAATCTGCAAAGACATTATTTCCTCTTACCTTTGAAATAGCCACCATAAATAGATTCACCTCCTTTTCCATTACCTACACATTAAAAAGCATCAATTAACACTTTTATTTCCTTTATACACAAGCTGTACATAACATTCCACCAGTGTTTTCCAAGGCACTGCTACTTTACTCAAAACAGGAATATTCCTTCTCCACAGTCATTTGATCAGGCTCAGGATTTCAGGACACAGCAACAAAAGGAGAGGGATTTTTGGGAAGGACAACAGGATAAAACATCCTGTTGTACACAGACTGCAGGGAAGGAAACAAAGAAACTCCTGGAATATCTTCCTTCAGAGACTTTTAAACACTGAAGAGTTTGCTCATTAATTAATTATCAAACTTATTCCAACAGTTTTGTTCCTATATCACTGTTGCCTCTACTGCAGACAGAAGAGTGAAAAATCACTTTCCAGTTTGGATTTGAATGGTTTTAGTAAGACAGAAAATGATCAAACCCTCCAGCAAGGATTTAACCCATCAGTTGATGTGTCCAATGGCACAATAACCATAGGCACAATAAACCAATTATTACATTCTAAGAAAAATCTTAGCATTTCAAAAATTAACAAACAGGTGATCTGGGCTACTCTGCACAGAAAATATTTTGATGGCATTGCCATACTTTTCCTGGCATTTTCTGAGGTTCTACACATTATAACCACACCAATTACAAGAACTGTGTTCCATTTAAAACTCCCCAGTTTTCCAAGTGCTGTTTTACCTTCACTGAAGTCCCCCCCCTGAATCATGAAGTTTTTAACCACACGATGGAATGTGGTGCCTTTGTAGCAAAGCTTCTTTCCAGTTGTTTTGCCAATTCCTTTTTCACCTGCAGAGGAGGTTAAACAGAAAGAATCTACAGATTGTCACTGCACAAATTCCAAGGGTTTTACCTTCCCAGTGCTCAGGGATGTGGGAGTCATCAAAGAGCAAAGCTATTAAAGATAACACAGCCCTACCTGTTGCCTTTTCACCATCCATTAAGAGCAGAAAAGGGACTCTCAGGTGAAAATAAAGTTGTTCCTTAAAAAAATTTCCTCCCCTTCCAAGGAGTGTGTTAATCCACCCAGGATAATTTATAAGGGAAAAAGAGTTCAGGATAATGATGGTTAACTGGTTTCTGTGTGAGCTGCAGCTCACAGAGTCCTCTTCAGACCACTTCCACATCTGGATGATTCCCAGATGATTCCCAGGAGAGAAATGTGAGCTCAGCACAGGCTTCAACTCCGTTTCAATGTGATCCATGCTTGGAAAAGTGGGATTGAGCTACTCCAAGCATGTGTCACATCTTCCCCAGTCCATGCACAGTGTCAGGCCACCCCCCAATGCCAGCTGGAGTTCAGGGCTGCTGGTGGTTTTTGAGGCAGGTGATCCCAGAACCTCAAGATTCATTAATATTAATATTTCTTCCCAAAATTCAGAAGGAAAACCATGCTGGGCACGTGGATGGGGAGGTGGAGATTCCTGAGGGATTTATACTGGTCCACTCAGGGAATGTCAAGAGACACTTCAGCTCCTGGGAAGAGGGGAGCTGGCAGAACATGGCAATTAAATAACAGACACATTATACCATGTGCAACAGCTGAAGTCCCACCTAAACCACATGTACAGGAGATATTTTGTAAGGAGACAGGATAAATAAACCAATATTCACTTTCATCCCACCACTGGTTATGGAAGAGGCATTTGACAGTCAGTCAGAGGACATTTAACCAGTGCACGCCCTCAGAAATGCAGGTACACTCCTTACCCAGAGCCAACCTTCCCACTTGGCAACCTATTGTCCCTCCACCCCAAATTAACTGACAGCTCAAGCATCCCAAATTTCCCATTCCAAACAGCCCATCCCTGCCAGGATGAGGGCAAAGAGCAGTTTGTGGCAAAACACCCACTCAGGGCACTGCTGTTTATGGTACTTACAGAAGCCTTCCCTCAAAGAACACGAGTTCTTTTCCACACCCACAATCCTCCTCCTGCCCCAGTTTGAATTTCCAGAGGATTGTTGCAAGCACAGCTATTTATTCCAGGGATGGACAGCCCAAAACATGCCCCTCTTTGCTGCAGCACTGGAAACCCCACATCAATCAACACCAACATGTGCCCACGGTTTTGGCCACGTTCCAGCAGATCCCTCGGGCTGTGGATAATCCCCTTGGAGAATGGGATCCTGCTCGGCCCTTGGCCATGGAAAGGAGCTGGGACATTGAGATGGGAGCTTTAGAGCACGGTTAGAAGTTTTAATCTTATTTTTTTACCCTCTTTTACAGCACTGCCAAGACTTTCCCAGTCAGGGAAAACACAGACCAATTTGTTCCACTGGTTGGAGCTGCAGCACCTCCCGGAGCTCAGACGCTTTTCCACAACAAACTCATGGGTTGGGCTTTTCTTTTCTAAGTTTTTTTGCCCTAAACGTGTTTGATTTTTGTTTGAAAGAGACAAAATCTTTGAGCTCCATCTACCTGTGCATCTCCTGCCTAAGCAGCTGCTTGGAAATGGGATGTGGAGGAGGAGTCTCCCAGTGACAGCTCAGGATAACCCCTGGGCAGGTGAGCTTTGCCAACAGTGACTACATCGAATTAGGTGCCAAGTGATCTCCATTATACAGCTATTTATCCCCTCAGATAAGCCCGTGGCTGTGGTTTATACTTGTGTAAACAAATAATAATTGTAAGTCACCCTAAAAATCTGAAATATAAGCAAGTTATTTACCTGAGCACAAGCAAAGGAAGTTTTTGCAAGTCTTCGGACAAATGTCTGAGAAGAGCTGGAACATAATTCGACCAACTAGAAAATAGTAATAAAAAAAGAAAATTAAGAGTCTTGTAACTCTTTGGAATAACATGAGAAAAGTCTCTACATAAATAAATCAGCGGTTTTTTAAAGTATAATTTTCTGAGAAAAAGTTGTTTCATCAAGCAGAATAAGAAAATGTCTTAAATATGCAAATATTAAAACGAGCAGCAGGGAAGAACAACAATTGTAAAAATTAAGTAATATCATTGCCCTTAATTTATTAAAAGTCCTAATGACCCCATTTTGATTTGAACCTGGAAAGCCAAACTGATTTACTAAAATAGTTGGTCACTTGAGAAAGATTTACCATAAATACAAGTCCTCAGAGAGCTGGAGGAATTCCCTCCCCAATTACCATGTTTATACAAATGCATTAATAATCACATTTCCACAGTTTTCCCTGGGATCCTGACCTAAAAAGTCCAACTTAGTTCCAGACCATGTTAAGGATTACAAATGCATTGGCACTTTTGGCCTGAAATCCTTTGGTTTAAAACAAAAACCCAAAGAGATGAATGAAACAGGAAAGATGAAAGGCAGGCAGGACTAACTGCCAGATAACATAAAAAGAGAAAGTAATATTTAGTCCATGGTATCTACCTTCCAAAACTATTAAAATACTGCTGAAAAAATGTTTATTAAAAAGAAAAGTATTTTAAAACTGATTAATATTTTTTATTTTATTTTCCAAGATACTGAGATGCAGAGTACTAAAAAAAAAAATCCCAAACCATTCCCAAATATATGAAATCTTAAGAAAATACATAATTAGCACAGAAAAAGTTGTATCTACAGGTTGTGAAATAAAACCATAAAAGCCACACAGCTGGCCAGAATTACAAGAAGACCAGTAACAATCTGTCAATGAGCACTACACTCTAGTGGTGCACACTGGTAAAACTTCCAGGATCATTTTAAAAATAACTACTCCAGGAATAACTTCTCTTTTCTTCCCTTTAAAGAGAAAAAAAACCCAAACAAAAACAACCTGAAGTTGAAATGTATTTCATTTAATGCCAAAAAAACCCACGAGAGGCTCACAAGAAACTGCATTCAATTTTAAGGCTGTGTACAAATATACACAATTATAACAAGGTGAATTGTTGGCTCAGAAAGGAAGGAATGAAAGAACAACACCTGAATTTTGGACTCTCAGGTAAAAATTCCAGATGCCTTGAGCTGTTGAAATGTCTGTGTCTCATTAAGGTCAGTAAGAATGTTCTCTAAGCAGGAAAATCTAAAGGAATTGAGCAGGGGGAGTGTCCAAAGAAGGAAGAAATGGGGAACATTCACAGATTTCACATCAAAGAGCAGCTCTGTAACCACCACTGTGAAAGGGGAGTTTTTTGGAGGTGAAGAAAACATTACAAGCTGTGAGGATTGAAGATCCATACAAAGAACACAATGGAGGAGACACTTCAGCAGGAGAGTTATCAATTCCCATCAGAGCCCAGGAATCCAGGAGCACAGAACTCCCATTCCCACTCTTCTGCTGGAAAAGTGCTGAACTGAACCAAGTGCTTTGGAAAGCCACAGACAGATTTCATAGAATCATGGAATAGAATCCCAGAATAGTTTGGGTTGGAAGGGATCTTAAAGATCATCTTATTCCACCCCCTGGCAAGGGCAGGGACACCTTTCACTATTCCAGGCTGCTCCAAGCTCCATCCAACCTGGCCTTGGACACTTCCAAGGATCCAGGGGCAGCCACAGCTTCTCTGGGCAACCTGTG
>JAWWLV010000088.1:2156805-2179225 GCA_035041135.1 Platyrinchus mystaceus
GGCCCTGCAAGGGGCTCTCAGGTCTCCCTGGAGCCTTCTCTTCTCCAGGTGAACCCCCCCAGCTCTCCCAGCCTGTCCCCAGAGGAGAAGATCCCTCCTGCATTCACTGTGTGAAATAACACACGATGCTTTCCAGGGAAGAAGTTGCCACTATCCCCATTCTCCTCAGAGAAGAGAAATGCAGCCCAGCTGCTGATTCCAAGGTTCCAGCTGCCAACTAACTGGGAGGTGTCAGTGCCTGCAGGCTCCAGAAGGGACTTTTAGCCTTAGGCATAAACTGTAGAAGGATTCTGGTTGCAAGTCCTACTTATAATTCCATCATATTTAGCACCTTAAGCAGCAGACACCACTTCTTTTCTTTCTGATGGAAGAACATTATCTTAAGTTCTTGAAGATGATAAAGCAGAAGATGGAAAAAGGCATTCACAACTAAAGTATTAAGATTTGAACAGTGTCTTTCACTAATGCTTTGGCAATAACAAGGTGCTCACAGAATGATTTGGGCTGGAAGGGGCTTTAAAGATCATCCAGTTCCAATGGGCAGGGACACCTTCCATTAGATCAGGTTGCTCAGAGCCCCACCCAGCCCATAACACACATTTCCAACATCCAGAGGTTCCAGATCTCTTCCCTAAAACCTCAAGTACTGCTCACCCAGGTCCATCCAACAACACAAAACTCTGCTGTCTCCTTATCCAACAGAACCCACATGCTGTGTATCCATCTGCTGGATTCCTGCCTGTGTTTTACTCCAACTCCATGAATACCATGATCACTGGAAGGTTTTATTTTCCCCTGACAAACAGGCAATTAAATGTGTCAGGAAAGATCAAACACATTTTCACACCTTGGTCAAAGATGCAGGAAATAACAGCTGTTAATAAAAAGATTAATGAAAATGCAAATTTTAAACTTGGGGTGAGGTATATGTAGATACAACACAGATTTAAAAAAAAAAAAAAAAGCATTTGAGATGCTACTTATTTCCTCAGATTTAGACACCTCTTCTCTGAAATGATCCCTCAGTATAGAGAGAAAATTTCCAATGCTTTCTTCAGCTTCATTTCCCTGATGCAAAGGTTAAGTTATCTGATCAGGGAAGGAGCTCTCTGGGATTAACCATAATATTTGAACAGGAAATGAAAACAAACAAATAAAAAAGCTGCTAAAAAGAGCCAGTCAAGCAGACAAAAGCTCACAAACCTGCCCAGAGCCCCATGAAATGAGATGGCACTTCCAGGCTACAGCAGAACACTTTGGCATTACATGTACCCATTATCTGTAAAACAATACTTTTATGAGGTATTATTTTCTGGCAGGCTTTTATTTTTTAAAGATTTTTAATAGAAATTAGAGTGATGAAAGATGTACATTATTAGTAATTATAAAGGCAGCACTTGCTGTTTGTGAAGTCTGAGATGTTTTGAAGTTGGATTTCATAAAGTGCTACCTCAGGCTAATGAGCTGCACCAATTAGAGAAACCAGAAGGCAAAACGACCAGAAATAATCCAATTTCAGAACTCCATTTTCAAATTGAAAGAGGAAAACCTTTTTTTATTATTATTTTGTTTTTGAACTCCTAAACAAATTTTCCAGCTGAGGAAGAACTAGTATTGATTCAAGCGAAGTGGTAAAAATTCAGGGTAGGAACATCCATGCTATATTAAAATAAGGGCTCCTGTTAATAAAGTTTATTAAAATAATCATTGATTTCAAATGTTTATTGTTTCAAATGTTAATCCTCCAGTTAAGCTGCTTAACTTTTCCAGAAGCACCTTGGGAGCCAAACACACATTGTTTTTTAAGTTATTTTCCATGTCATGTGAACTGTTTTGCTTTATAATATTTAGAGCACACGGGTATCAATTTCTGATACACACTCCCAAAATGAACCAAGTTATTCCAAATTATACCTATTGGGTTTGATTTTTTTCCTCAATTTCTTAGAGTAAAACTAGGGAAGAGGCATTTTTTCCCAGAATATGAGCAGGAATATCCTGCTGAAGGAGAAAGCAGGGATTACAACCATGAAGACAGTGATGCACACACTGAGACCAGGAAGGCTGCCAAGGGCCCAAAGGCTCAGACAGATTTGCATTCAAGTTTAAGTAACAGCTCACTAAAAGGAACTGTATTGGAATTTTATTAGTTTATTTATCCCTAAATTTGTGAACACTAAGGCCCATAAATCTAAAAACATTGCTTTAAAGTAGAAATGTGGCTACAGTGTAAGAAAATAAAAGCTTACTGGGGAAAAGAATAGATTTTATTTGAAATATGAGTTGCAGGAATGGATGTCCCAGTTCCCCTGAGCAGAGGATCTGCAGTCCTGACACATTAACACTTGGTTAACACTTGCTTGGCCCTTTGCAAGGAAAACCTCCACAAATTTCTCTCCCCAGCTCTCTACTAATCCCAATCTTCCACGAAGTTAATGTGAAGCCAGTTGAGTTTCTGTCTTTGGGAAAGGCAAAAAACCCCCTAAGGCATCCCTGGGTTACTGTTGAAGGCACAGGGCTACAAAGAATTTTACAGCAGGTAAAATAGCAGCTGAAATCCCAAAATACACCAAACTTCAGGCAAAAGGGACTAGAAAGAGAAAAGTAAGGACAGAACAGACTGACTGATAAGGGAAGGGACGTACCAGGAAGTGGAAAAGTGAGCAAGGGGTCAAACAATAACAAGAGACAGGAGAAAAAAGAAATGAAAAAAATTTCTTCTGCGAATAAAAAAGAAACAAAGCAATAATTAGTAAATATAACACACTTTCTGATGGATAAAGTCAGTCAGGGATGGGGTGAGGAGGGGAGATGTGGGAAAAAGTTCTTGGATGGCCACATGAACTGCTAGAGCAGCATCTGTGACATCCTAGTGGGACATCTGTTCCAATTATCACAGTACCTGCAAGACTGGAGCTTCACACAGATTTTGCCTCACAGAGTAAAGACAGAATTATTTAAATAGGCATCTGCTGCCATCCCCAAATTCTTGGAATGCTGTAAGCACTTTAATCCTATGTGCATGCTGCAAGCAGCCAAATCCATTGGTGAGGGGCCCAAAAGAAGGGAGAGTTGCTGCCTGTGCCAGGATCAAAATAAATGTTTACTGCTGATTTATTCCCCATTTGCTCTTTAAAAAATTACAAGCCACAACGTGCATTCAGGAAAAAAAAAAATGCTTAACAGGCAACTTCCTATAAGCAGCCTAAATTTAGACTCAAAAAACACTAAGCCCACAAAGTTTGCCTCACTCTGAGAGGCACACACAAGCTGGCACCAAGTTTTATTCCAAGATTCTGTAGCTAAAATTAAAATATGGACACAAAAGCTGTAAAAAAAAAAAAAAGCTTCTGAAAGCACAAGCAAAGTGACATTATTCATGGCTGCATTTTCTAAGGGATCTAATTAGAGTAAAATTAATCTTACTTTTAATTGCTACAGGTATTCTGACAAGCACTGGGAAAGCAAAGCCTGGGAGGGGGGAGTGTTTTTGGACTCCAAGGAACCTCCAGTGTTAAAAACAACACAGGTTTGTGTTCTGCAGGCAAAGAGGTGCTGCAGGAGACACATCCTCTTGTCTCTGCATTTTGTGGAGATGTCAGTTCAGCTTTCCAGTGCAGACAGGGTGGGGGCAATGCCCTATTTCTCTGCCAACAACAAAATGCAGGGCTCTTCTGCTCCCCAGCTCTGCCTCCCAACATCTAATGAAAATGAACAGGGATAACGGCTCGATTATTGAAGTCCAAGCAGCAAAACGTTAATTTGGAAATCTGCTGGCAGTTTAGAAGTTAAATTTAATACCTCAGCAGTGTCAGCAGGAGAGCACAGCTCTCAGAGTTAGTGCCTGGTGTCATCTGGAAGCACTGATTTACCACTCGATTCAGCTTTTGAAGGTCATCTCACAGCTAAGGGAGCAACGTTTAAGCTTTTTAAATATATCCTTAAATCCCGAGGCACAGTTGCACAGAGAATTAATAAACAGGCACCAGGACAAAGCAGGATGGCAACATTATGCACAAGTCCCACCACCACCATCTCACAAATTGGCACATTTTCCTGCAAAAAACACCAGCCATTAGTCAAGTGCAATAAACCCAGCAGGGCCCCGAGTTGGAGACACAGCTGGGAGATTCCTGTTACTTTGAAGAGAAAATAAACGCAGACAGGCACAAAAAGTGAGCCAGAGCCCTGGGTGTGCTCCAGGTAACCCGGGCTCTGCACCACCAGCCACACAAACGCTGCAATTCCTCCCCGACACCGCTATCAGTCATCAACCCCAACCAGATTTGGGGGACAGCAAGGTAATCCACTTTCACTCGCCGTGCACCGCCCGGGGCTGAGGAGGGGACGAGGCAATAGGAGCGATTATGAAATGGGAGCAGCAATCTGAGCACAAAGAGCAGAGGAAACTGCAGGGAGAGATCCCTCAGATGGAATCAGAACAAAAAAAAACCCAAACAAACCTTCAAAAGATTAAAAGCAAATGAGATGAAGAATTAATTGTCCTGGCTATAAATCAATGCCATCAAACCACCAGCCCTAACTGGAAACCTACACCATCTATACAACATTTTTAGTCGTCTCGTTCCACAGTAAATCTGAATTTAAAGCAACAGAACACGTTAAAACTCCACTTACATCAACACTTTTCAATAAAACTATGCAGAAAACACACTGTTAATCAAAATAACTCAGACAGGAGCTACAATAGCAACAGATTTATAGACATGCCCTATCAGGTCTCCGAAGTCAGAACAGAATCAATCTCTCTTTTGAAATTGTGGTGAAAATAAAAAGCTAAATGGGTTTCAGTTACATCTGAAGGCAGCCGAAATTTGGAGCCTCGACAGCCTCTTAATTCAAAGGCTTTCAGAGAAACATTAAAGCGGAAAATGAAAGTGAAAGCGTAAACGAAGCCATCCCATACATTCATTTGTCTGAGAGACAAGCGGCAGCAACATAAAGCACCGAGTTATGCGTGAGACAACTAAAATGCGCCGATAAAAACACGGTCAGAGAAGACGGGTAAGAAAATCTGCACAACCATTTTCCCAGAGACAGGGAAATCACCAGAGGGAACCAAGCAGCTATTCCAGGATTAAAACTCACAGTCTACCACTCCCGGGAATTACACTTCCCATAGGGAAAATACAAGTTAAGGGATGAATTTATTTTATTTTATTTTATTTTTAAAACAGGCTGCCTGGTGAGATACCTTATTACTGAATGGTCAGTTCTTCTTTTTACATTCAAAAGACTCATTTTGGGCAGGGGGAGGAAAGATTTAGCCCTGATGACCTCCTGAGGTCCCTTCCCAATTTTAATTACTGTATGATTAAAAATACTTATAGGAGTAAATCTCCAGCCTCCTCACAGCTTGCCCCAATTTTCCATAGTTTATAGAGCTGGTAAAACAAAGGTATAATAGAAAAGGTGTAACACATCACCAGAGAGATTTTACGTTCAGAAACAGCGTTTATGAGCCTCTCCAAACCTTTAAATTCACGCGTGCAAACAAAAATCGAACCCGGGAGAGAGCCAGGAGCAACCCAGCACCGCAGAAAACACCCGAAGTTATTAAAAAGTAACTCCGAAATAACACATCCACGGCCAAAACTCGCTGCTAGCGGCTCGGGCCCATCATCAAGGGGGAAAACGCGGTGAAAAAGAAAAAAAAGCCCCCAGAGCTCAACCTTACCTGGCTCCCTGTTGATCTCGATCTCGAAGAAGCACTGGGGCCGGTCCTGCACCCCCATGGCCGCCCCTCGGCCTCGCCACCTGGACACAAAGCACAGCAGGAGCCCCAGCGGTCCCTCCTCCCGTCCCTCCCTTCCCTCCCTCCTCACCCGGGGCTTCAATTACTGCGGGGCGGCCGCTCCCGCCCCCCGCCCCCGCCTCAGCCTCAGCCCCGACCCGAGAGCTCGCCCTGAGGGGGATTCGGTTGCTGCCAGGCGGGCTCAGCGCCGTCAGCGCGGCCCATCCCTTCCTCCCATCCCGCTCCGCTCCCGGCCCTTCCCGTCCGTCCCTTTCTCCGGGGTTTTTTACCTGGCGGCTCCGGCGCTTTGTCCCCTCACGGCTCGCCCCCTTCAGCCCCCGCTGTCCCCGCCCCGCCGCCAGGCGGCGCCGCCGCCGCCGCCGGCCGCCATTACCCGCCGGGGCTCAATGGCCGCGCCGGGCGCCGCCTCCTTCCCCGCCTTTCCCGCCCTCTGCGTGAGGGGAAGGCGGAGCCGTGAGGGAATGAAGGAGAGACCTCCCCCGTCACGTTTAAAAGGATGACTGCTTTTTTTGTTGTTTTGTTTTGTTTTTGTGTTTTGTGGTTTTTTTTTTAATTAATAATTAAAATAAATCCAGCTTTTAACTCGTGCTCTCCCGGGATGGGTGGGGGGGGACGGGCGACAGCGCCATGAGGGGATGAGCGCTCCGCTCCCTCCCACCGACCTGCCCCGGTGCCGTGCCGTGTTTAAAACGGTGAATGTTTTAAAAAAGTAAAAAAAAAAAAATTAAAATAAATCCAGCTCTTAACTCGTGCTTTCTCCCTATGGGAAGTGTAATTGCCCATAAGTGGTGGGCTGTGGTTTTAAATCCTGGAAATAGCTGTGTGATTCCCTCTGGTGTTTTCCCTTCTCCGCAGAAATGGGAGCGCAGATTTGCTTACCCGTCTCTCTGGACCCCGCTCGGGGAGGAGGTGGAGGGGCTTTACAGCATAAGTAACATGAATAAATAGCAGATTAAATAACCTTTAGAGAATAAATAACGTTTACAGAATAAATATTCCCCACGGGGGGATGTTCCCCCTCACCATCGTGCCCCGGGCAGGGCTGCGGAGCTGAGCAACCTCCCCCCTCAGCTCCTTCACCCCTTTAATTCGAGAAGCCTGAGACGGTTCCCTGCGAAGGGAAAACATTTTTTTGCGAGCATAAAAAAAATTCCTCAGAAGATTACGTACGGAAAAACGTTCGCTGCAATGCATTCGTCGCACGGGGCTGCCCTGGTTCTCCCTCAGGATGAGAACGTGGGATCATCCTGCCCCTTGCTCAGCCTCAGCCCCGCCGCATCTTAGGAACCCCCCAAGAAATGAAACCCAAGACATTCTAATGATTGCAGCAGGCCATGGGTTATTTATTCCGAGTTTGGAATGTTCCCAGAGTGTGGAAGTGGTAACTAGAAATTTAAGTGTCAAACTGTTGAGGAGTGTTAAATCTGTAAATCCTCAGCCTAACGCATCCTTCTGGCCAACTTACTTCACACTGAGGATGTCCAGCAAGCTTAAAAGAGCTTATCGTGTAGCCCATCAATTTAATTTATACAACTACTCCTGTAACAGTACCTTCATTAATTCCAGAAAGAAGTTTTGTCTGTTTCTAAACAGGGAGAGGGCACTTAGTGCTCACCACCCAAGAAGCAAGAGGTTTCCAAATGCTTTCCAAAAGTACAAACCAGAACTCATTGCAGGAATTTTCCCTGGCAGCAGTATCTGCAATTATGTCCTTGTCTGAGGAGAAATTCAGATGAGGTTTTAGATGAAAAAAAATCCCCTGCTGAGAGTAGAGTAGCAATGCTGAAATCAGAGGATATTTTAGAAGTTGGGAATGCGGCAAATTGAGGTTGTTTCAGATGTAATTTATCTATAGTTTAATGGTTGCTGTCACCACAGTATTTGAGCATCTCATGGAGTTTTAACAGCCAGATTCTGTCATTCTTTATTAGGGCTGATACCATATGATTGTGCAAGTGGTCCCTAAGGAATCCTGTCACTGGAGTTGTCACACAGGTTTGCTGGTCCTTAGGGGTACTTGCATGGTAAGCTATCAAAAAATGTGAAAGAAAAAAAAGTGTAGCACAGTCTGGTCCTAAATTATTTAGCTGTGAAATGCTCTTATAAAGTAAAGGGTGTTATTTACCTCACTTTTACATGGTAACTGAGAAATGAAGCTACTGAGAAATGAAGCTACTGAGAAGTTGAGTTATAGTAGGTCTGCAGGAATTCCTTGCTAGAATCAAAATTTGACAGCACATCTCCCTGATTTCCTTAATCTTCAAATAAATTATTAATTCCCTTTACCTGCACTTTTTTGCTTTTCTGTCCTCAGAACTTGAGCTTGCTAGAGGCAGATGAGCAAATAATTAAGTAAAAAGTCTCAAAAAAGATGTGGAAATGAACTACTTGCTCTTGATGAAAGTAGCAAAGATTGTGAGCAATAAAAAAAAAAAAGTTAATTTCAAGCCCTGATTATTTTAATAAAGACACAAATTGGAAAGAAGTTCTGATCCCTTGAGAGAGAAGCTCTTAAGATCATGTCTAGGACTAGAGCTGATAAATATGCAGCTTGATGAAGAAAGAGATACCCAAAAAAAAAAAA
Organism: Platyrinchus mystaceus; assembly: GCA_035041135.1. Classification (NCBI taxonomy): domain Eukaryota; kingdom Metazoa; phylum Chordata; class Aves; order Passeriformes; family Tyrannidae; genus Platyrinchus; species Platyrinchus mystaceus. Next base: position 2,165,166 of record JAWWLV010000088.1, read on the forward strand.
GAGTTTCCGAAGCACATCTGAGACCAGTCTCTTGAAATATGAAACGCTGAGTTACAAATGAAGATTTTCTTCCTCGTGTCCCTCTCTGGGAGCTGCTGCAGATGCTGCTCTGGTCACATCCTGTGCCCATTGAAACCAGGGACAAAGTCCCCATTGATGGCAGTGACTCTGGCTGTAGCCTGTGTGAGGGGGATTATGCTCAGTGTAGTTATGAATAATTACTTCTGTGTAATTCTAGTTTTTGATAAGTCATCAGTTTGTGAAATGCCCCCTTTTGTAGGCTTAAATTTTCATGGGTTTCATGTCCCAGTCCCGTGGACAACTTTTGCAGGCACCAAGATCCGCAGATCCAGCTGTATCCTACCTCAAATCCACTTCAGAGATTTCTCAGTGATGCAATTTATGCCTAAAAATCCACATTGACAACTCTTGGTTCCAGCTTCTTGGCTGGAAGCTGCATTCTTTCCTGAGGCAGAGCCTGTTTGGCTACAGGAGGGTGAAAATTAGGAGGATACAAAGCCACGGTGGAGCAGCTACGGAGCCTACGGGTACTTTGGGCTAAAACTGCTTGAATTGGGACACAGGTTGTATTTCCCAAAGTGCCTTAGTAATTATTAGTCTACATGTGGCCATGGGAGCTTGAACTAAGCAGCTTTTGTTTAGGTATTTATAGAGGCTTTTCCTTATCTTTTTTTTTTGCAAATTCCATACATGGAACCTGAGTCTGAAATGGGCAACAAGGGTGGGGTTTTTTTCTGAGCAACAAGTTGTTGGTGGAGGACTTAGTGCCTGAAAAACCTCTGCTCTGCTGATTATTTTCCTACCTAATTTGTTACATAAGGAATTTCCAACAAAGCTTTTCGTTATCTGGGGCGTTTGGGTTGAGGGGGGTGGTGCTGAAAATATTTCTGTGAGACAGAATTCAGGGCTGCTTATTCCAAATCTCACTGTAACTGCTCTGCAGATTCTGTTTGGAAGTGGATGTGAAGTGTTGACACCAGGAGAAGAACTGAGTCAGAGCTGTTCTCAGGGGTCACTGAAGTCTTGAGCACTGAGAGATGCTCAAAAGTCTACACAATTCTACAGTTCTGTGGAAAAATTCTACAAGTCTATGGAAAATTCTACAGTTAAGTATAAAAACTTGTGTTACTGAAGAACAGATGAGCACCTGAAGTGCTCCCTTCAATCAATCTCATAAAACCACTCCTTTGATATTTTTTACGAAAAGTAAATGTTGCAGACCAGAAGAACTGAAAAATGGTTTTAATTATGCAAAGCCTCCTTGCTGAACAAACAATAAGCTAAAAGTGAAAAGCCCACGGGAGGTTTGTCTGTTGAGGACACTGAAACAGCCAAAAGGTGCTTCATTAAAAAACTAAAAAACCCCAGGTCAGCATTTGAGTGCAGAGTTTAGATGTTAAAGGGAAGGAAATGGCACATCTCAGGCAAAGCCTTTATCCTAGGACTTGCTTTTGCCAAAAAAGGAGCATGGATGTGGTTACAGGGATATCTGTAACCTCAGATATCCAAATGCTCCCTGCAGTTCTCTACACTCAGGCTTCCCTTTCCCCTGGGATTTCCTGTGAACCCTGTTAATACCTGAACCACTAACACGCTTCCTAGAGGATTACTGAGCTTCCCCCCATCCTGCCCTAAAGCTTTAGGAGTGTTTCCATCCCCTGGCACGAGTAGGTGGCCCCATCTGCTATCCAGGCAGTGACCAGAATTGGTTAATGGCTGCCCCAGCAGGATAGAGGTATCAGCAACTCATTAATCCATTATGTGGGAATTGCTTAATGGGGCAGGGAATATTCCTGTACTTACAGCTTCTTCACACCCTGAAACCCCCATTCCATGCAAACTGGTGTTTGGGGCTTTAAATGGACACAGGTTGTTACCTGCAGCTTGCTGAGACCAGAAATAAAACCAGCTGAGGGGCAGGTGAGTTTGGGAGCCCTGAGGTTTCCTCCTCCAGCTGCCTGTGCTCTCCCTGGATAAACAGACAGAGCTTCAGTCTCCTCGGCTCATAAATCTCAACAGTGCCAAAATCTCATCCAGAAAACAAGCAAAGGCAAATGCTGTCAAGAAACCTGAATATAAGTGAGATCAGGGGCTGGAACAGCATTTAATGTGGTTTCTGTGTAATTCTCTGAGCTGCTGCAGGATGATCCCTACCTCTAAACCTTCCTGTCTACCTACCTGCTTATTTCATTAGTATCTGAGTTCTCCCCAAATAATTAAAAAAAAAACAATCCATTTTGCTCTTCTACTGTGTGTAGATAAAGAGCTCGAGGATTTTACATTTCCTTAACCAATAAGTGTCTGATGTGTGGGTTGGTGTCTTGTGAGTGTCTCAGGTCACATTTGGCCTGATCCAAACCCCAAAGCAATTAGTTATTTTTTTCGTTTACTTCAAGGGGTTATAACTCAGGGATATGGAAAATAACCCACCAACCCTGATGTCTTGTCAGTAATCAAAACTATTCTTTAAGCAAAGGAAGAAGTTCTACTACCTCTTATCAGACATGATTTACCCATCCAATAATACTCAAACTAGGTCAAACCCAAGAGATTTGTTTATACAACATATAATTAACCAGTGAAACATGGTGCTGCAGGAAATTGTGGAGGTTAATGATACAATGTCTGGGTTTGCATGTGGAGTCTTGCTTGGAAGCCAGTAAAGTGGGACAAGCTACAGAACAGCAACACAAGGGAGTTTTTACCCTTTCCAATAAAATTAGACTGTTTGTGTTACCGTGTTCTTGCCACCTCCCATCTGTTTCTCTGTGTCTCTTGTCTCCTGTATTAAATTCTGAGCTCCTGGAATGGATGACAACAGAGGGCTTTTAGTAAGGGCTTTGACAACATTTATCGGTCTTCTGTCGGTAAAAGGAATAAGGCAATTTTGCCTAAAAGCCTCCTCTTGTTCAGAAGTGACACCGAGGTAGGGACTGGAAATAAAAAATGGGACTGAACAAGTAGGAAAAAAAAGGGAAAATTCATACATATTGCTGGAGGCAGCTACATGGCCCCATAAGAGGCCTGGTATGAAGTGTAATATCCCCAGGATCACTCAGATTCAAACTAATATTTAATTAATAGCTTTTTGAGGGGAAAAACGTACGATGATTCCTCTCCACTGGATTTTTTTTTTTTCCCCTTTCCCTTTTTCCCCTAAGTTTAGTTTACCTTTTTACCTTTGCATTATTAAAGATGTATAAACCCGGCTCGGCGTTCTCACCGAGCACCATCTGAGAACACTCTGTTGTGCAGCTGGAAATGCTCGAAACTGAGTCAGCTCAGGTACCTCAGAGCTTGTCAGGTTTAGCTCAGACAGTTCCTGCGGCCTGGGGGCTCACAGGAGGGTTTGTTAATTGGCTGTGGTGCTGATGTACCCAGAGATTTGGGGCCCTGCCTGTGCTGGGGGCCATCAGAGCAGCTCTGCAGACCGGCAGAGGTTCCTCAGTTTGCTGTGCTGAGCCAGGAGTGACTTCAGGCAGTGCTGGTGGGACACCCTGTCACTGCTCTCCCAAACTTTCTGCTTCCCAGAGTGGGACAAGTGGCACAAAAAGGCTGGAGGTGGTTCCAAGCAGAGCCAGCCGAGCTCTGGCAGGGCTTTACCAGCCCAGGCTCAGCAACTGCATCTCTCCTAAACCCAAACTGGCCCCAGAACAAGTGCAGCTCCATTTGTATGCACTGCTGATCCCGAACCATTAAATCCTATGGAAGCCACGCTGGCTCCACACAAAGCCATCTCGGGTACAGATAAATCCATCCAGCTGCCAGGGCTTGGAAAATAAAGAATTCAAGTCCCAGCGCAGAAGGAACTGGGGGAAACGTGGCGGCCCCCGCGAGCTGGGAGGTCAAACTAATTGATAGAGCGCTTTGTTCTGGTGTTACAGCGGTGAATCTGCAGCTGAGGCTCCAGAGCAGAATGATAATGACAGGGAGAGCAGTGCCAGGAAGGAGAAGCCGAGCAGTTGGCAGAGCCAGGGCTGCGGCGAGGAGGGGAATTCGAGGAGGGGAATTCTCAGGAGGTCTGAATAGGCAAAAGGGAGCAGATCCCTGTGCTTGAACCTGGGGGAGGAACGGAGAATGCTGGGAACAAAAGAGGGCACTGAGGAATTCAGGTCAGCAGGTCAAGGGAGATGATTCTCCCCCTCTGCTCTGTCCTCATGAGTCCCCACCTGGAGTTCTGTGTCCAGCTCTGGAGTCCTCAGCACAAGATGGATGTGGGTCTGTTGGAGCGAGGCCAGAGGAGGCCACGGGGATCATCCAAGGGCTGGAGCCCCTTTGCTCTGGAGCCAGGCTGGGAGAGCTGGGAGGGTTCACCTGGAAAAGAGAAGGTTCCAGGGAGACCTGAGAGCCCCTTCCAGTATCTAAAAGGGCTCCAAGAGAGCTGGAGAGGGACTTGGAACAAGGGCTTGGAGTGACAGGGTAAGGGGGAACGGCTTCAAACTGCCAGAGGGCGGGGTTAGATGGGATATTGGGAAGAAATTTTTGCCTGTGAGGGTGGGGAGACCCTGGCCCAGGTTGCCCAGGGAATCTGTGGCTGCCCCATCCCTGGAAGTGTCCAAGGCCAGGTTGGATGAAGCTTGGAGCAACCTGGGCTAGTGGAAGGTGTCCCTGCCCATGGCAGGGGATTGGAACAAGATGATCTTTGCAGTCCTTTCCAACCCAAACCATTCTGTGACTTTATAATTCTGTAAAATTCTGACTTGTGGATATGGGCAGGATGGATTCCTGCAGGGAATTCCTGCAAAGAAGTGGGCGGTTTCTAGAGAAATGAAGGATTGCCAAAAGTCCTCGACTGGCACAGCGTGTTTAGAGAACAGCAGCAATAAAACATGCAGTGCCTCCTGGTAGCAGCACCAGTAACAACCATCAAGATTAATACTGATGTTGATATAAATAAAGCTATATGCAATTATGATCAGCTATGGTCAGGAAGGTATTATTTTTCCTGGCTTGAACAATTAAGTGCAGTGTGTGCACTTACAGACAGAGAATGTTGGAAGGGAAGGATTTATATTGTTTTCTGAAAGGTTCAACACTGGCCACTGTCGGAGACAGGAAACTGCATCGATCTGTTTGGGAATGACAATTTCTCTTCCCTGCAACAGCAGCAAAATATTTGTGCTGTGAGTTCAGCGCTTTGGCATCACTTAATTCAATACTGAAAGATCATGGTGGGCACAGATACATAAAACTGCTGGTGTGATGTAGGGAGAATCTTATTTATGCCTCTGCATGGAAAGAGTTTGTCTTAGGATAAGGCAGGAGCTTAAAGTAAAAGCTGAATGTAAACATGTAAATAAAATGTAAATCAGGGATCAGCCAGTTTCCAGTCTGCTCCCTTACAGTGCAAGCCAAAACTTCCCTCTCGGTGTGAGAAATTAGGACTGGCCACATATGGAACCACACAGAGATTTCCAAAATCATAGAACCATGGAATGGTTTGAGTTGGAATGGACCTTTTAAAGGTCATCTTGTTCCAACCCCCTGCCATGGGCAGGGTCACCTCTCGCTGTCCCAGGTTGCTCCAAGCCCCATCCAGCCTGGCCTTGGACACTTCCAGGGATGGGGCAGCCACAGCTTCCCTGGTAAACAAGGCTCTTCCACTCTGGTACCTATGGTATTTATCTGATCCTGAGTAAACAATCTAAACCAGCAATAAACTGCCCCAAAAAATAAAAAAATCAAAACCAAACTCACAAATCCAAGACCCCTCCAAACAGATGATTTTTTTCTGCAGGAATATCCCAAATCCTCACCTATTGGTGCCTCAGGAAGGTCAAGCAGGATGAACCTGAACCAGAGAGGTGTCATCTCGGTCAGGTAACTTTGACAGCTTGTCAAAGGTGTCCTGATCCAATAGTGTGCACTTGTCAGCTGAAGAGAGATACCTGTGGCTGTTCTGATGGATTATGGATCAGCTGGGAATTCAGTTGTGACACATTCTGCTACACCCAGATTTAGCCCTGATGCTCAAATCTGTCAAGTATTTATCCAGGGTAACTTCCTGGCCTTTGGGAGAGTAATAATGAATAACTGAGCTTTTTACCATCATGGTAATAATGGAGTTTTAATGGTGAATTAAGGAACAGAATGGGAGAAAATCCAGCCATGACGCTGTTGCTGCCAGTTAGTATCAAACTAAATAGTCAGATATGGAAGTGTTAATGGATCTGGGTAAACAAAGAAGTGATATAATCAACAGTGTCTATAAACATAAATCAGGATCAATTAAATACTTGCTGCACGGGTTCAGCCTCGGATTCTGAGACAAGAAGCAGCTATAAACCTATAGATAGGTTTGTTTATAAACCCCGGGTAACTGGGGTTGTTTAGCCCAGTGAAAAGGAGGCTCAGGAGGGACCTTCTCATCTGCAACTCCCTGACAGGAGGGGGGAGCTGGGGCAGGGTCGGGCTCTGCTCCCAGGGAACAAGGGGCAGGACAAGAGGAAACTGCCTCAAATTGCACCAGGGGAGGTTCAGATTGGATATTGGGGAAAATTCCTGAAGGAAAGGGTTGTCAAGCATTAGTCCAGGCTGCTCAGGGAAGTGGCAGAATCACCAGCCCTGGAGGGATTTAAAGGACATGTAGATGTGGCACTTGGGGACGTGGCTTAGTGGTGGCTTTAGCAGTGCTGGGTTAATGGTTGGCCTTGATGATCTGAGAGGTCCTTTTCCAACCTAAACCATTCTAGGATTTTATTCCACAGTTCTCTATTCCTGGGCTTTTAGGTCTTGGCTGCACTAGAAAATGTCTCTTCCACATTCTGTCAAATGCTGGCCGGTTCAGTGATAGTGGCCAACATGTGCAGAGGTGGCCAAACTGAGAGGCACAGAGTAGAAAAAGGCTTTGAATATGATTTCTAACCCAAGCATTGGATGCACTTGGGTCTAGTTAAAACATATGAGCCAAGGAAAATAATTGGAAAACCTCATTAGAGGGAATTTAATCACATCTCTGTGGGCACGTTTTCTCCTGCGTGCCCTGCTGGCACTGACAAGTAAGATGTGGCCAAATCAAATTCTCCTGGCATTATAAATGTAAATAAACTGTGTCCCCTAATTTTCAGAGGAAAACAATTAATTTCTTGAAACAAAACTGTGCCTCTGCCTTAATTTTCTTCCTATTTTCCTCTCTGCCAGAGCACTACATCAATCATTTTCCTCCTCTAAAGTCAACCTCTGCCGCTGTCTTGTCTCAAACAATTGTAGGATGAACCTGCTGTCAGAAACCACCTTCTGATGCTTGGCCTGACTGAGCTGCCACTGACCCCTGGCAGGAACTCACTCCCACCCTCTGTACACCTTTTATTTGTTGTTCTACTTACAGGGAAATGAAGGGGAACGCCATAAAAATAACGAGCACGTAAACAGCTCTGCCGGGGAGCAAACAGCTCTGAGGAAGAGCCGTGAGAAATCACAGGGAGCAGAGAAATTCTCCCCAGATAAATGTGACTATTTAGGGCAGCCAGACAGTAATTGCTGCGTTTGCAAAAGTCGGTGTGAATGTACCACGTTATTCCCAGCAAACATCGTGTTCAGTGGACACGGCCCATTTTCTGTTCCCCGGGATGGTGATTTTCCTATGGTTTGTTCTCTCCCTAATTGTCCAGGCTTTCCAAGTAATTTTCCTGTTTCTTTGGCCTCTCACTTGCAGTTTTATAGGTTGTTACAAGCGCTGGTGAAATGTGATGTGTGAAAACCGAGCCGAGTTAATTTGGAGTGGGTGTAACGGGAGTGCTGCAGGGCCACGGCTGGGTGAGCTCTGTCCTAGAAGGCAAATTTCTGGGAGAAACAATATCCATGAGCAGAAGCATCATTTGCTGAGGGCAATGAAACATGGGCTCTCGGGAGGGAAACTGAGAAAACAAAATTGAAACCACTTCTAAGCCTGAGCCTTCCTTCTTGACTGCTGGGATTTGTAGAAATGCAAATACACTGTCATTTCCTACGTCCTTCCGTGCTTAACACCCACCAAATATCCTCCTGTTTGGCCACCGTTTGTTCTGCAGGATGCAAGGGATGTGTGGGCACCTCTCAGAAAGCAGCTCTCTGGGTCAGGCTGCACAGAGGTGGATGTGGGGCAAGATGGGAAAGTTCCTGTGAGGGTGGGGAGACCCTGGCACAGGTTGCCCAGAGAAGCTGTGGCTGTCCCTGGATCCCTGGAAGTGTTCAAGGCCACATTGGAGCAACATGGGCTACTGGAGGGTGTCCCTTCCCATGGCAGGGTGTTGGAATAAGATGATCTTTAAGGTCCCTTCCAACCCAACCCATTCTGGGATCTGTAATTGTGGGATTGTTCAGGGCCAATTTTTGCTGTGTTCTTTTGCATGTCTTTATTACTCTGTAGATCTGAGGCAAAGCTGCTCCTCTTCCCCATCAGCAAAGGAATCAACTGGGTAGCAGATGATTCACCTTCTCCTGCTGCACCACTGCCAGGGAACATCTGTGACACCATCACCTCCAGATGCTCATCTCCCGAGGCCAACCCCGAATGATCCTAATTAAATTAAATTGAATTAAAATCTATGGGCTTTTTAAAGCAAAGAAGGTTGTGGTGCTTTGTTAAAGTGCTTTAGGGATTCAAAGTATTTAAGGATACTCTCCCATTATAATATCTACAAATTATCTTTGTTTTGGAAAGCAAGCTGGGATTTTCCTTGGATTCCCATTATGCCAAAATTTCAAAACTTAAAACCTCATATTTCACATATTGTGGCAAAGCACTTCCCAAAGGAGGGTTAGATGTGGCACTTGAGGATGTGGTTTAGTGGTGAACCGGTTGGACAGTTGGACTCAATGATCTTGGAGGTCTTTTCCAACCCAAATCATCCCATGAGGCATCTCAAAGGTTGCAATCCCTGCAGAGGTGGGTTGAGCAGTAACACCACTGTCACTCCCTCACTGGATGAGCAGAGTTACACCACGTAGTGTCAGTGTAGGTGCTACAGTCTCCCCTCCTGTGTTAAACCTGACCCTAGGAGTCATTAAACAGCAGCACATGAGAGGGGCCATTGGCTCTGATTGTGTCAGACCACAATTCCCCCTCTAATTATAACTTTTGATAACCTTTTGTAAAATTTGCAGCTCCCCATTCCTGTGCATTCAGCCTGACAGTGCTACAGCAGCAGGGTGTATTTGTGTGGTGGATGATGTTGTTTCTCTAAAGAGCTAATCCTGAAAATCCTCAGGGGGGGAAAAGGCTTCTTTGAACATTACAAAACTGCATATTTTCCTACTGCTAATTAGGCAAATATAACCTCCAGTCTGAATCTTTTTGGAGACTGGGGATGAGAAAAATACCCTGAGAGCAGGTGGGGAAGGGTTAACAAAGGAAACTCCTGCTGGGAAATTGAAATATTCTTTCTGGCTCAGAGAAAGCAGAGCACTCATCGAGCACACGGGCTCTTCATTTGGTGTCTGACAGTGCCACAGGGGACAGGGAGACACTGCAAACCAAGGTCACTCCTCCCTCTTGGAAGGGATGAATTCCTACGTGCTGGCACCGGGGTTGCACCTCCAGCTCAGCCAGACCCCTCAGTGACACAAGGCAGACAAAAAAAAACCCTCTGAAAAAGGGAGAAGTATCACCACCCAAATCCTCAGATACAGAGAGCTAAAAAGGATGAGGAAATTATCCAATCTGACCTCATTTGGGATTGGATTTTCCCTAATTATTTCTCCATAGAGTCTGATAACTTGTCATTTAAGGGGGAACTAAAAGTCAGTAGCCTGGGGATGGCAGCCAAATTAAAACTCCACCTTTCTGAATTGGGAATCAGAGGAGAAAATTAAACAGTTTTTAGGATCAAATTCTACAAAGAACTCTGTAGGTACATACCCAAAGGATTAGATGGACATATATAAAGCAGTGAGGATGGTCAGACAGTAGTGTGGACATTTCTCCATGGCTGTCTGTACTGTTCAGTTGCTGGCATTGCTTTGGGATGGTGTTGGGATCTGCTGACTGACCCAGGCATGGTCTGAGAGGGTCGTGGGCCAGCAGCTCTTGCTGGGCAGCAGGAGGAGGAATCCACCCTGTCCTGGGGGAACAACAGGATCAGAGTTCAGCCACATCAACAGGAGCCCTGATCTCAGGTCAGAGGATGAGCCCTGCCCTTCTTTATTTACAGGTATGGATATAATTGATCAGCTTATTTCTGGGCCAAAAAATGCTTGAGTATTTAAACTACATCTTGCCAACGCTTTTCAGATGCCACAGCACTGCCTGAGGAGGAGGAGGAGCAATTATGTCTCTTTGGAGGGAGAACTGTCATAATGTTTAATCTGAGATGAATGACCTGTTCCCAAGAAATAGCAAAGCTCTCCAGTTTCAAGCAGATGACAATTTTTCAAGCCTGAAGATGCTGTGATTTACAGGGGGAGCCAGAACAGCGAGAGAGGGAGGCTCTGTGTTAAGGAGAATAAACCTGCAAACAGCTCCCTCACAGACTCCACCGAGTCCTGGTCAGCTTGGGAAGCTCCTGGCCTGTGTCTGGGTCTTAAATGTTAATACAGCATGACAAGAGGATGTTCAGAGTGAGAGGAGGCTTTCACTGGGGTTTTGCATGTGCCACTGAGCTCTACAACCTCCTCCCTTCCCCTCGAGAAGGGGTTGTGGCTGCCTGTGCTGGAGGGAGCTCTGATAGTTCAGTCATAGCCTCGGGTCATTCTGCTGTGCTGGGACTGTGTGGGAGGACCTGCTGTGGGGAGTCACATTTGGGTTAGGATTAGGGTTGGGGTTAGGCAGAGTTAGATGAGATATTAGGAAGAAATTCTTCCCTGTGAGGTTGAGGAGGCCCTGGCACAGGTTGCCCAGAGAAGCTGTGGCTGCCCCTGGATCCCTGGAAGTGTTCAAGGCCAGGTTGGACGGGGCTCGGAGCAACCTGGGCTAGTGGAAGGTGTCCCTGTCCATGGCAGGGGATGGAACTGGATGGGTTTTAAGGTCCCTTCCAAGCCAACCATTTTGTGATTCTCTGACAAAAAGGCTGCTGTGAAGGTTCCCTGGACCCTTCTCTTCTCCAGGTGAACACCTCCAGCTCTCCCAACCTCTCTCTGAGGGTTTCCAGCCCTTGGAGCATCTTCACGTCTCTTTGAAGGGTCCATTCAGGAGACAAACATTGCCACATCACTGTCCTCGTGGCTGCCCCACTGGTTTGATCCCAGCAAAGGCAGAGCCTGTTGGGAGCATCTACACAGTGCTGCACCCTGAACTGGTGGCCCTTGAACACCTCGAGGTGAGTCTGCCCTGTGAGGACTGTTGTCTGCACACCAGGCATTTCACACCTCTCCAAAGCAGGACCTTTGTGAGGTGTGGGGACAAACAGTGATGGGAGAGGAGGTGACAGTCACAGCCCTGAGTGCACCAACAGGTTCTGCAAGCTCCTCCCTGCCCCTCCTGCCAGTGCTCAGGGTCAGCCCCGACGCAGGGCAGCTGTAACCTTGGATCTGCCATGGAAACTGTGAGAATTCCTGCTCGGTGTTTTTGCCCATGAACCCTCCAACCCTCGACTTGAGAGCTGTGTTTCACCACAAGCTCTTGCCCCTGGTCCTTGCCTGAGCTGGGGTGCAGGTCTGGCCTGCCCTGCCCTGCAGTTCTTCCTGGCAGGGGGAAGGAGGAAGGTGGAGGTCAGAGTAATATAATAAAAGTCAAAGCTTATTCCCATTCCGTTCATTTCAGCATTAAAATGGTGGGATTCTTTGCCAGTATAAATGTGTAATTGATTATTAATTCCCTTTCCAGAGGCATCGTGTCCTTTAGTCCCTGTTTCCCACGGACTGCAAATGGAGTGCAGAATTAAACCCCAATGATGGGGCTGCATTTATCAAAAAGCACATCTGCCTTCTTGCTTATGCTGGTCAGGCTTTTAAAAGTCAAAGTACTCGGGGCTCCCTGCTGATAAAAATATTCCGAGCCGCTGCTTGACTCCGGGGTGGAGGTAACGTGAAACCTCCTCAAAGCAGCATTGACTTAAACACTCTCACCTGCTCCTGCCCCCTCCTTTGGTTGCACCACATGCCCTGGGGCTCTGCTGTGAACCGAGCACGGAGCTGACGGGGCTTAGAGAGAGGAGGAGGTGCATCTCCTCTCTCTTCTGGCTCCGTTCTCTGATCTGTCTCTCAGCTCTCCTCACCAAACCCACCGTGTCAGAGCGGGACGGGGATGAACAGCGAGAGCCGTGTGTGTCAAACCGCCCGTGTCACTCGGACCTCCTGTGAAACCTGGGCGGAAAGCGAAAAGCTGCTTTGGAGCTGCCTGGAGGATCCCTCTGCTTGCTTTGTCCTTGGAATGTGAGCCGGGGAGTGAAAGAAGAGGGGAAGCCCACAGGGTACAGCAGACAGCGGCAGTAGCAGCAGTGGAAATAATCTGCATGTAAATCATGGGAAAGACACACGAGAACTCGGGGTAAATCCATAATTTAAAAAAAAAAAAAACCCCAACCAACGAACATATGCCAGAAGGTCAGTGTGTATTTGCATATTTCCACATTAATACAGAGGAAGAAGAGATGTTTTTCAGGCTGTGCACAGCTGAGCTGTGGAACTCCCTGCCACAGGTTGTGGGTGTAGAAAACCTACCTGGGTTAAAAGGGAAATTAAGACAGCACGTTGGAGAGATCTCTTGAGGATTACCAAGTGGAAAAAAACCCAACACATCAGGGGCATGAAATCCTCTGAGATGAGAGTAGTTGGAAGCTCAAGTTGTTTGAGGGGAGTATCACTTTGACATCTGCTTATGGACACTTTTGGAAATGGTGGTGGACTCCTTGTGCCTTAGGTCTGAATCAGCATCCCTGCCCTTTGCCCTTATGACAGGATTTATTTATTTATTAACAAGAAACCATTAACATGAATATGACAAAGCTGAATAATTATTTAATGACTCTTCTCATATTAAAACAAACCTGATATCCTGAAAAGAATATTGAAAGAAGACAACATTACACTTCTTAGATCTGTGTAATGGGATGCATTCAATTCAGGGAGAGCAGCCAGGCAAATAAACCTCCCATGTGTTCATCAAATGCTCACAAAATTGAGGATTTAGGTTACAAATCATGACATGTTCTTCTGTAATAACGTAGAGCAAATAGAAGGATTTACCACCTGTTACAACACTAAATGAGCTGTTCTGGAGGTTAACAAACCTACTTCCCAAATTCCTAGGAAATGAAAATTTAAGACCTTTCTTCCTGTGTTCCTCCATCATGGGTGTTTTGGGAGGTAATGAAGTGATGTGATTCAGAGACCAGCATTCCTGTGGGAATGTAGAGCTCAGCCAGGGGCTTTCACTGATGTGGTGGTGACCCAAAATGTTTGGAGACATGACTTGTGACAGCCCATCACCCTGCTGAGAGAAATGTGGCTGCTGCAGAAGAAACACTGGCTACAGACCAGGGCCTTGAGCTACCTGGCCTTGCCAGCCGCTGTCAGAGGAGTGTCATGATCCACTATAAAATCATGGAATCATTTAGGCTGGAAAAGACCTCTGAGATCATCGAGTCCAACTGTTCACCCACCCTATTCCCCACTAAACCATGTCCCCAAGTGCCACATCCTCATGCCTTTGGAACACTCCTGGGGATTGTGACTCCATCACTCCCCTGGGCAGCCTGTTCTGATGCCTGACCACCCTTTTGGCGAGGAAATTTTTCCCAATATCCAACCTAAACCTTCCCTGGGGCAATTTGAGGTCATTTCCCCTGGTCCTGTCACTTGTTTCCTGGAGAAAAGACCAACCCCCACCTGGCTACAACCTGTCTTGGGTAAGATATCAAATCTCCACTCAGAAAATGACTGACATCTTTTCACTGAGGCTGTGATTCCTGGACAGGTATAAATTTGAGCATGCTGAGGAGGTTTTAATCTTACACTGTTTCCCCATTTTGCTAATTCTTTGGATTCACTGTTTGCATATCTAAGATCATAGAATCCAAGAATGGTTTTGGAAGGGACCTTGAAGACCATCTTGTTCCACCCCCTGCCATGGGCAGGGACACCTTCCACTAGCCCAGGTTGCTCCAAGCCCCGTCCAACCTGGC
>JAWWLV010000088.1:2179325-2195373 GCA_035041135.1 Platyrinchus mystaceus
GGTGCTCCAGCCCTGTGATCAACTTAATGGCAAGCATGGAATAAATATTTAGCTTAAAAGATAGAGATTTATAACTTCTTTTTTGCTTCCTCTTCATTTCTGTTCTGCCCTGTTGTTCACTGTAGGTCAAGAAGAAGCAGAAGCAGAGGGTGGTACAGCAGAGATCACTCAAGGAGTCCAAGTAGCTCTTACCACAGTTACAAGAGTTGTAGTTAAGAAGCTGTAGGGAAGAATTTATTCCTAATCTCTGCTCTCACCCTGCCCTCAGATACACAGCAGTGGTTTAACTCCACTACTCAGACACACACAAAGTGCATCCACATACCATAAATAAGAGTTTGTGAAATGCATAAAGACTGCCAGAGCCTCCTCTTTCAGACTAGGTTGTACCTTTCCTTTCAAGCAGAGCTGTGTGCTGTCTGCTGGATAATTCACAATTATTTACCTTGGAACCAGCATTGTGGCCTGTTAAGGCCAGGGTTGGTGTCCAGCCCTCCTGCTTGCTCAGGAAGTACTGGGGAAGACATTTGAGCTCCAACAAGCTGTTATGTCTATTTTAACACAACCATCAAATGCCAACCTGTATTCACCCAGAAAGCTGTCGAGGGTTTTGCATGTCAGTGTGTTTTCTTCTGGTTTCATTTAAACCTTTTAGGGCAAGTGTCACTATTTGCCATGCTCTGATCTTTCCTAGTCATGGCTGGGATCATTAAACCCTAAGGAAATCCTGATGGCAAGCAATCTAATAAAGCAGTCCTTTGTTTTGTGGTTGGGATGATGATTCAAACAGAAGGGCAGGCAAAAAATCGTGTTTTTCTGACTGGGTGGGTACCCTGCCTCTTTCTTACCCCCATGCCACAGCCATAACAAGTGAATTTGCATTTAATACAGGAAATGAAAGTGTAAAAACTCATTCAGTGAGTTATTTTCCCAGCAAGGCACTGCTGGCTGGCACTTCCACAGCTTCCCAGGGATTTAGGGACTACTGCAGGACTTTGTACAATCCCCTTGGCCAGGCTGACCCTGCACTCACCCACTCTAGAGAACCTTGGGGAAGGAAACCTTAAAATATATTCAAACCTTCAAATACATTTAATTTATCTGCTTTGCTACCTCTTATCCACGTGACTTGGCATTCTCTCCATCACCTGGCATTCAGGCTCAGGGAAGTGGCCTGGCTCCAGGGCAAACTGGGAGCTGCTGCAATTTCTGACTGTGCCCTGGGTTTGCTTGGTTTGGGTTTTGTTTGTTTGTATTGATTAACACAAGATTCTTCCCACACTCCAGCATTCAGTGGTGCATGATTATGTTTATTTTCTTTGCCCCAGATACTCAGTCCACGCTTTACTCTACAGTTTTTACTTTGACATATGGATTTTCTGCTTCAAAATGGAAGCAAAGACTGGCTTCAAATTCCCTGGCAAAGCTTCTCATATGGGATACAGATCATCTCAGCTTATCTGGCTCAAGCCTGTCTGCACACAACCTTGTTTTCCTTGGAAGTTCAGTGTTGCTCTGTGCTTCATTGTTCACATTTCTCACAGCTGGAGCCATGGCAAGAGAAAAATCAGCTTTTTGTGTCTCTTCTGCACCACTGGGCAGATCACTGCTGATGTAGATGGAAATATTTGTTCCTTATAATTGTTTGGATTCAGCCTTCAACCTGGAAGTGTTCAAGGCCAGGTTGGACGGGGCTTGGAGCATCCTGGTCTAGTGGAAGGTGTCCCTGGAACTGGATGAGCTTTAATGTGCCTTCCAGCCCAAACCATTCTGTGATTCTGTAACACAAATGGGAATACAGATGCAGGAACTGCTCAGTAGTTTGTCCTACCCACTGTTTTGTGAACTTGGTCATCAACTTCCTAAGAAAGGTCTAAAAACCAGAGGAAAAAACCTACCAAGCCACTTTAGGTGGTGATAGCAAAGAGGGAGCTGTTCCCTTCAAAGGTGGAGTGAATGAGATAAAAATACACCAAAATTCATCCTGCATGGCTCCAAGAATTAAATTCATCTATTGCTGTTCCCCAGCAACCCAAAAACATCCTTTTCCCTTACATGACCAACAGGAAGAATCCAAAGAAACCCTCAGCAGGGATGGAATCAGGTTGTGAAAGAATACAGACTTGCAGCAGTGTGATGTTCTCCTGAGGAGTGGAAGCTGTTAGAACAGCACAGAATGTCTCTGTGTCAAGACTTTTGGAATTCAGAGCTCCCATGTTCAGTAATGATTTATTGTTTACTATTTTTATTCTGCTGGTTTTTTTCAGATGAGTGTCCTGGGAGAAGAGAGTCTGTGATGTGTTACTGCCCCAACACTCACAATGAGAATCACAGAATTGTATCAGAGAGCAGTTTGGGTTGGAAGATCATTAAAGATCACCCAGTCCCACCCCCTGCCATGGGCAGGGACACCTTCCACTAGCCCAGGTTGCTCCAAGCTCCATCAAACTTGGCCTTGGACACTTCAGGGATCCAGGGGCAGCCACAGCTTCTCTGGGCAACCTGTGCCAGGGCCTCCCCACCCTCACAGGGAAGAATTCCTTCCCAATATCTAATCTAAATCTGTCCTCTTTTAATTTTAAATCATTCCCCCTTGTCCTATCTGTATCTGACCATGTAAAAAGCTGCTCTGCCACATTTTTATAACCCCTTTTAAGCACTGAAAGGCTGCAATGAGGTCTCTCCTGAGCCGTCTCTTCTCCAGGCTGAACAACCCCACAAGCATAAACAACCTCGAGGCTCAGGTGTCAATGCCAGATGTGGAGCCTCCTGACTTGTTTCTATGCCTGGCACCCCCAGGAGGAAGGAAGATGGCAAATCTGCTTTGTATCCCAGCTCATCTTGTGCAGCAGCTCCTAATTAAAAAGAAAAATCCATCTATCACTTGGGATGTACAGAGTCCATCCTGAAACACCGGCACAAGAGCTGAGCTATAAGAGTTTGGTTTTGTTTCACCCAAGAGCTCCCAGAAGGTGATCTGGCTGCGGTGTCTGAGCTCTGTGAATGAATCACTGGGAAAATCCCACTGTTTCCCCCCTTCCTTGGCTGCTGCTGGTGCTCTGGCACGGCTCCCACTGCTCAGCTGGATGAGCACTCCCACCCTCAGGCCCCACACCCCATCCCCCTCCCTGTCTCCATACCCCAGCCCCAGCCTCATCCCCATCCCTACAGCCCATCCCCAAACTCCAGCCTCATTCCCATCCAGAGACCCATCCCACACCCCATCCCCATTCCCAGTCCCATCTCCACATCCCATTCCCATCTGCATCCCAATCCCCATTCTCATCCCCACCCCCATCCCCACCTGAAGCCTCATCCCCATTCCAACCCCCCATCCCCATTCCCATCCTCATCTCCACCCCTAGTCCCATTCTCCCACCTCATCGCCACATCCCATCCCCATCCCAATCCCCATCCCCATCCCAATCCCCATCCTCACGCCCACACCCCATCATCAGCCCCACCTCCAGCCCCATTCCCGCACCCCATCCCCACATCCCATCCCCATCCCTACACCTCAATCCCATCCCCAAATGCATCCCTACACCCCAGTCCGATCCCCATCCGTATCCCAATCCCCCTCCCCACACCTACACACCATTCCCATCCTCATTCCCATCCCCAGTCCCATTCCCACACCCCATCCCTATCCCCAGCCTCATCCCTACACCCCAATCCCATCCCCACCTGCATCCCCATCCCCATCCCTGCATCCCATCCCCAACCCTGCACCCTATCCCTGCAACCCATCCCGACTCCCATCTCCGTCCCCACACCCCGCTCCCGTAATCCCATCCCGACTCCCATCTCCCTCCCCACACCCCGATCCCGCAATCCCATCCCGACTCCCATCTCCATCCCCACACCCCATTCCCACAATCCCATCCCGACTCCCATCTCCGTCCCCACACCCCATTCCCGCACCCCATCCCGACTCCCATCTCCATCCCCACACCCCGATCCCGCAATCCCATCCCGACTCCCATCTCCATCCCCACCCCCCGATCCCGCAATCCCATCCCCACTCCCACCTCCATTCCCACACCCCGATCCCGCAATCCCATCCCGACTCCCACCTCCATTCCCACACCCCGATCCCGCAATCCCATCCCATCCCATCCCATCCCATCCCATCCCTCCCGCCGGTCCCTCCTCCCGTCCCGGCGCTCCCCGCGCTCCCTCCATGGCGGACGCGGGCGGGGCCGGCGCTGTGGCGGACCGGGAGGCCCGAGAGGCCTCGGGACGGGCGGCGACGGTGAGTGCGGAGGGTCCGGGGGTTTTGGGGGTTCCTTGGGGTGCTCGAGGGGGTGCGGGAGGCGTTGAGGGGAGTTGGGGATGGGCAGGGGGATGTAGGGATGGGGTGTGGGGGGGTGTGTTGGGATCCTGTTGTATGGACGGATGTTGGAACTGGGGGTTCCTTGGAGCGCTTGAGGGGGTGTGCGGGGAGGGAAAGGTCCTGGGGGTGAGCTGGGTGGACTGGGGTGGGCAGGGGGGGTGTTTTGGGGGTTCCTGTGTCAGGGAGGTGATGTTTGGGGAGCATGAGGGGCTGTGGGAGGCGATGAGGGGAGTTTGGGGCCTCAGGGGTTGTTGTGGTTGAGGAGGGAGGTGTGTGTGTTTGGATTGGGATCTTTCGGTGTGGATGTTGGATTTGGGGGTTCCTTGGGGTGCTTGAGGGATCGAGGAGGAGGATTTGGGACTCTCAGTGGGGTTTGGGTTGGGCTGGGGATCGCTTGAGGTGAGCTGGGATAACGTGAGGGTTTGGGACCTGTGGGATGGGAGTGGGATTTGGGGGTGTCTGGGGTGCTCGAGGGGTGTATGGGGCGACTTGTCAGTCCTGATTGAAGGGGTTTATGTGTGTGTTTGCTTTCAGGGTGTCTGGTTTTATGGAAGAGTGTGAGAAAGGGATTCTTTTGGGAATTTTAGGATACCTAATGTGGGGGTTAAGCATGAGTAGAGTGTAATTATGAGTAATGTGAGTGGAGCAGGGTGGATGTGGGAAGAGTCCTTAGTTGTATGGACTAGTGAGGGGCTTTGGGAGGCTTCATCTGGGTGGGGTGGGTGTATTTTTGGGAGCAGGTAAAGTGTCTGGTGTTCCTGACAGATTAAGGTGAGGCAAAGCTTCAGAGCCTCACAGAGTTGTTATGGTGTGATTTGGAGGCCTGTCCACTGGGGCAGTGGGATTGATGGAATGCTGGGGTTTGAGGTTTGCATAACATGCTTCATTCCTGATAATTCACAGGAGTTTGTGTAGACAGGAGGTTTGTGGTGGTGAAGGTTTTCTACATGCTTCCCTTTGGGGATAAGGATAAAGCCTGTAGGATTTATAGGAGCCTGTAAGCTCTGGATATGCACAAATCCTGTTTTAAAATTTGAGATAACATCGTGCTTTCAAACTGCTTTAATTCACTGCTCAGTCTGGAGAGGGGCTCTTGTTGCTGTAGGTTTGTGATGTAGCTGGTCAGCACTGCTGGGGGCATGGAGAGGGAGAAGTTGGGATGGAGCAGGTGGATACAGCCCCTGCAATCTTAAACCATGAGCATTTAACAGTGCTTTGGATTTCCTTGTTTATATATGTGAGAAGAGGGTAAAATCCACCTTGTGATCCCACGGAGATGGAGTAACTCTCCCTCATGAACCACATCCCAGTTGTTTTCTTTTCTTTGGACCGAAACCAACCCTGGAGCTGCAGCTCTTTTAAATGTTTTGTGTTTGATTGAGTCAACCTGAATCTCTCTCATAACTCCAGCATCCCACCTGTAGCTGTCCATGACTCCCTCTGGAGATTGCCTGCCTGAGGAAAGGTGCTTCAGTGCAGTAGTTATCATCATGAAGCTGTCACATGTCCAAAAAAACTTAACAGGCTGCTTCAGGACCATGGTAACATCCACTAAAGCTTTCTGCTCTTCCTTCAGCAGCAAGGTCAGGACTGGAAATAATAGTTGGATGTTGTGTTTGAAGCTTGGATGCAGAAAGAAGGGAAAGGTGGCTCTGAACAGGGGAGGGAAGTCAAATACTTGAGAGAGATCCTGGTAACAAGACATGTCTTGTTAGTGTTGTGCCATTCTTGGAAGGAAACCTTCTTCTTCTGCTGGTTAGATAGAATAATTTCTGAAAGAGCTGTATTTTTAACATCATTCCCTTCATGAACTATGCACTGGTTTGGATTTGCTCTCAGAGCCTTTTGAGTAGATTGTTTCCTAAGTACAGGCAATCAAGCAGGAGTCTGTGGAGCATGTGGGGAAGTGTGGCCCTGGTGAGTTGGGTTTAATCTCCTTACCCAGAGGAGTTGTGTAACACTGCAGCAGAGTGCAAGGGGTCTGATTAAGGCTGCCTTGATAATCCCCAGGCAGACACTGGAGAGAGTTGTCTGCTGCTTAGGGAGTGAGGGAAGGAGGAATTGTGCTTCAGGTAACTTAGACACCTACTATGGAAGTACACTAAAGAATTGTTTGTTCTAATAGTGGTAAATACTTGCTGTTTGAGCCCTGCACTAAACATTTTATTTTAAAGTGTTGTTGGATGTACAGATGCTTTAAATAGCGAAAAAACAACTTTGCTTCAGTCAGAAATTACAACTTGTTCTTCTGATGCAATTGCTTAAAATGCATCTCAACGTTCTGGCTGCTTTGTGCCAGTAAAATAGGTGGTGTGATGTTGGTGTGATGTTATTAATTGTGAGTAATTTGCTATCTGCTCAACCCAGAGACACGAGAGTACTTTGCCCAAGTTCAGGAGCCAAGGTCAAAGACCTGCCACGTACAGGTGGTTGCAGATCTTTGGGCTCCTGAGCAAACAGAGGGAGCCTGGAGGGGGAAAGGGCAGCAGGTGTGGAATAGGAACAGCATCCACTCACTGGGTTACAGGCACACCTTGACCAGTCAGTGAGTTGGGACGGTTTGTCCCGGGGGTGACGTGGCAAAAGCGGCTTGTGAGTGGTTAAAACTCCCAGGGAGGGGACATTAGTGACTGTCACAAACTCAGAGCACTCTGTTCCAGTGACAGAGGAAAAGGAAAACCCAAAGCCTCCTTGGTGGGTGCTTTGTCCCTGGAAGGAGTGTGGATTCATTTCTGCAGTGAAGTCTGGCAGTTCATTTGGAATTTGCCTGGTGGGCACCCACAGCAGATCTTTCCCCCCTCTGATGGACAGTCTTGTGCCCTTCCAGCAGGAAGGTTTGTATGTCTTGGGAAGCTGCACCACTCTATATGTGCAGTTGGTGTTGTCCTTAGTGATGATTAAATATATATAAATATATATTTAATGTTAAACTCTTAGAGGCACAGGGAGCTGAGTAATTTCCTAGGCTAGATAGGTTTTAGAAAATGTATTTGATTTTTCTAACCTTGGTGCCTTTTTTTTTTCCTGATCATCTTTTGCCTCTTTTGGAGTTATTTTGGAGTTAAACTTCATGAGTGTTACCAGCTTTTCACCATTAAACTGTGCTGCTCTGAGCAACTGTGCTTAAAAGTTGGCTGTGTTAAACTTAATATTTCTGAGTTAGCAGCTGTATTTTTTTTTGTTTTTATTTCACTTTTATGTTAATTTTCTGCACTGTTTCTTTCATGGCTGCTCCCACAGCACACTGAAGAACAATGTGATGTTTCAAGCTTGACTAACAACAATCTTGATTATTGTTGAAATTCCTTTTGCTGGGTGTTGACATGAGGTTTGTGAGCTTGGTCTGATTTTACTCAACTGGAGAAGAACTGTGAGAGGAGACAGGGGAAAAAGAATAACAGCTAATCCTTTAATTTCCATTTTAAAAGTTCAAAATAACGCTTCTCAGGAGATGTCTGATCTTCTGTGCTTTTAATTTGCTTTTCTAAGGAAACAAGTTATGTACTTTCTGATAATTGGAGTTGCTTTAACCTGCTGGCAAATTGCTGCCCCCTTGGACAGAGGGATTGTTCCCACAAGCTGTGTGGAAATGATTCCCCTGGAGCAGAAATGAGACCCTCTTAGTGCTGCTTGTGGTAGGAACTCAACCTTTATTAGAAACCAGAGCAGCTCTAAGAGTTTCTGGTGCCTGAACTAGAAGGGGTTTTGCTCCCTGGGCTTCTTAGACGAGAAATCATGTCCTGATGAGACCCATTTCAAAGATACTTTGAGCATCCTAATGAACTGTGTGATACAGGGCTGGTTAAAACAGTCCTTCTCTATCTAAACTTGGAGTTCACAGGGTGATTTTATTTCTTTCTTTTTATTTCCCTAATGCTTTGTTTATGTAGTTTGCCTGAAGCCATGTAAATGCCTTTATTTTTCCTTTTTTTTTTATTTTTCCTTTTTCTTCCTTGACTTGTCTCTGATAATCCCTTAAAATCCACTGATTTAGAGCTGCGATTTTACTGGGCTAAATTTTAAAAAATTAGGATTGGGGCATCATAAACATTTTGCATATCATTTCATAATGTCTTTGTGTGTAGAAATTAATATATTAATTAGAAAACGAGTTGTTTTTTTGAATGTGTGTAGAAATTAATATATTAATTAATTAGAAAATGAGTTGTTTGTTTTCCCTTAGGCAAGATGCTTTCTAGGATGTGTTTACCCACTGCAGGGGAGTTGTTATAGTAAATATGCATGTAAATAGAGGTTAATAATTAGGGGTTTTTAATGTTCAATATGGTTCTCTTTCAGATATTATGTGAGCTGCTGTGTTAGTCCTCTGGATCCTCATGGTATGTCTGAAGGACAGATCTCTGCATGTTCTGAATGTCCCAGGTAAATCCCAATAACAACTTTCCATGGGAGTTTGTGACCTGTTCAAGAGCAAGAAGACAAGAGAGGGCAGCTTTTATTTTATATTTTTATATATTTTTATTCTATATTTAGCCCTAGGTGAGTCTAAAAAGAGCCTGACAGGCTGTAGCCTGAAATTTATGTTTGGATTTGTGTGTTACAGTAGAAAATCAGGGAAGCTGTTTGCAGCTGTTTGCAACTCCAGAGGTGCAGCAGGTCCCATAAATAAGAACTTTACTCAGCGTTTCTGATGCTTAAATAAAAGCAAGGCAGGGAAAACAGGGATGTTTTCCAGGGAGATAATTCCCCTTTTAATCACCTTTTAGTCTGAGAGAGGCAAAAAACGGGCACAGCCACGACCAGTTTGTTGTCCTGCTGTGTTGCAGGAGGTGCTGTTCACTCTCAGTGCTGAATAAACTCTTCCCCTGACATATTCCTGGCTGGAATTTTGGGCTTGGAAACAATCTCACCTCCCTGCCCGCTGTGTGATGTGCCATTTCCAGGTTGTCCTCATGAATACTCCCGTGGAGGATGTCCCTGATCTTCTTCGCCTGCGTGGTGAGGGTGAGGGATGGACTTCCCCTCTCGGCCTCCACGGATTTTCATTTCAACCAGGACTTTCTGGACTGCAGGAGGAGATTAAAGGTTTTATCCTCAGTCCTGGCCCGGTACCCGAGTCGGGGCACAGCGAAGGGACGGAACCTGAGCATCCAGTAAGTTGATTTTTTTATTTTAAGGCTTTTATTTTTGAACTAATTATCTTGGGAATGAGTAGAATTTTGGGAATAGTCTGTAGGGATTTCTGATTCCCATCTGAAATCCCACTGTGCATGGCTGGGTTGTGAACTCCACTATTTCTCAGCACTCACCTCCTGCTGAATTTACTGAGCATGTGCTCACTGAATGTGTATTTTATATATTTTATATGAATATCTATTTATGTATTTTCATACATATTTTAATATAGAAATGTTATGTATACAAATATAAATTATTTTATAAAAATGTTATATATTCTTAGAAATATATTTATATTATTTTAAAAATTTATATTCTTTTAAAAATTTATATTATTTTAATAATTATATATTTCATACATATATTAATATGGAAATGTTATGTATACAAATATAAATTACTTTATAAAAATGTTATATATTCTTATAAATATATTTATATTATTTTAAAAATTTATATTATTTTAAAAATTTATATATTTTCATACATATATTAATATGGAAATGTTATGTATACAAATATATTATTTTATTAAAATGTTGTATATTCTTATATTTATATTATTTTAACATTTTATATATTTAATATGTAAATGTATATTTTGTATATTTTCTACAAATATCTATATATTTATATATTTTCATACATATATTAATATGGAAATGTTATGTATACAAATATATTTATATTACTTTATAAAAATTTATATTATTATAAACATATTTATATTTTAAAATTGTATATATTTAATATGTAAATGTATATTTTATATATTTTTATGAATATCTATTTATATATTTTCATACATATACTTATATTAATATGTAAATGTTATATATACAAACATATTTATATTATTTTGTAAGACATTTATATATTATTATAAATATATATTATTTTTAATTTACATATTTAATATGTAAGTGTATATTTTATATATTTTCTACAAATATCTATTTATATATTTATTTTCATACATATACTTATATTAATATGGAAATGTTATGTATACAAATATATTTATATTATTTTATAAAAATTTTATATATTCTTACATTTATATTCTTATAAATATATTTATATTATTTTAAAACTTATATATTTAATATGTAAATGTATATTTTGTATATTTTCTATAAATATCCATTTATATATTTTCATACATATATTAATATGTAAATGTTATGTATACAAATATATTTATATTGTTTTATAAGAAATTTATTATTATAAATATATTTATATTATTTTAAAATTTTATACATTTAATATGTAAATGTATATTTTATATATTTTCTACAAATATCTATTGATAGATTTATATATTTTCATACATATATTAATATGGAAATGTTATATATACAAATATATTTATATTATTTTATAAAAATTTTATATATTCTAATAAATATATTTTTATTATTTTAAAATTTTATATATTTAATATGTAAATGTATATTTTATATATTTCCTACAAATATCTCTTCATATATTTATATATATGACATAAATATGGGAATCTTCGACATAAATATGGGAATTTTTGACATAAATATGGGAAACTTTGACATAAATATGGGAATTTTTGACATAAATATGGGAAACTTTGACATAAATATTGGAATCTTTGACATAAATATAGGAATTTTGGACATAAATATGGGAAACTTTGACATAAATATGGGAAACTGACATAAATATGGGAAACTTTGACATAAATATGGGAAATGATATAAATATGGGAATTTTTGACATAAATATGGGAAACTTCAACATATATTTGGGAAACCTGACCATAAATTTGGCTTCAGTGTTGGAGAAGCCCCTTTTGGAGTAGAATTTTTCTCTGCTGGTTCTTTCAAAGTTGGTTTTCTGACCCCCTTGTTCCTCACTGATGTGATTTAAAGAAAATGTCCTCGATTGGGACTGATGCACCAACTTAATAAAGTCCATCTTGTGATATTCAGGGTGCTCAGCTGTCCTGGGTGAGTTAAGAATAAATAATTATCTAAGAATAATTAAATCTCCAGGGGCTGCAGGGCTGTGACAGCGAAAAAACCAGACCTTTTTTTGCAGTCTGCTCCTCCAGCTCAGCCTGTACAGTCTGTGTTGACAGCAACCATTGAATCCTCGTGCTCAGCAGGACTTTTACCTTTTTATGTTGATTGCTGTTTTATTTTTCCCTCTTTTCCAGCTTCCTCTCCTCTGGGGATGTTGCCTGCATGGCCATCTGTTCCAGCAGCTACTCCACCATCATGGCCTTCTGCTTCCTGCAAGAGCTTCACTGGGAATTTGCTGCTTCCTACGACACAACCAGCATCCATTTGGCTTCCAGGCCATATGCTTTCATTGAGTTTGGTGGGTAATTTTGGTCTCTAACAGTAAAAATTCCGTGTCTTGCTACTTTTACCATGTTAAATAGTGTCTCCTGGCCAAAGCCTGGTTGTGAAAGTGCACCTGGGTGTGCCTTTGTCTGTGTGTGTGTTTTAAATCTTGTTTCTCAGCACCATAGCCACAAAGCTCCTGCTCAGTTTAGTGAACATATATATTTATAGACCACTACATAAATATATGTGAGGCACTTATATATTATACTTAATATTTTATGTATTATATTTATAGAAATGGCCTTTACAAATATATATATTTATGATATATCAGCACACAGTCACTTTATGTTTATGCACACACACATTTACATGTATTGGTATTTTTAGATATATTTTGCTTATTGTCATTTGTTGTAGCAAAGCTTTCTGCTCAGTGGGCAGTGCTTGTTCCTGTTAGCAGCTGGACCAGCATGGAATTCTGCTTCTTTAAAAGGGCATCCTGGTGCCTTGGAACGACTGAGTTTAGGAGGAGAAGTTTATTCAAGAAATTAAGGAGGGAGAAATGAAGAAATTTACTTAAACTCATAAGAAATGAGTTTTAACTTGTGATTGCAAGGAGGGGGGAAGATCTTAATGCCTTAAACTACTGGATTATTGGGTGTGTAGTGGACACAATACTCTGGTGATTAATAAACCAGCACAGAAGAACAAGAAACTGATATCTCAGCCACTTTCCAACATAATTAAAACATCTGATGAGTGGAGACAGATGAGAACAGGGAAAAAAAGGGAGACAGAGCAGATTATTGGGAGACAGAACAGATTATTGTGGGCAGCTTTGTTTCTGACCTGACTTAGAACCTCATAAAGCTTCAGAGTTTCTTTTTTAACCTGATATAAATTGTTTTCTTGCCAAGTAGCAACTGCTCTACTGAACCTCTCCCACAATTCCCTTGCAGTGAGGAACTCTCCTCTGGGACAGGATGGAATCCTGCAGTGGGTTTCCACCTTCTGTCCAGATTGCAGCCAATTTTTTTTTTTAAGCTCATGCTTAAAAGATTGAGAAATCCACAAGGAAAGCTTATTAAACACTTGCCTTCTTGGATTTTGGGTGGATTCCCTGCAGGGCAGGTTACAGCCATGATGTCATTTTAGGTTGAGATCCACATTATTCCTTTCTTTTTTTTAACTGGAATAGGAAGTGGGGAATTTCTGCCCTCTTTTAATTGCATGAGGGTCTTTTTTTAAAAGAAAAAACACACTTTTTTTTCATTTTTAGTATTATACTTTGTTACTGAGTTTACATAATATTGCTGTGTGATTACTGATTTATTTATTTAATCATCTTCTTCCCTGTGTTTGGATTTAAGAAGCACTTGGTGCCTGAGATTTTAGCCTTTTGTCTGGTAGTTGCAGATATTATTGTTGTTATTATTATTATCATCATTATAATATCATTATCATTATTATTTTAATTATTAATATTACTTATTATTCTATATTATACATATAGAATAATGTAGATATTCTTGCCTTCTCAGCAGGCTGACGTGGTAAAATGCAGGATTTTTCCCTAAAGAATGCTCATGGCACTGTGTATTCCAGCACAACATGACTAGAGCTTAAGCTATGTTTTAGAATAGAAAGAATATGTAATTAATTAATAAATGCAAATATATAAATGATATATAAATATTCTGTATTTATATAGAATATTTAAACCATATCTAAATAATAGAGATAAGTGAATAAATATAAATACATAAAAATGATATAATACAGATACATAAGTATAAATAATATATAATAATACATGTAAATAATATATAATATATATAAATACTGTAGAATTACATTTATAGGGACAAGTTGCCCAGAGAAGCTGTGGCTGCCCCATCCCTGGAAGTGTCCAAGGCCAGGTTGGAGCAACCTGGGATAGTGGAAAGTGTCCCTGCCCATGGCAGGGGATGGAACAAGATGGTCTTTAATATCCTTCCATTATCACATTCTGTGATGTGCAATACCTTGAGGAAGCATTTTTTTCCCATTTTTTAACCAGCAGTAAATTTTATACCTGAAACTAATAAGAAATGAAGAAATTAAAACCAATTTAAAAAGACCGCCATGATGTGATTGAGAATTTCCCTACTTCGAGTTCAATAATATTAAGGGTTAATAATTAAGCAGTTAAACTTCTGCAGAGCTGACTGAAGCAGCTTTCTCTGGTTGTTGCAGATAACACCATTCAGAAGGTGAAATTCCATTTCAACAGCACCCGTGGCTCTCGAGCCAAGGCCAACTGGGAGAAGGTGGAGGAGGAGCTGAAATTCCAGCCCCCAGTTCAGCTGAAACTGGAGGACACGGAGCTGCTGAATGGGGTGACCAACGGTGGCCCCTCAGGAGTCCATGTGGAGGTTGGTAAGTTGCTACTACACAAGGTGACAGCAGATTTCCTGCCCCTCATTCTGCAAATGGCACACAGCAGGTTCCTTTTGTGTTGAGAAATGCGTGTTTATATGGGGTGTGTGAAGCAAAAAACGACTTTTCTCTCATAGGAAACAACATTTGGAATTCACATCCCGGCAGGTAAAGTTAATCAGTGCCTTTAAGGAGCTGTGGTGGTGTCTTTTTCCAGCCTTAGATCAGCTTCTCTGTATGGAAAGTTGGTTCTAACTGGGCTTGGTGTTTGCCATGTTAAATTCTCCTGCTTTTAAAATCCTTGTTTGTTCAAATTTCTGTGGCAAGAGGAGCTCAAAGGATTCACAGCTTGTGCAAACTCGTAATAGAAGATACATAATTATGGTCTGAATGAGTTTCTTCAGTCTTGAGGCAAGAAAAGATGAGGAGAATATGAGCTGAGGGTAAAACTCTTGTTCCCAGACTGCCTTGAGTTGTTCTCCCCTCTTTGCTTTCCCCTTTGACCTTATTCTTTACAATTTCATGCATTAGCCTAAAATTCTGAAAGAGGATTTGTGTATCTGTATAAACAACACACAGAGCCTTGACAAGAGACTTTTCTGTACCAAAACCTGACATTCAAAGTTCCAGCCTCTACTTCTTCATTATAAAAATGGCTCATCTTATTTGTGTTTCAGCTGCATAGTCACAGTCCTGCCTTCCCCCTCCACAAACAAAATCACAGAACCATTTAGGTTGAAAAAAAACCCCTTAAGATCATCGAGTCCAACAGGAAACCAAACACTGCCAAGTCCACCACTAAACCCTTCCCTGTTTTAATCCCATTAACATGATGGTTTAGGTGCAGCTGGAGTGCCATGAGCTTGTATTTCCTCCTTTTTTTTTTTTTTGTTGTTCTTGGCTTATGAAACATTAATAAAATTAAGTTCCACTTGCTCAGTCTTATTCTTTGTGATGGATGAGCTGGAATCTAATTGACATAGGTATTTTAAATTAAAATATAGCAGGGCAGTGGCCAGGAGGAATTAAAAATAGAGTTGAAAGGCCTGTATTTGCCAGTCAGGTTTGTGAGTGCTCCTCAAGCTGTGCTTGAAGGTTAAATCTTTTCATGATGTGACAGGGTGTAGAAATTCTTTGCACTGGTTTTTTCCCTTTTGAACAGGTTCAGTGCCAGTAAATATTTGCAATCCAGTCTGTGCCCACAGATCAGAAATACATTTTCAGTTTCCCCCCTATTCCTAATTGCTTTCCATCTGGCTTTTTATTTCTGGCTCTCCTCTCTGCTCTAACCCAAATACTCTCACAGATTGTTCTGCCTTTATTTTAAGGCTCATGTTTGTGATCATCTGTTTCCCTCCAGACTCTGGAGTCGGCTTTCCTGGCTTATGGCTCTCCCCTCTCATCATTCCCTTCCAGCTGAATCCCTACTTTGCTGCTCTAAGTTTAGCTGAGTGCAGAGTGTTTGTTCCCAAATTGATGTTATTTATGTGATGGCCCTGCTGTTCTCAAAGTGCTGTGGTTGCAGGTGAGCAGGATTTCATTGTGTCTGCATTCCCTAGTGCAGATGGATCAATCCATGGATTCTCTAGTGCACATAGATCAATCCATGGACTCCCTAGAGCAGATAGATCAATCCATGGGTTCCCTAGAGCAGATAGATCAATCTATGTATTCCCTAGTGCAGATGGATCAATCCATGTGTTCCCTTGAGCAGATAAATCAATCCATGGATTCCCTAGAGCAGATAGATCAATCCATGGATTCCCTGCAGCAGACAGATCAATCCATGTGTTCCCTAGTGCAGATGGATCAATCCATGGATTCT
>JAWWLV010000088.1:2195473-2209849 GCA_035041135.1 Platyrinchus mystaceus
ATCCATGGATTCCCTGCAGCAGACAGATCAATCCATGTGTTCCCTAGTGCAGATGGATCAATCCATGGATTCTCTAGAGCAGATGGATCAATCCATAGATTCCCAAGTGCAAATAGATCAATCCATGTGTTCCCTAGTGCAGATAGATCAATCCATGTGTTCCCTAGAGCACATAGATCAATCCATGGATTCTCTAGTGCACATAGATCAATCCATGGATTCCCTAGTGCACATAGATCAATCCATGGATTCCCTAGTGCACATAGATCAATCCATGTGTTCCCTAGAGCAGATGGATCAATCCATGTGTTCCCTAGAGCAGATAGATCAATGCATGGATTCCCTAGTGCAGATAAATCAATCCATGTGTTCCCTAGAGCACATAGATCAATCCATGGACTCCCTAGTGCAGACGGATCAATCCATGTGTTCCCTAGTGCAGATGGATCAATCCATGGATTCCCTAGAGCAGATGGATCAATCCATGTGTTCCCTAGAGCAGATAGATCAATCCATGTGTTCCCTAGAGCAGATGGATCAATCCATGTGTTCCCTAGAGCAGATAGATCAATCCATAGATTCCCAAATGCAAATAGATCAATCCATGTGTTCCCTAGTGCAGATACATCAATCCATAGATTCCCTAGTGCAGATGGATCAATCCATGGATTCCCTAATGCACATAGATCAATCCATAAATTCCCTAGTGCACACAGATAAATGCATGGGTTCCCTAGAGCAGATAGATCAGTCCATGGATGATCCATGTTGGTGTTAAACAGGCAGAGGCCTCTGCTCACAAAAATCTCTGATGGGCAGAGGTTTCAGTTTCTTCCTTGTGTGAGGGTGTTTTCACAGAGCTGTTCTGTGCCTGTTCAAACCTGCAGGTGCATTTTGCCTGAGGGTGCTACAGAACCATAACCCACAGTTCTCAAACGTTCCTGTGTGGATCTGGTGCTCTGAAATGCACAACTAGTGCACTTTGAAGAATCAAATCAGTTTGAAACCCAGTTAAAAATTATTTGTGCTTGTGCAAAATTGTGCTGTCTTGGACTAAGTGCTTGTAGTCTCCTGTTCCCTTATTTAATTTAATAAGCCATTGTAATATGAAATTCTCTTCAAATTGTGACTGAATTCACACAAGGAAGTGTGATAATTTTTCCCTTAGCAGGACCCATCTCACTTTCCTGTGCAGTTTCAGCTTGTGAATTAAACCTCAGAATTGAATGGCAGAAATAAAGCTCCACGATTTCAAGATCGGTTCTGAGAACAGAATCCAAACTCTGAGCCCTGGATATTTTAATCTCTCCTGCATCTGTGACAGCACTTCTTTTTATCCTCCTGGACTAAGGAAACTGTAACTTTTACATAATATTCCATTGCTGCAGAAGGAATATATGGAGACCTGCATTGTTCTTCCCTGGGGACTGGGAACTCCTGACACGTGTAGGGTGCAGGATCCTGTTCAATAAATGACACTTGTGCTGGACAGTTTTAATTTGTTTGAGAGACATTTTGTGCCTCTGGAGTAAATCTTAAAATCTGAGGAAAAGAAAGAGTCTTTATTTGGAAAGTTGTGTGTGAGAGAGAGAGCTGTAACATGATTTAATTGATCAAAAGTAGCAGGAAACTGAATTCTGGGGTCAGTGAGTGAACAAAGATGCTGCCACAGTTTCTGTTCAGGGCACTGTTTGGGCCTTAAATGTCACTGCTAGCAAAAAAAAGAAAGAAAGCCAAATTGCCTTTGATGACAGAATTACACCACTCTGACTATAATATACAGTAATACTCCAAAAAGTGACACATATCCAATGGAATTAATGCAGTTGCTTTGGAGCTGAAATTATGGATGTGTGTGTGCCAGACAAATTAATTACAGAGACCCTTAGAAAAGATGCTTTACATCTCTCTGTTAATTTGGCACCAGATTTTTTTTTTTTTTACATTCATCTCTCAAAACCTCTTGAAGGAGAAGACACTGAAGTGGAGCCAGAGTTTACCAGCCAGGATCTGGATACACCTGGACAGGAGAGAGAAGATCCTGAGAGCTGGGGAGGCTTCCTGAGGGCTCAGATTCATTCCCTCCTGTGTCTTGTGGTGCAGGAGAGGGTTTGAGCTGCAAATTCCCCTTTTTTTTTTATTAAGCTGGCAGTGTCCTACTTGTGGTGACCCAAAGGCAGGGATGGAATGTGGGTGAGTGTCCAGGTGTGGAATCTGTGGTTGGGCGAGCGAGGGAAAACCTTAGGTGGGCTTTGGGACAGCCCTGGATTAGAGGCAGCAGATTCCCAAGTTAAACACACACTTATGGTAATTGCTTTGACCTTAATTAGGTGTCTTATCAATGAGATTATCCTGAAGAAATGGTGTTAGGGAGTGTGGGTGTTAAGCAGTAGTGGAGAAGGTGGATAATTCCCTACCTGTGGAATGTGGGCAGCCTGAGCCCTCAGAAAGAAATACATAATTACTGGTTAAGGAAGAGATGATTTGCTGTCTTGCTGTTATGGGTGTCAGGAATCCAAGCCCTTTCCCAGACCTTTGGGTGCTGGAAGGCTTTTCTACTGACCTGTGAGGAGTGCTAAACGTGCTAATCTGCTGTAATAAACACTTGCAAAATATCTCTGTGCACCATAATGCAAGACACTGATGCCAAATGGGTCAAGAAAAATTCTATTCTTGATCTGTTTAAAAAATACTCCAGAGCTCTTGCTGATTTCTAGGTGTCTGAAGAACAGAACAGTGTAATGCAACAACAAAAAATGGTTTTTCTGTTCATAATTAGTCTCCTCTGGAGCAAGCAGGAAAGGTTTTGAAAATGTTTAGAACCCACAAAAGCCGATTTGGGTTGTTTTCTGTTAAAAGATTCAGAGCAGTAGTGCCACTAATTCTCACTAATGTATGATTTTCTTTCTTTTTAAGTCCCTACTTACAGAATGCAGCCTGTGACCCCCCTGGGGATCCTGTCCCTTGTCCTCAACATCATGTGTGGAGCTCTGAATCTCATCCGAGGGGTCCACCTGGCAGAATATTCCTTTCAGGTACCTCTGATGGCACTGAATCCTGGGAATGAGCCCAAGGCAGAGAATTCCTTGGGTAACCATGTTGAGGGTGGCTATTCTGCTGGCTAACTCACCTGCTGGACCTGCTGTGTTTAGTTGTATATCACAACATTTTGCCTTTTATTCTGCTTAAAATCTATAGAAATATTTTACTCTTGCCAGCCTGGCTGGATTTATTTTTTTTCCCCCCTCCTTTTCTTATATTTTATTTTAGATCCTTCTCTGTAATTTTTTTTTTTTTTAATTAACATGAACCTGCAAACAACATTTTAAAAGCAAAAGTATCCTGCCTGTGTGCTGACACAGTTTTATTTAGCAGGAACTGTCACATAACCCTGAGTTCTTGGTGTCTTTTCTCAGTGATAATTGATCTTGGTGTTTAACACTGTTACAGTCAATCAGCATAAACTAAGATGAGAGGTACTTGACTATTTTTATGGTGTTCTCAAATATCAAGCAGCACTTGCTAAAAACTGTGCCTGACGTAGTTGTTTGTCACTTCTTTTAATCCCAACAGGAGGACCATGAAGGAATTGGGAATGTGATAGCTTTTTTTGTACCTTTTCTAGCCTGTGTTTTTCAGGTATGTTCACTGTCAGTAAGATTCTTTCTGATTCTTTTCATATTCTAATACACAAGACAGGGTGATTTTCAGCTAAGCTGAGGTTTTTAATATCCTACCTGAAGGATTCCACTGAGGCATTCCAGTGGGATCACTGGAAATACAGTTAAATTTGGCACAAATTTATGGCACAAAATGACAGCTAAAATGGCATAAATACAGTTAAAGGCACAGTTTGACCCTTGTCAAATTGCAGTTGAGTAGGATAAATAAATGCTCTCCCCAAGAAGGTTCTTTCCCAAAGGGATGAGTGTCCTGTCAGTGCCAGACTTAGTGATGGGCTTTTGTATTATCACCACCTTGAAAGGCCTAAGCAAATCTTAGCAACACTATTGAAAATGTTTTAATTTACATTGAAAATTGCAATCAATTCTGGTGGCAAATGCAGTGCTTGACTTCCTCAGACCTTTCTTTTCCCTAATGAGTTATTTTTGCTGACTTTCTTATGCCAGAAGTGTTGGAGGAAAATAAAATGTGCTCCAATTTTTCTTGAAAAATTCCTTGAATTCCTAAAACAGTCCTGCATAGCCTTTAACTTAAGGGCAATATGTTGTTGGAAAATCTGAATTATTTAGCCTGCAGCAGTTGGGTTACTGGGAATAACATAATGCCTACAGTGTGTTCATTCCCTTGTACTGTTGCATTTGAATGATGGTTTGAGGACCACTCTCTGCAGGTTTCTGTTTATTTATGGTGTTTAAAACTTGCAGAGAGGTAATTTACTGTATTATGATAGAATTCAGTGTCTTTCAGCCTTCTCAGGGCAGAGCTTTAAGGTGAATATATTAATTTAGATCTAAATTCTTGATGCCAGTGGCTCTTCCCAAAGAAAGGCTCTGTCCTGCTTTTTTCCCAGTCAGTACCTGGAGCCAGGGAAGCTCAATAAAGGAATGTTGTCTCTCATCCTTTTGATTTACAGCAGGCATCTTCCCAAAATGCCTGTGCCTAAATTGCAGTGATCTCTGCCTGTGGCACCAGCACAGTTGGAAACTGTGACCTGAAGTGAGAAAGGCTGAGCTGTTGCTGCCTGAGTTAAAAAAAGGGAATCTTCTGTCAGCACTTGGAGCTTTCAGTTTGCTCCTGAAAGGGTTGCTGTGCTCTTCACACATCCTCAGCAAGTGGGTTCCACCTGTCCCAAGCAGCAATTCCCACTGTATCCCTGTAGTTTCTGTAGCTCAGCCCTGACACTGCCTCTCTGCTCCTTTTGCAGTGTTACCTGTACCTCTTCTACAGCTCTGGCAGGAAGGTGAAGACATTTGTGCTCCTTTTCTGTGTCTGTTTTTGCAACATCCACCTGTATGGATTAAGGAACCTCTGGCAAATCGCCTTCCACATGGGAGTGGCATCCCTTTCCTCCTACCAGATCCTGACAAGGCAACTCCTGGAGAAACAGCCTGACTGTGGTGTGTGAAAAGACACTTGGGGTTTGCTACTCCATTTTTACAGCTGGTTGGTCTTTCTTTTTGTGTTCACCTGGCCAAAAACAGCTGGGGGGGTGTTTTTAGGGATTTGTGACAGTGGCTGTTGCAAGGAGGGTGGTTCCCAGCAACTTGAAATAAGTAGGATGCTGGAATCCTGTCCAGCACACAGTGAGTGAGGAGTGTGGCTGTGTGTAACGTGGTGATGGTGCACGGGGCATCTTGTCAGGTGGCATCAACAGAGGGAGGTTCTTGCCATCAACAGGCTTTTACACCTTGACTTACACCATCCACACAGCATTTTGCCTTTTGTCTTTCTGGCCCTGTGACAGTTTGGCAGGTCAGTGTCTTGCCCTGCTTCTGAAAATGTGTAGTAAAACGAAGATAAAAGCGATGGGGAACTTTTTTGTCTCTGGAATTTGTGGAGGGTTAAGATTTCTTGGCAAATGTAAGTCAAGGGTTCGTTTGCTGCAATGGGGTGAGTTCACAGTCAGTGGGAAAAATGGTTAGGGGAAGTTTCAGGGTGATTTGTGTGGGTTTTGAAGGGCAGGAACAGGCTGTGGCTCTTTTAAAAACCATAAAGGCTATAAATATCTCCTGGCTAAACTGCACATCGTAGTTAAGTGTGTGCTCAGTGCTTAATTGCAACAGTGCTTGGGCAGCATAAAATAAACCAAGTGAGTGATCTCTCAGCTCAAGTGGCCTTAGTTTCCTTGGTTAAGGTCACTTTTAGTCCAAGGGCAAGTCCATGTTTGCTTGGTCTGTATGGATAATAAATCTTCCAAGCCTGCTTGTGCCAGGCCTTTGACTCCTTCACCCGTTTAAATAACGTGTGGCTGCTGAGGAAAAACCCATTTCCAGGAGTGGAAAGCCAAGAGCAGGTTCTCTTCATTCTGCAGAACACCTTCAGTTGATGGAGTTCTTACACTCAGCTGAGTTTCTGAGTGTGCACTTTGGAATATAGGACTGCAGAGCTGGAATTCTCCCCC
Organism: Platyrinchus mystaceus; assembly: GCA_035041135.1. Classification (NCBI taxonomy): domain Eukaryota; kingdom Metazoa; phylum Chordata; class Aves; order Passeriformes; family Tyrannidae; genus Platyrinchus; species Platyrinchus mystaceus. Next base: position 2,201,559 of record JAWWLV010000088.1, read on the forward strand.
TCTGCTGCACTGGCCGTGCTGGTATGTCACGTGTCCGGGTGCAGTTGGGCATTTTAGAGCATAGATGAATAATTTAGGGCTGTCTGCTAAAAGAAAAATGCATATCATTTCGATGCAGCAGGGTTGTAGGGATTCAAATCCAGATGTAGGGGACTGTAGGTGTGTTATTGTGGAATTGTGGTCCTAAAATTTCCCTTTTTATTTTTGTTCTTGAGAATTTTTTTTTTTCTTTCCGGTCTCCCCGTTTCATTCGCCAAAGATTTATTTTCCTCTCACATAATCTCTACCTCTGGTTGCAAAGAGATTGATTAATTAACATGCAGCTGAGTTGTGCTTCTTTGCAGGAACACTTAAAAAAACATGACTTTCTTGTGTCTCAGTGAATTTTCCCGAAATCTCAGGATGCAAACACGGGTATCAGTGGAGGATGAGACCAGGAATTTGTGGTGCTGTTCCTTTGGAAGCAGTTCTGGGTGCAGCTGATTTCCACAGCAGCAGGGATAGGCTGCCCATCACAGCCTGACCAGTTTCTAGGACATCAAGGGACTTAATTCCAGAGCTTTTCCCGGGAGGAAAATGTAGATATTTCTTTTTCATTGCACTTACTGTAACACTGACATCATAAAGAAGCCTCTAAATGTGAGGAATAGTGTGGTAGGAATGATGGAGGGATATTTTAGATACCCTAAAGAATACAGCTGGAGCTGTGTGCCATGAGGGAAATGGATTAAAGCTGTAATAAGGGAGTGGATTAAAGTTGTTTGTCTGTCATTATCCCAGTTCTCTTTGAGTGGAAAAGTGAAGCCAGAACTCAACCACTGTCCTGAAGGCACCCAGGTGACCCCACAGATGTGAGGAGTTATAATTCATATCCTGCTGTAATTTTTCATGCTGGTCAGTCCCAGTTTTCCTTGGGAAGGTTCTTTTGGAGGCCTCATGGGAACTAAGCCACGAGTTTGGATTACAAGTTTTTAAAATAAAAAAGAAAATCTGAAAAAAATAACGCCCCAAAATTCTGATACTGGAAATGTTGCACTTTAAGGGTACTGGATCTGATTGTGCTTTCTAGGAACAGAAACTGAGTGTCAACCCACTGAGTTATCATGGGGAATCATCCTGTGGGGAAAGGATGGAGGATTTTATACTTCAGACGGACAAAACTTTGGGAAAAGGACTTTAGTGACTCCCTGCTCCTGCCTTTTTACCCTAAATCTGGCTAAATAATCCAAAAGAGCTTTCCTCTTCCTTGGCTAAAGCCAGGCTGCTCCAGCTAAAGGCACACAGAGCATTTACAGCTGAGGCATTCCTCATGCTTGGACTGGAAGAAGCTGTAACATTCCTGATGCTACCCAAGCATCCAGCTGTTTGCTGTGTCCTAAAACAAATCCCTGGGCCGGGTGGTGTCACCCACAGCTCTGCAGCAGTGCTGCAACAACATGTCTGGGTAATTCATGTGATTAACATAAAGTGGATAAAGGTTAAATTCAGCTTTAATTTAATTTTTTTTTCCTTAAAATATCTCAGTAAAATCAACCCAAACCCATTGCTTCAGTTCTGCCTTTGCCTAAACTGATATTTCTTTGCTCTGTGGATTGATTGGAGGATGTGACTGGATCTTTACACCTTTCCTACCCCATGACCAAAGCTCTGCTTTGCTGTTAGTCTTAATCCCTTTGCAACCTTTTCCCCCCTCTGTAATATGTGTAACCCATCTTAAGGCATCTCCATGGATTAGTCTGTGTGCACTAACACTTTGTAGCTTTGGGCTGGGATTCCAGGATGAGGCAGAGCTCACTCAGCTGGCCCCATTTCTGTTTTTAATGCTGGTATTTGGAGTGGCTCCCCCATCCACGTGGTATTTATACAGTTAAGCATCTTCTCCTGGTGGAACAGCAGAGAGGAATAGAGTAGTTTACAAGGATCTCAGTGCTTTAAGATGTAATAAAAAAGAATGACTTGCAGTTTGAGTACATGAGGTCTGACTCACAACGTGGGATTATTCCTGTGTTGAACCAAATCCCCAGGGAGGAATCCGGCGCTTTTTGTTCCACTTTAAACTGTTTAATGTGGTTTGAATTGCATCTTCTTAATTCTGTCACTTTGCAAGATAAGTCTGTTGGAAACTCTTTTCCTCACCCAGCAGCTCAGAACAAGAAAATTGGCAAAGAATAAACTCCCATAATTTCCAGATTTTCAGTGCTTAGTCACTTTATGAAGCTGATAATTTTCTGTGGGTTTTTTTTTTTCCCTTTCTCCCAAAAACCTGTTGAGTTTGTAGAAGGTGGGCTGGTACCTTTTTAGACATTTTTGCACTGTATTAATAATTGAACCTGTGTAAATGTGTATAAAATCATTTTGCATGTATATATGTACATATATCTAATAAATGGCTTTTTTTTCTAATGTTTGTCTTCATTTAGAGTTTTGAATTAACTGATTGTATCAAAAACAAGTTGATCAGCTTTTCATTTTTGGAGACACCTTTAGTGTTCTGTGTGGCATCAGTTGAGCTACATAAATACCTTTATAAATATGGGTGTAGAAGCTTTGTCATCCAAGCAAGAGATTGCAGCAGGCTGTGATATAATCTTTTTATAGCTTTAACTACCTTGCTTTTTAATTTCAGAGACTGTTACAGGGGCTTTTCCTGCAAAACTTGTATTTTGAAGTGTTGAAGTGTGTGAAATAAGATGTAACACAGTCCCCTAGGAAGTGGCAGTTGGCTGTTGGAATATTAGCCTGGTCTCTGATTGGAAATAGGTCAGTCAGTCCCTACTTAGAGCTTGTGGACTTTTTTTTGGCCAGTTTCAGCCCTGAAGACACCAATCCATCAGCTTTGTAGCAACTGATGTGACAGAAAATTCAGCTTTCCCACCACTGGAATGTGGTGGGTTCATGGGAAAGGTGCTTTGTGGGACAGGACTGAGAGGACCCTGCTGGATCAGGAACCAGAATAATCAGAATAAGGTAAAAATCAAAGAGCTGGAAGAAATCAGGCTCGTGGAATTACTGGTTTCTTCCCATTTTTCTTCTCCCTGGTTCTCCACAGGAATGACACCTTCAAAGGGAGAGAGAGTGGGTTTAGATCAGATATTAGGAAGGAATTCTTCCCTGTGAGGGTGGGGAGGCCCTGGCACAGGTTGCCCAGAGAAGCTGTGGCTGCCCCTGGATCCCTGGAAGTGTCCAAGGCCAGGTAGGAGCAACCTGGGCTAGTGGAAGGTGTCCCTGCCCATGGTAGGGGTGGAACTGGATGGGCTTTAATGTCCCTTCCAACCCAACTCATTCTGGGATCTGTAGGAAAAACAAAACATGGTGCTCAGAGAGAGGGAGAAGCCCCTGGAATGGGGGGAGAGGCGGAGCAGTGGGAGGGAGGAGGGAGCCTCATTCTGAACTGCTCTGCCCTTTGAAATCGAGATGTTATTTTTGTTCTGTAAATAAATGATTGCTCCTTTCTTCTCCAGCTGCCAATAGAGAACAGCAGCCTCTCCCTTTTCTTCTAAGGTGAGGGGAGAAAGCAATTATAACTCCCTTTCTCTTTTGAAGATGCTGATAAAAGGAGGTGGGAGGATCAGAGGGGCCCTGTGCCTAAAGAGAAACAACTCCTCAGGTGATAGAAGAACATGTTTTTATTTTAAGCAAAGTAACTCCGCTTCTGCTGTGTGCTGGCTTTCAAATGTGACCTGATTGCATGTGAAAACTGTTCTGCTGGGGGGGGGAAGGAAACCTTGGCCACAAAAACAGGGCCAGGCAGGAGCTGGGGGCAGTTTTGAACAGTCTCTCCAGAGGGATTTGCTTCAAAAACCATCGACCCCTTTCACCTCAGCGCTGAGGTGCCTGTGCTGAGGATGGAGCTCAGAGGGGTCAGAGCCCTCATTCCACCCCTTTTGGCTTCTACAGGCACCTCCTGCCTGTCTGCAAATAAATTCTGTCCCAAAGGTTTGACCTTTTGGAGGAGCTTTTTGGGGAGCAGCAGCATCGTGTCGGCAGGAAATGAGGCCTCAGCCTTTGTTTGCAATAATGCTTTACTTAACAAAGCGGTGTTTTTAAGTTGCAGCACTTGCTGGGCAGTGTAAAGTGTTCTGGCAAAAATCAGGGCCTTGGAGTGGGAGGGAGAAGCACCTGCTGTGTTTTGCCATGCTGCAAATGTGTAATATCGGGCCCCAGAGTAAAATTAACTCCCTCTGTGAGGAAAATTAACTCTACCCCAGCCAAAACCGGCACACCTGGTGTTCATCAGGGGCTTCTGGGAGGGCTGTTCATGGAGAGGAGCTGGTAAACTCTGGGAGTAGATATATATTTATATATATATATATATAAATATATTTTTTTAATATGTATTTTTATATATAGTAACTCACCAAGTCACTCTCACAGGTTGCCCAGAGAAGCTGTGGCTGCCCCATCCCTGCAAGTGTCCAAGGCCAAGTTGGAGCAACCTGGTCTAGTGTTGAAGGGGGGTTGGAATGAGATGATCTTTAAGGTCCCTTCCAACCCAAACCATTCTGATTCCCTTGATCCATTTTTTTTTTAGCCCTTGGGAAGGCTGATCCAGGCTGCTGGGAAGAACCATTTTAAAAGTGATTAAATGACAAACACAAAACAAAGAGCCCTAAAAAGTCTTCGCTTCCTGTTCCCATTCAAAGCACAAAATAAGCAGAATGCAGAAGGCCTTAAAGTTCCCTTTGGTGGAATAAATGTCATTTGATATGAGAATGGTAAGAAAGAGTTGAAATGGTGACCACTAAAATGTAAAGCACCACTCAGTCCAGTAGGGAGGGCTGGGATTTATTGTTTCATTATACAGGGAAGGACATTCACATCCCAAATCCCTTATTTCAGGGGCTCTTCTAGGGAAACACTAAAGAGCAACTGGGTGGAAAGTTCAGCCCTGAATTCCATCAGTGCCCATTGGAAAGCACAGGGCAAAACAAACACGAGGCCTCCTCCTGGGAGGTGCCACCTCCTCCAGCTGTGGTGAGAGCAAAGGGCACAGACCTGGCAGGATTGACCCCAAAATACTCATATTTACCTGCTGGATGAGGCAAAAAAACCCCCTCCATCAAGCTGCACTGAAGGTGCTGAATTAACCTATGCAGGTCACATCTCGGAGCTGGCAGTGGGGTCAGGCTGGGCTGCTGGTTGGGGCATCATGGAATCATTAGGGTTGGAAAAGCCCTCCAAGATCACCTAATCCAACCTTTACCCCAGCACTGCCAAGTCCACCACTAAACCATGTCCCTGAGTGCCACATCTATGCATTTTTTGGACACTTCCAGGACAGTGTCCCACGTTGGTACCTCTGCTGGGTCTTGCCCACGTTTACCAAAGTCATAATGTCATTTTTCTCCTCTTTGAAGCTTCTTCCTGCCTTGTCCTGCAGCTGCTGGGGCTGGAGGGGACAGGTGAGAAGCAGCAGCACTTGGTGCTCTCATGGTCAACACACTGAGCCAAGCAGGGGGAAACCTCGCTGCCCCCATTCCCAGGACTCAGGTGTCCCAGGATTTCTTGATTCCCCTCCAAGCATGAGGTACAGAACACTTCCCTGGAAGTGTCCAAGGCCAGGTTGGACGGGGCTTGGAGCAACCTGGGCCAGTGGAAGGTGTCCCTGCCCGTGGCAGAGGGTGGGACTGGATGACCCTTAAGGTCCCTTCCAACTCAAACCATTCTGGGATATCAAGGAGTACTTGGATGTAAAATAAAAAATTCGATATCAAGGTGTATTTTGATTTGAAACAACGAATTTGAAACAGTCTGCAGTGTTACTTCCTGAGCTTCCTGCTTCTCCCTTTTCCAGGCACTGGGAGGCACCAGTGCACAAGCTAATGCTGTTCCCAGGCTGGGAGGGAAGCCAAGCAGCTGACTCAGCTACAGTTCTCCCAGTAGGTTTTGCCGTAGGATTCCTGAAACGGAGATAAAACACCCTGGAGACTGTAGAAGGATCCCTTCAGGGCTGCAAATCCACTTACCCAGCGAGGCTGGAACTGATTTGTCAGGAGCAAAGTCACTGCAGCTCCTTTTTTTTTTTTTTAATCTCTGCTTGTTCTTAAGGAACAAAGGATTGTTCTTTGTGCTAAATATTGGTGCTCCTGGTCTGAGCTTTGTTCTCAGCCTGAGGGATTCAGGAAGGGACTGGAGGGTTCTGAGAGGAGAAACCAGCAGCTTAATTAGCAAGCAGTCTGGAGGCCCCCATGCAGACATTGCTGGCCCTTAATCCGTCTGCAGTCACTGCTTGGAAAGTTAAGTCATGGAGAGGGATTTGAGGCAAAGCCTTGTTTCCAAAACTCTGCTAATAAATGGGGTAAGGGATGATGCTGCCCTTTACTGCCCAGAGGAGTGGGAAGATGGGAGTAGGGGACATGTAGGGTCACTTCCAGGCAGGACCTGGGATGTATCCCCTGAGCCAGCCCTGGGCAGAGAGACTGGAGCTGTCAGAGGTCACCAGGCTGCTCCCAGTGACCAAACTGGGTTTGAGAGACACTTTTCTGGAGCTGTCAGAGGTCACCAGGCTGCTCCCAGTGACCAAAGTCTGAGAGAAGCTTTGCTGGTGCTGGAAGGGACCTCTCAGGATGTCATTAGTCCTTCCTCCTCCCCAGCAGTGTGTGCTCTGGGATTAAGTTGTTTTTATAACCACCATGTCTATTCCTTGCCCTTCTCCACTGGATGGAGGAGCAGGAGGCAGGGAAGAGCAGGAATAGGGATGCTTGGGACAGCCACACTGCACCCTGGCTAGGGCTGCTCTAACCTCATCCTGCTGCCTGAGCTCCTCAGGGCATGTGGGGGAAGAGGTGGCACGGGCTGCTTCCTCCTGGAGAAACCTGTGCATTGGCAGGAGGAGGTGGCACAGTGAGCCAAGAACAGGGTGGATTTTTCCCACCTTAATCCCACAGCAAATTTCCTGCTGTTTAGGGGTCGAGAGGAGCTGCCTGACTGGGGAGAGAGCCGTGCTGGCATCTACCAGAAGTTGCCTACTCCTGGTATCCCTGTGTGGTCAGGGAAGATGTTCTTTCCCAGCCAAAATTTTAGGGTTTTTTTCAGCAATTTCTTACCCTGTAATGTTTTTTGGTTTTGTTTGTTTTTTTTTTTTTTAAATCCCTTCCTGATGGTTGCAGGGAGAATGATGGGCTGTCAAGCACCACCTCTTCACTGGCAGAGAGAGGGGCAGATCTCAGGTGGCAGCTGGTACCAGGTACCATCCTCCTGCAAAGGGCACAGCTGCTGTTTTAAGGCTTGCTAGAAAAATCCCAAATTCCCAGGTGTGCTTCTGCACTGCATGGGTGATAGAGGTTTACCTGGCTTGGAAACCACCTGCCAGCTTGCTCTGAAAGGATCTTAGCCATGGTTGGGGATTGCTGGCTGAAACAATGGCAAGTGAGGCCACAGCAGAGGCTCTGCTCCTGCCTGGATGAGGAGCAACCACTGAATCAAAGGATTGTTCGAGTTGGAAGAGACCTTTTAAAGGTCATCAAGTGACCTTGAGCAATGAAGGTGCCCCAGTTCAAATTATTCCCTTTGGGAACAGCTGTGGGAGGGTCTCTGTGAGCCAGGAATATCAGCTGTATCATCCTCTGCAGGGCTCAGACATGAGCAGAACCAAACTCCTGGGCCTCTGGGACTGGACAAAACCATTGTCCATGGAGATGCAGCTCCAACAGCTCCCTGTTGTTTGCTCACCCTGTTTAACCAGGAGCAATAAAACCCACAATGGCCAGCTGGTGTCTAAACAACAACTCAGCTCTGGGACCACCACATCCCAAAGGCATTCCAGAGGAGGGGTGATTTCTGCTCCCCTGGATAAACACCTCCATCCTTTGGAGGAATGAGCCAGCTGAGGGGCTGCCAAGGAAACCTCCCCTTTGCCACAGTTTGGAAACTGAATTCTTGACCATTTTGGCCTGGTTTGCATTGGCAGGTCCCTCTCTGCACCCCCAGTTACTGCTGGGGGATTGCACCAAAATAACTCAGTCCAGCTCGGGTTTGCTGATCCAAAAGGAATGTGGAGGAGCTGGAGAGGATCTGGTGAAAGGATGTGGTGATGGTTTGTATCACCACTAGTGTGGTCACAGGACCAGGGCAGGGACTGTCCCCTCTGCTGGGCACTGGTGAGGCCTCACCTCAAATCCTGGGGTCAGTTTTGGGCCCCTCACAACAGGAAAGACATGGAGGGGCTGGAGCGTGTGCAGGGAAGGGAAGGGAGCTGGGAAGGGGCTGGAGCAGCAGGAGAGGCTGAGGGAGCTGGGGGGGCTCAGCCTGGAGAAAAGGAGGCTCAGGGGGGACCTTCTGGCTCTGCAACT
>JAWWLV010000088.1:2246476-2257958 GCA_035041135.1 Platyrinchus mystaceus
TTGCTTATGTCGTGGTGGAACTTAATTGCTTTAAACTTGACGAAACATAAATTATTGTCTGTGCCTGAAGGCAGCTGTTCATAGATTCATTTTCCATTTGTATTCCTGGTATTTAGCAGGTTGTATCTGCCTTGCTGCAATTTCAGAGCCTCAGTAAATAAATAGAAAGCAGGAGGCTTTGGAAAGTCATTCTTCTTAAGAGACTATGAAGGGGAACTAATTTGTTTCTAACACGGAGGCGTCCAGACAATTTCCCCATGTCTTGTTCCAATTAGGAAAGCAAAATGAGCACTAAAGCCACATTTACTCAGAACCTGGAGATATGAACTCTAATTTTGGTTAATTCTGTCAAGTGCCTTTTGACAGCCAGGGAAATTACTGCAGTTTGTTTGTTTTCTCACTGGATGACATTCAGCTGTCCGTGAAAATACTGTGCTGTTTACTTGGGTAAAATTCTGTAGTTTTTAGGATTGTGGAAAAGTTCCCAGGTCTTCAAATTGGGCCAGGGCACAGGATCAAGAATTAGCTGTGGTGTTCTAAATAATTTACTTGTTATCAAGCTGCTTGGAATGATTGACCTTCTGTGTCCACTGATGTCCCACAGCAAAAGATAGCTGGATATCACCGTCCTGGTCCTGCAGAGAGGGAGGGGAGGTGAATATTTAGGAAAAAAAAAAATTAATTTTCCACTGTAACCCGGAGACAAAATGTTTGTTCTTTTATCCTCACAGACTTCCCAGGCTCCTGAATCCTTTCCCTGGTAAAGTCCATCTGGGATGTCCCCAAATTCAAGTAGAAACTGAAGAACTTATTAAGATCAAGAGATAGGGAACAGGATATTGGTCCAGTATATTTTGCCTGTGTTTAATTGAAAAATGAAAGTTAGCATGCAAAAGTCATTAAGTTTAGCCTTTCATAATAGTAGATATATTTTGCACACTAATGTGTTTAATTTTCTAAATTAAATTCACTCCCCTGTCTCAGAATAGTATTTATTCATTGCTTATTTTTGCAACATCCAGATTTTTTTCTACATTTTTAAATCAAGAATAGCACATTTACTTAAAAACCTATCAATTCCATTATTCAAACTACTTTGGATGACAAAGAAACAGTAACAATAAATAAATTGTGGGTTTCAGTGGGAGAAGCACTACAGGATATGCCATGATTCTGGGAGAAGTTCCTGGGCAGGTTTTTGCCTGTGGGATAATGAACCCACAGGTACCAGAGAAGTGACTGCAGAATAATTTGGTTTAGATTGAAAGTAATAAAATTCTGCTAATTTGCCTCTAAACAAGGCCATGGTGCTCCTTACAAAATGAAGGAATAAAAGAAAATTATCATCTAGTTGTAACCTTAAAAAAGATGATAATAATATTATGCATTAATATTGGCAATTCATAGTTTAATTTGCTTTATTTGGATGTGCACTTGCCTTTGGGGCAGGGATTGGATCAAACCTGAAATATATTATAAGGCAAAAAGAAAAAAATTCCAGTTTTTGTAGAATCAGAGAAACAACTTTGAAGAAGAGCTGGCAACTCAGAGAGTTAACTTATTTAAACTTGCTTATGTTGCAATCTTCATCCATCTAAGTTCTAGGGGGAGGAAAAAGCACAGATCAATGTTCTTTCCAAGTGCTTTGTTTTGTTTAGGAGTGACAACATTCATTACTGCTCCCCTTATAAATCACTTCACACATTAACAGAGCACGACCAAATTGCTTCTCCTTCTCTCTGAGCATCATTAGGAGCTCTCCAAATCTCAGATAATTACAGCTCAGGTTTTTTAAACAACACCTGTGTCACTGTTAAATCTTTCTAGAAACTCCTTTTGGGAAAAAAAAACCCTAACCAAACAAAAAAAGAAAGGACCACTTTTCAGGTCTCATTTGCATATAATTCCCATAAGATCATTCCCCAAGAATTCAATTGAAATACAAGAAAATGCCTGAACTTGCAAAGTTTTGTTGGAACTCTCCTTCCACTTGTCAGAGTAATAACACAATCTATATTGTTCTACATTCATGAATACTAAAGATTTCTTTCAGCCTTGCTGCATTTTGTTTGGTTTTAAGTTCTGCAGTGGAATGAAATCTTTCTGCTTTAAAGCTCTCTGGGCTTTTATGCTGCTCTCCCTAAATCCGGCTTCTGTTTTTAAAAACAAGATGGGAAAATCCCTTTGGATACTGAGCTCACACCACAGAATATAGATGTATATTAATTTAGAGGCTGCACCAATGGCATTAAGTCATGAATTTCTGGTTGGTTTTGACTGACTGAGTTGCATTTTACATTCTACTTGTAGTTTACTCTGCACTTACACACCCACCAGTGTAACTATTTGTCTAATCATGTTCAACTCCCCACATTCCAAAGGAATCTGATTGGAAAAGACATCCTATGGACAACATTAATGCCAGTGGCATCAATTTGAATAAAACTGGTCAAGGAACGATTTGCACAAACACTGGAAAGGGCAAAAGATTTTGGCTGCAGGGTCTGAGTAACTGCTGAAATCAGGATGAATTAAAAATTTGAACAAGTTTTAACATATTTGATTTCCTCATCATTTAATCTGCTAAGGAATGAACTTTAAATAAATATGAGTGAAGCTCCAACAACTTTATTTCAAAAGGATGATATAAAAAGTGTTAATTCTAATTCCAGGAATTCTTTCTTTATGTATCCATGACCAAATGCCCCCTTAAACACACACATAAGCATAAAAAACCCCCTATTATTAAAAAATAATCAAACTGTTCCATTTTGATTTCTCATTTTCAGCAGTTACAAACAAAACACAGAAAACATTCTTTCCATTCTGGTGGCTTTTCAACACTTACATTATGATGGGAAATTTGCACTGACATGCCTGACCTATAAAAATACCTCAGAAAGTCTTGATCAATATCTCGGTGATGCTTTGAAACACTGGGATGAAAGGTGCTATAAAATCAGAAGTGTTCTCCTTACTTGGACTCTGACAGGAATATTTACCTTTAAGCTTGGACTTCTGGCAGAGTTTTCAATCTCTGTTCCCATTTAAGGAAAGCAATTATGCACGAGTTTATGTGGGGAACAAACTCTGTTTCCTGTCCTTCGTAGGTGGATTTTTTCCCTATTAATATCTTGACCTACCCAGGAGATTCAAAGAGACCTAATGCAGCAGAATAAAATTTGGTAGATACCATGTAATTAAGCTCATTGAAAGCGGGAGCAAATAATAGTTCTTGGAGAGAAAAAGCAGGTGCTTAAGTGGTCTGAAAAATATATCACTAAATATGCCAACAATTTATTTTCCCTTTCAAAAAGAAAGGGAAAAAAAAGGTATTTTATAGGCAGGTACAATGTTCAAAGCACAAATAAACCAGGAGCATTTTGCAGTCTCGGTTCATTCTTGAGAATGAGGACGAAATGTTATAGCTCAGCTCAGCTTTCTCATTTCTGCCAGTGTTTTCTCACAGAATTATTTGGCTTCTCTGTGCTCCAGCTCTTTTATCTGAACAGCAGAAAAAAAAAAAATCAGCCTTCAGCCTCCTGAAAATGCTTTGCTGAGGCCGATTTGGCACCCGCAACACACACACACACACATCTACGGGAGGCTTTTTAAACACAAAACATGTATCCTCTTTTTTTCTTTCTGGCTCGTGTTTTAATGCATTAAATGTTTCACCTCTGAGGGCTGGGGTTTAACTGGAATAACCTTGCACCGGTTTGCAATCCATTCCGGGTTTAGTGACGCCGGTTTTCAAGCTGCTCGATGTGTGCACAGGGGTTTATCAGGATTCACAGCTCATCTAACGGAGACAAGCTGAACTCCTCGGTGGTTTAGGGTGATTTTCACACTCAAATATAATCTTGTCTAAGCCCTCCCGGCTTTGTCCTCAACTTTGTCACACAGACTCTGTGAAGATCAACCCTTAATCTGTCATTTCAAAGGGACGCTTGTCAAGTCCGGTTGCTTTCCCTCCCCTCAGAAATCTCTGAATTCCGGCCAACTCTGCAGCTCCACTAAGCTCAGATGTAGATGTTTGCCGTCCCTCATCACTGCTGTTTCAAATCTTAATGTGTTTTTATTTTTAATTTCCTCAGCTCTCATGGCCCTTGCAGAGAGCTTTGTAATAAATGATTTTTCTAATAAAACACTGCAGCATCACTGCAGCCCTCTGCCTTGATGACCCAGAGCTGATCAAACACCCCTGTGGCGGGTTTGATTTCATTCAAGCTCCTTTCTCTCACCTTTGGTTTGGAATTCAAAGCACATGACCCACACACCCCTCACCTTGCAGCCTTTCCCCAACTCCATTCACCCAATTTCTCCTTTTTCTCCCTCTCTTTGCTCACACACCTCCCAGGCCATGGAGTTCAATGGATGTGGAAAGGAAAAGAGAAGAGGTGGGGAAAGGGATGGAGCAGTCAGCTACAGCTCAAGGTATGAGTGTGCTGAAGAATGAGTGATGTCAACACTCTTAAATCAGTGTTGGAGTAATGAAACACAGAATCCCAGAATGGTTTGGGTTGGAAGGGACCTTAAAGCTCATCTCATCCCACCCCTTGCCATGGGTAGGGACACCTTCCACTAGCCCAGGTTGCTCCAAGCCCTGTCCAACCTGGCCTTGGACACTTCCAGGGATGGGACATCCACAGCTTCTCTGGGCAACCTGTGCCAGGGCCTCCCCATTCTCACATTAAAGAATTCCTTCCTAATATCTAACCTTATTTTCCCCTCTTTCAGTTTGAACCATGATTATTCCCAGGTAACTACACTCTCCTCACTAAAACTATGACTAACAGACAGGAAAACCAATCAAATCCATAAATTTCTCCCTTTTTATCAGCCTCTCCTCAGGGCTTTTTGCTGGCCCCAACAGACACTGCCCAGTTCTGAATCACTTTATCTTCTCTACCCAGAAAGAGGGAAGGAAATGGAGTTTTACATGCAGCAAAGGAAGGCAGAGAGGGGAAGTTTGAATCCTGCCTGCAAGGAACCGATAAAGCATTCCCCAAAAAATTCAGTGCTGTAATCCAGCTCCACACACATGACGTGCACCAAAGGAATGAGGCTGATGTGGTCCATGGCAGACCAGCTGAACCTGATGCTTCTTGGATTTCTTCCACAGCAGTAGAAGTTTTTCAAAAGTCTAAAGTGTGTGAGCAAATAGGATTTTTCCTCCCCTGACTAGAACCTGGCAGCCAGGGACGTGGTTATGGGGGTGATCAGAGCAGTTCCTGCTCTGGGGAAAAACTCCTGAGGGATGGGGAATGTGGTTTTAGTTTTTTAAGACATAACAACGTTAAGAGAGCATCTCTCTCAGTAGAGTATGAGAGATATCTCTCTTCTGGCAGTTATTTTACTGGGGAGAGCTGTTGAGTAAGGGTTGGCCTTCACCGAGAAACACAAAATCAGGAATGCAAAGCCTCTCCCACTCCTGCTGCCAACGATTTCCTTCCACCACACTTATTCTGTGGATTGCATGAGATGCTCTTCATGGTGCTGGCAAAAGCCTCAGACCAGGGCTGTGGACGCTGTGGGACATTGTAGTTTAATTTGCTTCTGTTTGTGGTCTCATCCCTGCAGCAAAGAAGCTGCTCCACCGTTCCCTGTCACACAGATTCACCTCTTTAGTCTGTGGGTCACAACAGGGTTTCTTGAACACAGGACAAATATCCAGAACACCTGCAAGGTTCTGAATGCCAAGCCCCCCACAGCTTGCACTGAAGGATCCACAGACCAGAACTACAGAAGGAAATAATAAAATGGAGAACTTTATTTGGGTTTTTTTAAATAAGAAACATATAGATGACTGAATTCAGCTCTTTTCCCCAAATTAGTATGGCAGCATCATCCATTGTGTCTGCTGGGAAAAGCTCCAGGACTGGGATACTCCTTAGATCAGGACTAGGATTAAGCTGCTCTGACAAAGCCATCCCAGGAAGAGGGATAAGACATTATTGGCATTGGTTGTCACTTGGCTTTGCTGAAGCTTAACCCTAAAACCTAACTTTAAATTTAAACCTGCTCAGTTTGTTAGTTTAACATTAGTAGACCAAATAAATAACTAATTTCCCCCCTGTCCATGTGTAAATATGATCAGACCAATCTTTTCCAGTTTGTCATACAGGTGTTTCTGTTCTGCCTCCATCAGTCATGGTACTTAAAATTGATTTCTTAATTAATCTGTGCCAGCTCACAAATGTTTTTGTGCTGTATTTCTCAGTTATATTTGTTTTCACATGAAAGAAGAGGCTGATTGTGCTCACCCCACAAATTACTACACAAAACACTCCATTTTGGGCTCAGTGTTTAGACTTTATGATAAAAATGGACCCTCATGGGCTTGTAAATAAGTAATAATAATAATAATTTTAAATATTTCTTGAAATAACCTTGCAGAGTTATTTCATTTTTAAGGTAAAATCTTTTTGTAATCATACATTTACCATATAGCATTTGTGTAGAACATCAGTAAAAATGTCCTTCAGTTAAATAACTACTTGTTTGTTGTCACCCAATGTGGGTTTTTTTGACGTATTAGGATGTAGAACAGAATGATTTATAGCACATCAATAAATACAGTAGATTACCTCAGCTTGGAAGAATAAGAATAAAAAAAAAATGAATAAATGCATGCAATATTTTGCAGTATAAAAACAACTACAATTTAAATAGCTTGGTATAATCAGGCACAAGCTCTCCTGGTTCCAGAGGAACAGTGTGTTCTTTCCTGAGGCATGTAAAAAAAAAAAAATCCACTTGTAATGTAAAAAAATAAAACAGTAAAAGAAAATCTCTCACTTTTAAGATTTCTGGATGGTCTGAGTTAAATTAAGAACTAAGCTTAGCTATTTTATTTTTTAAAAAAAAGTTGAAGTACAACACTGAAATAATCAAATAAAAATAATTAGGTTGATATGAACAATTTTCTTAAGATTTCACAAACAAGAACCAGAAAAATGCTACCTTTTGAATCAGAATTGAGTGGAGAAATGTCTTTACATCTAAAATTTATTACTTTTATTCAGAAGGTAAGGTGTTTTCTATAGAATTAAACTTCAGAATGTTTCACTTTATAGATGCAGTAGGCACAGCACACCACCCATAGAACATCTGCAGAAGGTTTTTCACTCTACCTCTTTTGGACACCCCTTTTTGGGTAATATAAGTTATATTTTAGAGGTGCCTTATCCTCTCCTTCAGCAGTAAAGGATGGCTGGGGTGACTTGATAAGTTAGACAACTAATTTCAGTCACCTGTGTTACGAATCCAACCCCTAAGTAAGAAATACTGCACAAAAATGTGAATTTATTTTCTCTTCCTTCGCGTTGTACAGGATATTTCGCACAAACAGCATTGCTGACGTGGTCAGAAAGCAGTAAAAGGGGGGAGAAGCCTGTCATTCCAACATTTTCCTGTCACTGGGATCCACCTGTCAGCCCCAAATCACCTGGAAGGAGCAGGAGTGCACTTTTTTTTTCCTTTGCCCATTTAAGAGTAAAAACCCACAAAAAAACCCCACTAAAACTCACTGGAAGAAGCAGCTGGAGGACCTGTGGGGTAAACTGTTAGCAGAGCATTTGGAGGCCAAAAGCAATCAATCCCAAAGTCAGCAGTAGGACAGCTCTGTTACATAAGGTGCCAAATGCCCGAAATAGCTCCGTCACAAGGACCCCGTGGAACTGTTGTACAGGAAAAGCTAAATAAAGACAAGGCATTATTTATTTACTGTGTTGATTCCGCTCGATTTTGCCTCAATTCCTTCCCAAAATTAGGACAAGAAGGTGAGTGCAAGAAAAAAAAAAAAAAAAGCAATCCAAGCCGTCAACTGTGAAGTCTTTCAAAGTAAGTTGTTTCACTCTCTTGCCCAGAGCAGTGATTTTGTTTATTCTTCATTATATGGACAATTTTAAGGGGACAGGACATCACCAAGTGGTGTTGGGATATGGTGCTGAGGTGGGTGAGCCTGGATATCCTTGCAAACAGTGTAATTTCCATCAAAAAGCAGCAGATATTCTGCTTAGAGCAGGCTGAATAATAAGCTACAATATCAAACCTAACAAAGGTCAAATAAAACTGCACCCTGGAGGGTTCTGATCTGCAATACAATCCCAGGACATCTGCAGAGGGCATTCCCAGCAGGAGCATCCCAGGAATACGCTATTCCCAGTAATGTTAACCACCATTTCTGCTGGGAAAGGACCCCTTCTACCTCTCACTAAGAATTAGCCATATAAATGACTTTATATTCACCTTTATTTTAGTTTATACTGTCCTTTATTATACTCACCTAACTCTTCTCCTTGTTGTCTTTTGGGCATCAGCACAAATTCAGATTCCTGATCAGTATGTCTATGAAAACCTCACATCTTTAAGAACTAGGCTAAGATAAAAGACATGGCAATCACAGCAGGGTATTTCATAATACCTAGAAAGAAAAGAGAGCTGCTTTTCCCTTCTCAACTACAAACACTCTCCCTCAGTCTGATTGAGATCCCTGATTCCTCAGTCTCCCTTTCCTCAGCCACGTGGGACCCTCAAGAAACTCATCCCAAACACGCAGAAGTGTTCTTTAATTGTAGGGCTCCAGAATTTCTGTTGTCTTTGAGGAAAGCAAGTTTAAAGGTTCATTTCTCTGACTCTGCACAGCTGCTGGAGTGGTCAGTGGAAAGCAGGAGCTTCTGGGGATAAGTTGTGCTCAGTATCTTTCCAGTGGTCCCAGCAGAGCACAGGGGAAATAGCACAAAAACAAGCTCAGTGCCTGTGACTCACAAGATTTAAAGCAAAGAAAAGGTAGAATATTAAAAAAAAAAAAAAATAAAAAAGATAGAGAGAAAAAATAAGACAACCAGCCTGGCTGAACAGATTTTTAGGTGGAACTCAGGGAAAGAAAAAGAGAGTTTCTGACCTTTGGGGTAAGGGGCAGGTAACCTGGGAGGAGTGCAAGGATGTCATGAGGTTGTGCAGGGAGAAATTTAGAAGGGCCAAAGCTCAGAAATAAATAAGTGTGGCTACAGCAGCAAGGCAATAAAAACACATTTCTATAAATACATCAGCTGCAAAAGGAGGGCTAAGAAGGTTCTCCATCCTTTATTGGATGTGGTGGGAAGCCAAGTGACAAAGGATGAGGAAAAGGCAGAGGTACTTAATGCCTCCTTTGCCTCAGCCTTTAATACAACAATAAGACCATTTATTCTCTGGGTACCCAGACTGCTGAGCTGGAAGATGGATGGGGAAAAGAATGAAGCCCCAATAATCCAAGGGGAAATTGTTAGTGTTTAGATTGGATCACCAGCCTGAAAAAGTGGTGGGAATGGAGTTGAATCCAGTTGGTGGCTGATCACAAGTGGTGTTGGGGTTGGTTCTGTTTAATATCTTTATCAATGATCTGGACTCAGTAAATTTGAAGACAACACCAAGGAGGCCTGGATCAGCAATAGTGTGGCCACAGGACCAGGGCAGTGATTGTCCCCCTGTGCTGGGCACTGGGGAGGCCACACCTCAAATCCTGGGGTCAGTTCTGGGCCCCTCACTGCAAGAAAGACATTGAGAAAGAAACCTGAGAGATCCTGAGAGCAAGAGTTCAAGTAAGTTGATAGGAATTATGTTTCACAGCCTCAACATTAGTGGTTTTCTTCCTTCTACCGCACAAAAAAGGAAAAGAGTTGATGGATAATTAAGTTTTCTGAAGCCAAAAAGTCTTGGCTTCAGGAGCATTCCAATATGATGCAGACACTCAAGCAAAACATAGAATCATAGAATCATAGAATCATAGAATCATAGAATCATAGAATCATAGAATCATAGAATCAAGTGGGTTGGAAAGGACCTCTGAGATCATAAAGTCCAACCCTTGATCCACTACCACCACAGTTACCAGACCATGGCACTAAGTGCCACGTCCAGTCTTTTAAACACCTTCAGGGACAGAGAATCCACCATGAATGGCTTAAATTGGGAACGGAATTCCTGTGGCACATCACCCACAGCTGGGGTTATCCTGGCTATTTTCCTGTTTAGCACATTTTCAGCCATTAGCTCTTGGCCTCTTGATGAGATCATTTCACTGAGCTGAAGACCTACCGTGTTTATTCAACATATTTTGCTGCTGCAGTGTCTGGCAGCACAGGAATTCATGAACAATTACTTTGACCTTACTGTGGTAATGGAAAATATGTCAAATGTATTGATTCCACTGCTTTCCTATTATAGTTCAAGGGAATGAGCCAACTATGGCAAGTGTTCTTAACTGCATTAATAGACAGAACAGTGTGTTCTAGTACCAGATAAGAGCTTTACCTGTTGTGATGCTTGAGTGCTCACCCTGCTGGATGCAATCAATAGGAGACTCATTCTCATTTTAGCACAGTCCACAGAGTTTGTAGCACATGGTTTAAAATCATTAGCAACAAAGCCCTGAACATTCAAAGGGGAACTGTGTTGTAGAAATACACCCATGAAAAAATCAGAGACAGGGATCATAAACCCATAAAGTGCTTTGGGTTGGAAGGGACCTTAAAGATCATCTCATTCCATCCCCTTGTCATGGGCAGGGACACCTTCCACTAGCCCAGGTTGCTCCAAACCCCGTCCAACCTGGCCTTGGACACTCTAAGGATGGGGCAGCCACAGCTTCTCTGAGCAACCTGTGCCAGGGCCTCCCCACCCTCACAGGGAAGAATTTCTTCCTAATTTCTAGTCTAAACCTACATTCTCTGAGTTTAAAGCCATTTCCTCTTATCCTGTCACTACATTCCCTTGTCCACAGTCCCTCTCCAGCTCTCTTGGAGCCCCTTTAGGCACTGGAAGCAGCTCTCAGGTCTCCCTGGAGCCTTCTCTTCTCCAGGCTGAACAACCCTCACTCTCTGAGCCCACCTTCATAGTAGCTGTGCCCCTGCTTCTTAAGCATCTCTGTGGCCTCCTCTGGACCTGCTCCAGCAGCTCCATGTTCTTCTTGTGCTGGTTCCCCCAGAGCTGGAGGCAGCACTGCAGATGGGGTCCCACAGGAGTGGAGCAGAGGGGGACAATCACCTCCCTTAACCTGCTGGTCACACTTTTGATGATCATTGGCTGCAGCAGCACAAGGGTAAGGTCAGATGACAGGAGGTTTGGTACCTCTGGCTGGATGCAGAGCACTGCTCTGAACCAGACCCTTCAGCCTTGGCCACGGCGGGTGTGACCTGCCATCCATGAAGGGTCAGAGGCTCAGCTACCAGAGCTGAATTCCTCCTGATATATAACCCCCAAAAGTCTGTTGGGTGTCAGTAGAAACAGGCTGAGGGAGTCTACAAAAGTCATGTGTTAGCAGCTTTATGCACTGGCTTGTGAAAGAAGAGGAGAGGCAGACAGTGATATCTTCTCTGTGGGGAGCAGGGACAGCACCCAGGGAATGGCTGGAGCTGTCAGGGCAGGGTCAGGTTGGATCTCAGGACAAGGTTCTTCCCCCAGAGGGTGGTTGGCACTGACCAGGCTCCCCAGGGCA
>JAWWLV010000088.1:2277813-2296107 GCA_035041135.1 Platyrinchus mystaceus
GGCCCTGGCACAGGTTGCCCAGAGAAGCTGTGGCTGCCCCTGGATCCCTGGAAGTGTCCAAGGCCAGGTTGGATGGAACTTGGAGCAGCCTGGGCTAGTGGAAGGTGTCCCTGACCGTGGCAGGGGGTGGAACTGGATGGTCCTTTCCAACCCAGTCTGTTCTGGGATCCTCTGGGACTCTGCATCGTGCACTGCACTGCAGGAAGGAGGACAACTCATCCTCAGAAATTCCACAGCAGTGCTGAGAAAGACAGTTTGCTTTTCCTGCCTTTTCTTTGTGTCCGATTCCCTCAACTGGATCAGATGTGCCTTAAAAAATTATATGGGAATCTGGCTCCAAGATTCACTTAGGAAAAGACAAATCCCTGTAATTTATGGGGAAACAGATTTTGCCAGAAATCTTCCATCTTCTCTTGTGAAAGTGTGTAATGGTCAACTGATCAGCATTTACAGGACAAGTGTTGCGGTTCACGGGGAGTTTAAAGACAAAACTTTGATTCCCAGGGGAATGTTTTCAGGAACTGTTTTCATGCCGGTATTTTATGGGCTAAATATGTCAAGATGAGTCACTCTGAAGACATTAGTTTGGGCAGACAGTGACTTTTAGAAATATTAATATTTCTTAGTTTCTAGTGTAAGCTGGCCCGTAAATGTCTCAGAAGTGGAAATGGAGTCGTGTTTAATAATTGATAGTAAGTTCCAGTAATCAAATATTAATTGCATTCTCTTTCTGAGCAGAGTGCTTATTATTGGACACTATAAATATTTCTGTTAAAGTCATAAAATGTATTAAGTTCCTTTTTTTAGACTACAATGTATTGTTATGGGAATCTTTTCAATATTGTAATGACACCAGAAATTAATGCATTTCTGTGATAATGTGCATTTCATAAGAGAAATTATTCAAAAGAAAAGAAGGTAGTGGGTGAAATTTCCAGGTTACTTCATCATATCCAGATATATTTCTTCCACCATGGTGACTATTTCAAAGTTGTCTGGCCCAACCACAAATTCATCTCCCAATGAAAATCGACAGAGATGATGTCAACCCTCACCTTTAATCATCTGAAAACTGCCTTGCTATTTAGCTTTAAATCTGCTGTTATTCTGCTTTTGTATCCCTCTAATTGAATAATAATTTATTTAATTTTCCTTTTTAGGCCAAATCCAGATATGCCTGTTTTTCAGGTAATGCTCTTCCATAAGAAATTCCCATGGATTTCTACTGGACACTTAATAAAGTTCAGTTTGTGCATAGGGATTTACAGGAATAACACAGAGAGCTCTGTGTTTGGGGTCAGCAAACCTTCATTTGTTTCATTCAAGAAAATGCCTGCACTGATTTAAATAGTTTCATAAAATGTTCTGGATCACCTTTTCCTAGAATTCTCTATATTCAGATGCTTTTTTCCTCTTTTTGGCATTCTGAGATTCCCTCTAGAGAAGAAACCGGCATTTTTTTGGCGTGTCAGAATGTGAGTTTGGTTTCTTTATGTGCATTTTGGGCATTCTGTGCCTCTTGCCAAGCACTTTAGGCTTCCAGGGGTAATCCTGGATAATTACCATAAAGAATGTCCTTTATCCAATAACAGTTGTACACCTCCAGTTCCAAAGCCATTTACCTGGGCTTCTTCTCACTCTCAGCAAATAAAAACAAGCTGAAGTGTTTTCCCACTGCAACTGGTGTCTGTAGATAAGAGGGTGACCAGAAAAAGAAGAACTGCATGACTGACTGTGCCTCTTCCCTGAGAATTAAAAAATAAAATACAATTCTGCTGAACTGAAGTAGAATTCAACAGTTTGTCACCGTGAGGTACTGAGTGTGAGGATTCTCCAAGTGTCACAAATTACAGACACCCATCAGGAATTTTGTTCTCAAACCCAAAGACTCACATATTTAAATCATTTATTCAGATCTGCTGTTAAAGATTCCCTGCATAATGAATAGAGAATCACTAATATTTCCAGGCAGAAATTTAGCATCCAGAGCAGCCAAAAATCACCTTCTGGAGACGCCTCACTCTCTTATCTATACAGACACTTAGATAATTTACATGAACCACCTGGCTTTCACATGACTTTCTCTTCTGTTGGTCTAATACATTCATAAAAAACTCTTTGCAAATCTTAAACTCAGAACATTTCCAGGATCCCACGGGAGATCTGTTTCACAACATTTTTGAGACCTCCTGACACGCTGTGTTGTCATCCACTCTCCACAGTTTACATGATAACTGTTGAAAACTTCAACAGTTTATAAAATATTGCAACAATTATTGCTGGATGGTCCAGTTGTTATTTTACTTGGAAGCTTATCCTGATAGACAAACCCCTAGAGAACTGAACTTTAAAACAGAATAGAAAAGTGAGGCTGCTTAGTCTCTTAAATGAATTACTACATGGTGGATTTTGTTTCTCTTTGATTTATGCCTTCACTTGAAATTTTATGACTGTAGAAATTATGTTGCAGCTATGTTCACGTCAGCTGGCCAAAGAGAAGAGAAATTTGGGGTATTTCCTGTGCTATCCAAAGGACTAAACAAGATATTTCAGTGGCTTTCTGCAGTTTCTCGTGGGGTGACCCCACGAGGCACAGAGGAATAAGTGAAAACTCTTGAATGAAAACTGCTCTGCTTGAATGGCTGCACAGGAGGATGGAAACAGGACAGGTTAAGATGGTCTGGGAGGGAGGGATTGCCTGAGCAAGGGAGAAGATAAGAGGTTTTTCTTGGGGGGCACTGGGTGGGACTGTTAGCTGGGAGTTTGAAAGGAAGGCATCTTATCAGGGGGGCATCAGAGCTCAAGTGTGTTTATGGGCAAAACACTGCGGGCTTATGGCCTGTATGTCCAGTAAATCTTATGTTCTGGGAAGTATCTGAATCCAAATATAGGGGCTCTGTAGCAATTTTCATACCCATGTAGTGACTCCAAGCCTTTCCCAGCTCTTTAAAAAGGCATTTTGGAGATATTTCATCATGCTTGTGGTTTGAGTGTAGGAGAATGTGGGACTTCAGTCCCAGCCCACGACATCTCTTTGCAGGCTCCACTGTCTAAACAGTTCAAGTTCTTTGCTCAAACAAGGGCAAGAACAAATAGAGACAGGACTGTTAAAGGGGGTGGAGATATGAGGCCAGACCTTAGAAAGACCTTAGAAAGACCTTCACTCCTTGAATGCAGCAGCTGAGGACACCCACCTTCAGGGCACCTTTGTGTCAGCAGCCAAAGCAAGTTATTTACTGTCAGATGGTGTCCTGGGGCCTTAAACACCCAGGTAACATCTAAACCACCTCCATCCAGGCACTCAACTCCAGGTAGTTTTTATTCCATGCAAAAACCCCTCTCTCAGCATCTTATCACTCATTTTGTCCTATGCAAGGAAAATATACCCCAAGAGCCCGAGCATAAAGGACTGGTTTCAATATCTTTGATGCTGATATCTTGCAGCCCTGCCAAAACTGATCTACAGAGCAATATGAAAGCTTTAGGAAAGCAGTAGCCCTTTTGCAGAGTCTGGACACCTGTGACACTGGCAGAGCAAGTGAGAGGATTATTCTCATCCCAACAGACTTGTGCTGCTGTATAAATATAGTCACAGCACAGAGACACAAAATCATTTGTGCTGCTAAACTGGGACATCATCTCAAGTGTCTTTATGTTACATATCAGGAGAAGAAGTCTCTTGGCACCTGAGCTGGGCCATCACTCATGGTGACTGATGTGCTTTAGTGGACGTTCAGCAGTCCAGGTGAAGACTGAACACAATAATTCTTCAACATTTCCACTCCATCAGTGCAGAAAGACAGGCCTGGGTTAAAGAGGGAGCCCTTGACTCTGAATGATGCACCATAAAATCATCGATCTCCGTTTCCAGCCCTTCCTTTCCCACGTGCACTGAAGTCAATGGGATTGATTTTTGTGCCTGAGCTGCATCTGCATTATGGATTTTGAAATAATATTAGTTGTGCTGCTCCCAGTCTGCAGAGCAGATATGTGGTTTCCCAGAGATTAAACAGCTCTGGGGATGCCTTTCAGTTCTCTGCCTTAAGCCCATATCCCATCTTTGGACAGGAACTCAGAAAGTAGGCTGTTTTTCTCCAGAATTCTTATATTTACTATCTTAGCCTAAGTATTTCTTATTTTTGCCTTATGTTGCACACTTATGATACTCAGGTCTGACCATGCAATCACTTTGGGATCAATTTTTTTGGGTTGTTTGGTCTCAAAGACAAGGATTGCTATTGTAGTTCTTGTGTTTGGATGAGGGTACAAGTGCTAACACCACTTATTTATTACATAATTGCTGCTGCTTCAGTATTTTCAACCCAGAAACCTCTGAGAAGACACAGATTGTGCCATCAGGCTGGTCACATAAATGAGGCAAAATATCTAAAATTCTAACTAATATTTTAACCTCACCAGAACCTTTTTGGCACATAAATTATATCCCTGCTGACAAACCTTGGCCAGCACTGGAGCTTTTTCCTCCAGGAAAACCTGGAGGAATCCTTGACATTGCCTCCCATGAAAAGCTCTTCTAAGAAGAGCAGAACTGTTAAGCTGCTGTGTGATAAGGGAGAGACACAGGGGGAGAAAGAAAGGGTCATATGTATTGGGATTAGTCTTTAAAGACCAACCAAAACAAGGTGAGGCAAATCCCTTATTCAAGAGTGTGAAAACCATCTGGTAACAAACACCTTGTGGATCCCAGGACCCAAATAATTATGGGAAGAATGGTGAAAACATGCCATATGTCTTTCATGTGGTTTTATTCGAGCCAAAATTCAGTTCAACTCAGCTGCCTGATGATTAGTTTTTTTTTTCTCTTGTGCTCAAGTATTTGGGCTGACCCCTTGATCACTGTGGAAGTAGAAGCATTTCCTAAAAGGGGATCATTCCAACAAAGGCAGATGCTGGAAATGCACAGATTTTTTTTGGCATGGCTGATGCTCAGAACTGGACAGTTGAAGTCAGATGTGGTGGATTTCACCTTTATAATTAAATCTTTCCTATTGCAGCCAGAAGGCTGTTTGCTGTGACTTTAACTTCTATTGTTCTAAAGATTTCAGTTCTTCTTTTGCTTTATGACTCCACTAAAGCCTTTGGTGCCTGTTCTGTTGGTCTTTCTAGGTTTCTAATTGCACTTCTTTTTCATTTGCTTGCTTTCATGCTTTCTGTAAGCAAAATAACAGGTTTTTTCCTTACATAGAAAACAACTGCTGGAAAAACTAGAAGAAAATGACAGCTGCAAACCCCAGGTCTCCAACAGTCCTGCAGTCTGTGCAGCCCTCCCATTATTCCTCAAATGAAAGGAGAAAACATTTTGGAAAAGACACAATACAGTACGTGCTGGCAGGTTTCCTTAGCTGGGACCCAAGACAAAAACTTTGAAAGTGAAGTGTCAAAAAAAAAAAAAAGAAGCTTTTTAAAAAAAAAAATTTTATTAACAGTGTGACAAACATTGCTTTTGTTCAGCTTGGTACCCACAGGGCTTAAGCCAAAAGCCACTGTCAACACAAACCCAGCCAAGCAAACAGCATTGTACCTGTGGTTTTCTTTTTCTTTTTCCTTTTTTTTTTTTCCATTTAATTCAAAGAAATTACTGTATTTGTGTGAATCTGTGGATGTATGAGAGGCTTTATCCTTGTCTTACAGCCTGAGCTTTTCCAGCACTTTAAACAACTTACAGGAACGGTGCTATTTTTAGTTCAGTATTTTGAAATGTTTGACCACCTTGAGGATTAACCCTTAGTGGAGCTGATGAGGAGAATTTATCTTCCATTTGCATCATTATCACAGGTGGGGATGGTCACAGTTTTCATGATTACAGCTGCTAAGTATTTTCACTTATATGGGCCCATAATTCATAGCTTCCAGATTTGCACAATTAACCATTGTGGGCTGAAATGTTCTAGTTCACATTTTTGCCTTGTGATGCTTTCTCCCCTTTAAATTAGTATTCTAAAAATGAAAGTAATCCACCTCTGAGGACAACAGTAAGAGAAAATTAGTTGCTTTGCTCATGTTACAAAAATTAATGTCTTTCCCCTTCATTCTCCTGTGCCTGGAACCTGGCAGGTATCTCAGGTGGCAGAGCTCAGGTGCTGCAACTCAAGAGCTGGAACTGCAGGTTAAAGAAAGGAAAAATACAGGAACATAAGTTGGGATTTTTCAGGAAAAAAAACCCTTTATTTTTCACATTCAATTTTGTTATACCTCTAGCTGAAAGTTTACAGAAGGGTTATTGCATATATTACTGGAAACAGAGCCTTCCTACTGCTCAAGGTTCTTTTGAGAAGTCCTGCTAATTCTATTCTTATCATGATACATATGTATGACAAGTAGTATTTTAATGCTGTTTGATATGAAATCCCAAAGAACATAGTGCCCC
Source organism: Platyrinchus mystaceus (assembly GCA_035041135.1). NCBI lineage: Eukaryota > Metazoa > Chordata > Aves > Passeriformes > Tyrannidae > Platyrinchus > Platyrinchus mystaceus. The sequence continues at coordinate 2,284,202 of JAWWLV010000088.1, forward strand.
CCAAAAAAAGAGGAAAAATAAATCAGAACAAGCTTAAATTTTTATACATATTCTCATTTAAGAAAAAAAAAATAGGGCTGCCTTGTGGTAATTTGTGACATTGGATTAAATAATTAAAAGATGTTTATACAGTTTTCTAATAAAAAAAAAAAAAATCATACTTATTCCAGAACTTTTCACAGTCTGAAACATCAGGGTTTAAATGTAGATAATTTTTTCCTGGTCTCTTTAGTGAACAAAGACAGAGGCTCCTCCAGATGGGCCACAGTTACATGAGGTGTCTCTACTCATTTAATCTCTGAGGGAGCTTCTCTTCTTCTGCACAGCCCAAGCAGTTTTGCCCTCTGCCTGGGGCTGCAGATGCAGCTGGGATGGGTATTCCCAGCTGCCAATCTGCAGGAGGACTTGATTATTTTATAGGAAAAATTAAAAGATTGTGAAGTGCTGAGAGGACAAAACACAAACGGCAAACCTGTGAATACTGGACAGGATTCAAGTCCCCAAACTGGAACCAATTAAAATTGTCACGTTTCTGTGGCTGGATATCCAAGTGCAGCTCAAAGTCAACATAGACAGGGGACATCTCCCAAGGAGGAGTCACCAGAGAGACTTATGATGGAGAAAATGGTTTCACCAGCTCCTGAAAAGACCACTAATCCAAGGATCACAGAACCACTTAGGCTGGGAAATACCTTTAAGGTAATCAAGTTCTACCATTAACCCAGCACTGCCAGGTCCACCACTAAACCACCAACCCAAGTGCCACAGCTACACATCTTTGCAATCCCTCCCTGCTGGAAAGGCTCTGGTGTGGATTTGAGAGGGCACTGCTTCATTTCCCACTCCTGCACAGAACAGCTGGTGTGAACATGGCAATAAAAAAACAATAAAATCTAAATTTAAATGAGACCCAGGACTAATCATTAACCCACTTTGCAGATTTTTGTGTGTTTCCCTATAGCAACTGTGCCTTGACAGCAACATCAGGAAGTAATAAATTGCAGTAAAATTGCTTTATAATTTTCAATAATGAATCAAACTAACAGCAATTGGTCCAGACTCCACCGCACGAATAATTAATCCCTTTTGGCCTCATTTCTCCTCTTTGAACTGGAAATAAAAGAGTTGCTTTTGACAGTACATTTTGCTTCTTATTTCTATGAATGGCCAGTTCTTCAGGGAATGGTCGTGTGGCACCTGACAGGAGAGTTTTCAAACTGCTGCTGTACATATAAAGAAGCAAGACTAATATAAATTGGGCTCAATGAGCTTAGAGGTCTTTTCCAGCCTAGTTGATTCCGTGATTCTGCAATAATGGTTTTTGTAGAGGTAATAGCCCTGCAAAACTGGAGTAAGTATTTTCCAGGTGGAGCAGATTTACTCCATTTGCCTTGCTGATTTGTTAAATTTTGTGCCAGGAATGCAAATAAGAATTTGATTTATGATTTACTTGAATGTAGAGAAGTCTTTACCAACACAGAATCATAGAATGGTTTGGGTTTGGAAAGGACCTTAAAGATCATCTTCATTCCACCCCCTGCCATGGGCAGGGACACCTTCCACTAGCCCAGGTTGCTCCAAGTTCCATCCAACCTGGCCTTGGACAATCCCAGGGATGGGGCAGCCACAGCTTCTCTGGGCAACCTTTGCCAGGGCCCCCCCACCCTCACAGGGAAGAATTTCCTCCTAATATCCCATCTAAATCTCTCCTATCTTGGTTCAAAACCATCCCCTCTTGTCCTATCACTACCTACCTGTGTAAAAAGTCTCCCTCTCTTATACAAGCCCACTTCAAGTATGTTTAAGAAGACCCCTGCTAGGAAATTTGTGACTTAAATACACCATGGTTGCTTAATTGCTGGAAACTCCAGAAAGTTGTGTGATTTGCTTACACCCCTCTCCATCTGTCCTAGCAAATCAAGCAGGACCTGGGCCTGTTTTCTGCTTCTAAGGCCAAGTGTGATATAAAATCCTTTGTCTTTACAACTGAACTCTTTCAACTCTCAAAACAACAATGTCAAACTGTCTGTTGGGAATGACCCCTGTGGTGCTGTGATTTCCGAACCAGGAGGTGTTTTTGGGAGCGCTGCTGGACTCTGCTGGCCCAGAAGGGCTGCTCCTCACACTGGGGACCATCTTCAAAGTTTGTAAATACATCAATAAACTCCCAGTTCCCTGCAGAATTCCTTGTGTTTAATTCACTGGCACAGACATAACTCCATGAGAAAGCATTTCTTGCAATAGAGCAAGCGAAAACTCTGTTACCCAATGGGACAAGTATTGCAGATTCCAGGTGTTTTGATCCATTAATATGTAATTTGGAGAGGTCTTGCTTTTATATCAGGGAAAAAAATCAAGGTAAAATTAATGACAAATGCTTTTCAGGCATAGAGTAATTTACATGCATGAGTATTAAGCCATAAAAAGCTGAGGACTTTGAGGAAGAGCAGAAATCTCAGCGGCAGCACCAGAGTGACGCTGGATTTTATGCCAAGCAAAGGCAAAACTGCAAAGCTTGCACTTCAGAGAGTCAGAAAAAACATAGCACATAAACACAGAGGCAGAAATAGAAGGAAAGAGTAAAACTGAGGTTTCCTGTACCTCTTGCCATATTTCAAGTTGGCTCAGATCACTCTTTAAAAACATAAACTCCACTTCAGCCCTCAGTGAGAGAGTGCTCTCTGCTCTAGATCAAAAGGGAGGGTTGTGATGATCTTTTTGGGCCTTAACATCAACAAATACTTGAAATAAATGTGTATTTCCATGCAGAGCTCTCTGCTTCTCCCTGTGTATATAATGCCTGGTTTAGGTCTGGCCCATGAATGGCCATTCCATGCAAGGAATTTCCTACGGGCATGTTTAAAATCAGAATTTAAACATACTCCACTACACTGATTTTTTTTTCTTACAGTCACTCTGGTTCTCCTCTAAGTAGAATTCCTCTATATTAAAAGTAGCTGTTCTAGTTTTATTTTGGAACCTGAGCCTGGATTTCCCTTGTTCCTCCATGGAAGTCTATATGGGAAGGCAAGGCTGGAAGAGCAGGATACAACTTTTGTTCCTAAACTTAGGGCAGTTACAGGTTTCTTTTCGTGGTCCTCTCACCTCATAAAGTGATTTCAACCCATTTTGCCTGCTACCCACTTTCTAATTTGACACCTTTGGTTAAAATTTAAATTTATATATGTAGGTTTCAGATGCTTAAATTAGAACAAATAAAACCCACCTGCAGTGAGGCAGAAACCTCAGAAAGTGGCATTTTATAACTCCTAAAATGAGAAGCAGTGAGAGGAAGGAGAGGACAGGTCTCTGACTACCTCTGAATAAAACCCTTTTTCCCTTTTACCTGGATTTACCCCTTATTCTTAATGTTTTCCAAATTATTTCAAAGCTTTTTGTAGTTTCTGTTCTGGTTCAAACCAACCATGACTGTGCCACCTGACAAAAGAGGAAGAAACACAAACGTTTTAATTTACAAGACAGATATTTTAATTTTTTCTGTCTGAAGAACCTGAGCTCAGAATGGCAGATTTATCTCAAAGTATTTATCTGGTTTTGCCTATTCTCATATACTTCACATATCCACTGTTTTAATACAGGCTCCTATAGACACAAACATCTCTTCCACAGGTTTGTTTGAAGACCAAACACTATCCAGGAAGATGACAGAGTCCTTTATAGGATCACAGCTAATAGAAAATGGTGAAGGAAAAATAAGATAGTTATTCCAAGGTTAGAGTTCCAGTTATTCTACCTCACCAGGTGTCCTGCAAGTAAACACAAGGGATTATTATTATTTTTCCCTACTAAAGAGTAAATTTTCAGGAATGTCAGGAATTGTTAAAGATGGAAAAGCAGCAGACAATCAAATTATCCAGTGCTGTTTTTCCAATTGCTTTTATTTATATGAGACTAACCCTAGAAAAGATGGGAAAGGAAGGAAGAGGAGAGTCAGGAGAAACACAGAAGCTTGAACAATGAGTTAAAAATCCCTGACCTGAGAAAATTTACAACCAGATGTATCATTTCTCCTGAATTTTCCTTGGAGGCTGAGGAGATTATTCAAACCCAAATGCTCCGAGGTACATCAGGGACAAAAAACATAAAGGAACTTGTGTGACAAACCCAAACATTCCACATTTCACACGGAAGTGGTTGTTGTCAGGTTTGAGAATCGCTGTTGCCCAGAAATTTACAGTCAGGAGGCTGTAAAGATAAAAAAAAAATAAAAAATGCACCAGATGCTCCAATATTTTATTGTGTGTAATTTAGTGGGGGAAAAACAAAGGCAGGCATGGGATCTGTGCTTTGTCTCCAGTGTAAATTCAGAGCTGTCCCCCAAAGGGAGAAACTAATAGGCTCAATTAAGGTATAATTGAGCCTTTTGATGAGTTTGAAGGAAAAAAATCTTTCTCTGCTTCCCCACAGAAGACTCAGGGCCCGTAATCTGTCACTGCATGTGCTGGGAGGCCCCTGCTGCTTTCTCTGGGTGGCATTTTTATTTATTTTTTATTTTAAGCACAAAAAGGGCTGTGTGGTTCAAATGATTGAGAAATGATATTTGGAAGTTAGCAGGTTTATTTTTATGATAGAAGTGAGATCTTTACACGTCAGCCCCACCACCTTGATGCATCCTGGGAGAGGATTCTTACCCTGTAGTGGCTTCTAATTAGATTTCTTTTAGTCTGAAACTCTTCAGATCAATCTGTGATTAACCATGTCAGGCCTGTCAAAATACAAGAAGGGTTGATGGGATTAAATCCGAAGCAGCATCTCACAGAGGGATGTGTCACAGCTAGGAATTTGTGCCTTCCTTGTAATATTGGCAGGGCAAAAATATTCTTTTATGGTGTTTTTCTGCAGAAAAGGTTACTCTAAACACTGCTATGGCCAGCAATATTTATGATTTAGTGGTTTAGACACCTCCTGCTGTTTCGTTGTGCTCTGCTTATGATGGCAGGGAAATTACTCTGAGAAGAAAATGAAATAAAAGATAATAAAAATAAAAATTTAAAAGTTAAAAAGTAAAATTAAAAAATAAAGTTAAATAAGAAATAAAAAATAAAATAAAAAATGAAATGAAAAGTCAATAAAATAGAAATAAAAGAAAAGAGAAAGAAGAAAATAAAGTAATAATAAAATAAAATAAAATAACATAAAATAAAATAAATATAATTCTGTCAACAGGAAGAAATTGGAGACTGGGAATTCCAGAATTCTAGAATTCCAGAATGTGCATCCCTAGTTCTGAAGTAGAGAGATAGATGGAAAAGATTCATTGAATTATCCATTTTTCATCTTTGTATAAAGCATAGATAGAGTAATGCAAAAGTGAAAGAATAAGGTTGTTTAATTGAAAGGCTGGAAAAGTAAAACAAAGTGAAAATGCTTTATAAAAATCAGGTTAATCAAGTGATGTGTTTTCAAGATTGGGAAATCTCACATAGATCAGCAGTTGGCTTTGAGATGGAGCCATTGAAGGAATTCAGATCCAGATATTTAAACAGATACAAAATAGATAACTAGAAAAAAATTTAATAAGAAAGTAAATAATAAAACATATAAATATATTTATAGTTAAAGCATAAATGTATCTTTAAATATATGTAAATTTATATTTAAAATTTTGCATTCAAAATGTAATATATTTATATAAAATAATTATAAAATTAATAAAATTGATCTTAATTTAGTATATATAAATAGAAAGTAAATAAGTATTCATATCTAGGTGAGTCTGGTCTTCCTTTATAGATAATGAACATCTAAATGATGTCACCAAGAAGATCTAAAAAACCATCAGTTCAACCTGAAGCAAAAATAAACCATTAATTCTCTCCATCGATTTTAAGGTCTTGATCTTCACTGACCACAGTGGCCACTTGGGTACTGAGCAGAAACACAGGAATTTAACAAAAACACATTTTAAAAGGGACTAAACCTGGATCCAGGTGACTTTTGCTTGACTTTTCCTTTCGATCTCATCTTGATTTCCCTCCTGCCCTGCATTAAATCATCCTGAGGACAGTCTGGGCCAGGCTGTGTTTGCTGAAGGCCTTGCTTGGGGCAAAGATCTCCAGCTCACCCAGGTTAGTCAGCTGTCACCAGACTGCAAAAAATTGTTTAATCTAGGGGGTTTTTTTAGAAAAAATGTTAATTTCTCAGAAATAAAATTCACAAAATGTGGGATTTCTTTGAAATAGAACCCGAATCAGGAAACAGAAAATTTCTTGCACAGGCGAGTCCCGCTGTAATGGAGAAGAACTTGTTGCTCCTGTCAGAAATGAAGAGGTTTGTGGGACTGAAAGTGCCCAGGGAATTACAATGCCAAGAATTGTTAAAAACACCCTGTAAATGTGGTGTTTAGGGACGTGGTTTAGTGGTGGCTTTGCAGTGCTGGGTTAATAGTTCGACCTGATGATCTTCGGTGCCTTTCCCAGCCTTCATGATTCCGTGATTATTTTCAGGAATTTCTCAGCTGATTTTTGGTGGGTCTTTTTTTTTTTTTTTTATGCTTTATTAATAAAACTGGCATTTAATGTTCCTTCATCTCTTCATCTCACAGAGAACCAGGACAGGGACAGGATATAGGTCAAGATTGACTTTACAAGGCAGATCTTCCATCCCCTCATGTCCTCCAGAAAGCCCTGGCTGACAGTAAGAGCCTGTCTGTATTTTGAAGCTGATGTGAAGGGCAGACACCTGCACATTGTTCTGAACTGTTTATGGGAACAGCATAAAAATATATCCTGATCACCTCCCAGATTAGAAAGCTGGGAACAATCATCTTTTTCTGTCACCTCGGAGCCAATGTGGTTTTTCCCTATATTGACGTTGCATCCCATTGTTATTTATTGGCTCTGCTGCAGAAACAGCTTTAAAACCCAGACTGAAGCCACTTGTGTTAAGTGCTATTCAACCATAAATTATGACACAGTTCAGGTCCCAAAGAACAAATTGCCTGAAAATCAGATGTTCTGAGGGAAAAAATGTGTGAAGGTGAAGGACCACAGGGGAATTTAAGTTTTTTTCCTCAAGGTGAATAAAGAGGTAAAAAGCAAAGCCAGGGACATACCAGAGGTGTCTTGATGTCTGACACAGTTCTAGACCCATATCTAAGAAAATATTTTGACCTGTGGGTCAAATCACTTGAGATTTTAGTGGCCTCTCTGTATAATAAATAATAATAATGATAATGATAATAATAATAATAAGTGTATTGTTATCATATACAATTATTACTATATATAAAATAATAATTATTATTCTCACCAGCAGCAGCAGCAGCATCTTCTCTACTATCAGAAGAAATTGTCCTCACACTGAAATGATTTTAAAAAATCCAACCAGCTGATTCAGGCTGAAGTAAAATAACAGCAGATAAATAGTTTAAAAATGCAAATAAATAATATCTTTAAAAGGACAGTGAAATAGCATTTGATTTATGGTTTACATTCATGGGGATAACTGGCAATTTTGAGAACCAAGAGCAAATTTGTTTGAAGAACAAATTATTTATATTTCTGTGTAATTACATGAATAGCTGATATATACTGAGAGATAAAGAGATATATATCTGAGATAAAGAGTTGTATCTAGATAATAGATATATTGCAAAACTTAATGTATGCAAATATAAAAAGAGAGAAAAGAGATAAAAATAAACCTCAGACTTTGAGGTTTTTCTTTTTTTTTTTTTCTTGCAATTTTTTTTTAATTTTTTATAGCTTTTATTTTAGATAAAAGTATCAAATCGGGTTTTTTTTAATTCCATTTAGATTTTTTTTCCCCCCCAGGTCCTTTATTACAAACCAGAGGTAAAAGGAGCCTCCTCAACCATGGATTTCCAGCTGGAATTTTAACTTGAGCCGTGTAGCAAAAGGCTTTGTTTGGATTTGGCTGGTGGCACTTTTCAGAAGCCCATTGAATGTTTTCAATCTGATAATGTCACTGCTACGATAACAAGGACACAAAGAGGCATGAAATGGCCTCTGAGGGTTTAAAAATAGCAGCAGTGCTCTTGTTTTCCAGCTTTTACTACCAAATCCAGGCAATCCTCAAATGTAAACAATGCTACAAAAACCACATGGTCATAAAGCCCTCTACAAACAGAAATAAAAATGATGGTTATTACGCTCTGTGAGTCTTGTTTAAAATGATCTGAGCTCGCCCCTGGATTTTTCAGGGCTGCTACATATTTGTAATTAGGCTGTAATATTTAATCAATCATTAGAACAGGACATAAAAACTCAGGGGGGTTGAATTATATCCCTGGAGCCTTTAAACCAATTTGCTTTTTATTGGTGAAAAGGAAAAAAAAAATCAAGACTTACTTCATTGGGTCAGTGAGTTACAACTGATTTGAAGCAAAATATAAGCAGGTACATAAAATCAATCAAGCATAATAAAGAGCCAACCTCTGGCTAAACTTACTCCTCTTAGATCCAGTTCATTTAAAATGGGATAAAAATGATATAATAAGGTTGGAAGAAATATGATCATTAGGGTAAGGAAAATATTGACTCTTCTCAAGTGTTCTCTTCCTGGTTGGAAAGGAGGCAGTTTAGAGATATTAGAACTCCTGAGGTTAACTAATGCAGCCCCAAATGCTTCACAGGGCAATGACAGCACAGCTTTTGAACTGTAAAAAATTGATGCACATTTTATTTGTCTCCCCCAACAGAAATGGTAAACCAGAAAGACAGAATTTATTGCAGAATAAGGCAAAAAGACAAACAGCAGCCTAATCAGGCAGACACAGCAAGAGCACACTGGTCTCATCCCTTCTGGGCTGCACAGATTTTCTGAAGAAAGGAACAACCCAAATGTTACAGATGGGGCAGAAGGGAAGTTTTAATTAATCACTGTGACTGCACAGAACAGCAAAGTCCACATTCCACTTGCTGTTCGTGTCAGATCGATATTTGAGGGGGAAAAGTTGGTGTCACCGCATCAGACAACAGAGACCATGTTAGTCAGAGGAGGTTGGATGTAAAATTAGTCACTGAGACACCATGCACTGAGACACCTTTTTCAGAAGGCTGAATTTAACAGAGCTAAAGCTATGTGAAAATCTAATATTTTTCTTTATTTCTTTGTAGCTTCTTTCCTATTTCTTCCAAAGGAACCTGCATAGGGCTAGTTAGGAAGAATATGGCTTTTAAAAAGGCCTCCTCTTCATCTTATTTTTCTTTTTTTTTTTTTCCTCTGTTTTTTAAAGTACTTTGACTGGAAAAGAAAACTAATTTTACTCTGGAAATTGATTAAATATTTCAAATAAAGTTAAGGTCTTTCTCATGTCCAGTAATACAGAAAGGCAGCTTGTGAGATAGATGGAGTTTGTGGGCTTTCTCCAAAAGACTCTTTGTCAGAGCAGAGTGGACACGTGTGCAGATCTGAAATGTTGGCTTCCCCCTCTGAGCTTGATTTTCCCCCTCTGTGCAGTCCATCCTGACCCAGTCATGGAGTTGGGATCTATGGAATTACCCTGAAGAAGAAGTCCAAAGCAGATTAAGTAAAGCACAGTCCAGAATTACCTCTTTCCTTTATGTACCAGGAAAGTAAAATCACAAAATCCCAAGAATGGTTTGGGTTGGAAGGGACCTTAAAAATCACCTAATTCCAACCCCCTGCTGTGGACAGGCACAACTTCCACTATCCCAGGTTGCTCCAAGCCCCATCCAACCTCTCTTCTTTCTGTTGTTCACTGCTCACTTTGGGCTTTCCTTTCAGGGCTTTATCAGTGACAGGAGCTTCTTGTAACCTTGAGGGGATGGAGAAGTGAGAGATGTGTGTGGAGTGGGTCAAACAAGACCTGTTTCATTTCACCTAGATGAAATACAGATAAAATACACCAAAAGAACCATCAGGACATGGTTCAGGATTTTCTGTTGCTTCAGGGTTAAAGGACGTGCCTGGAGGTACCACCGTGCACAGGGAGACTGAGACTGAGTAAAAAGGATCTTGGAATTATTGAATGGTTTGGGTTAAAAAGGACCTTAAAGACCATCTTGTTTCAACCCCTCTGCCAAGGGCAGGGACAACTCCACTAGCCCAGGTTGCTCCAAGCCCCATCCAACCTGGCCTTGGACACTTCCAGGGATCCAGGGGCAGCCACAGCTTCCCTGGGCAACCTGTGCCAGGGCCTCCCCACCCTCACAGGCAAGATTTTATGCCTGATATCCCATCTAAAGCTTCCCTCTTTCAGTTTAAAACCATTGCCCATTGTCCTGTCACTATGTGCCCTTGTAAAAAGTCCCTTTCCATCTTTCCTGTAGGCTCCCTTCAGGTAGAATCATTGTTCCAGTGCAGACAATCACTGTCCAGTCACATCAGTCCCTTTCCTTGATGGACTTCACCCCACAAATATCCCTGATGGCTAAATCATAGTAATTCTTAGAAGCTGGAATTGGCTGCAACACAAGACATGTCTACTTTAAAATAACACAAGCTAAAATGATTGAAATTCTTGTGCTTAGTGACACTGGAGAGACCTGAAACTAACCCAGAAAGCACCCCAAGTGCTCAGTGCATGGATTCACCCTGACAACCTGCTAGAAAACACTTTATACCCTTTTTGCAACTACTGAGACATCTGAGGAGCTTTTAGTTCCTTCCCAAGGCTTTGAATAAGCAACTCAAATGCCAGGCTATAACTCTCCTCCACTAAGTGTTCAGTCTGCTTGGAATATTCCATCTGCCTTCTCTGGATTTGGGCTGGATGTTAATCATTTTAATTGAAAACATGCAGGCTTTAATTATTTGCTCCGAATCCCCAAAGAAAAAGACAATTTAATTTGGAGGAGTCTCTGTGGAGAGTTGGTATGTCCAGGAAAATTGATAAAACCTAATCAGCAAGAAGTGTCCTGCAGATAATTGGTTGGGTTTATGGATTATTTTTTTAACATCTCTGTGAAATGTACAAACACTGGATTGCTTTAATATGGTTTAATTTGGCAGGTAGTACTCAAATGGGAGAACTTTTAGTTTTCTTCACTCAATTCAATATAGTCAAAAGCAGTGGCAAACGAGTTTTATCCCCTCTTGAGTGTGAAACCTGTCAAGAGCTCAATTCTTCACCAGCTGGACATGACATTCTGTAAATAATATGTAAAATTTATGACTGGGAGACATGGAAAATGAAATTTCTCTCCCAGATAAAGAAATGCTGCATTACTTTATCTGTTAATTAGTTTCTTAACTATTACTTAGTTTCCTAAAATGAAGAATTTTCTGAAAGAGAAGTAATTTTCCTGAAAGATCATGAATAATCTACATTGAAATAGGAATTTTTTTCACTCCTTTTTTTTTTAAGAAAAAAAAAAAGCTGTTCCAGGAATATTTTTGTTTGTAAAACTTCATCAGTTCTGCTCTTGTTCAAAAGGGCACAGACAGGCAACTCTGGGCATTGACTCCCCCTGGGCATCTGTCTTGAAGAAGGATGGATCATTATTGATTAGTTAATTGTCAGAGGTTTAAGATTGGGTGACAATGCCCATAGATCAGATAAACCACTTAAACTCAGGGTTTTCCACAGAAAAAGTGCTAACACATGATGCCACCAGGATTTCAAAGCGGGCTATTCCCTTTTTTATTAATTTTTAATTTTATTTATATTTATATTAAATTTTATTAGTTAACTTTTATTAAATTTGGAGTTTCCCAAATCATTTTTGGAACTGAAGTTACCTCCACCTTGTATCTCTGTGAAACGGGTCCAACCTTCTTTATTTCATTAGAGCAAAATTCCTTTCAAACCCTCTGAAGTTGAGGATGGATGGCAAACAAATACAAGTTTACTATTCTTATATTAAAAAATAAATTAAAAAAAAAGAAAAAGGAAGGAAGGAAGGAAGGAAGGAAGGAAGGAAGGAAGGAAGGAAGGAAGGAAGGAAGGAAGGAAGGAA
>JAWWLV010000088.1:2301917-2318019 GCA_035041135.1 Platyrinchus mystaceus
CCCATGAAGGCACCTGGTGCTGTCAGAGATGCCAAAGGGATCCCTCTTGGTTTCCAGCTGCTGATGGGTTTCCCACAGCTCCTGTGCCAAATCTGCTCACTCCAAGGACAAGATTCAGCTCAAGGTCAAGGCATCCAGATTTAGGGCTGTAACTGCAGGTTCATCCATGTGAAATGAGCACACCAGCTTCATCTACAGCCGGTGGAGATCTACTGAGTGGGGTTAGAGGAGGTGATCCAGCAGCAGGGATGGGTTTCCATGTCCAAACAGAAGCACATGATACCATTTTAGACTCTGAGAGTGGGGAACCCACCTGTCTTCCACCTGCAATACCAGGTGAGTGGGTGAATATCTCATGTATCTCCTGTAGGATCTGTTAACCCCATGTAGATGTGTTGGCTTAGACCTACCACACTGGAAGGATGGTCACCCAGTTCACATGTCACCCAAGTGTAGTCACCCAAATAGAGAATTCTTAAGCTCAGACTGAACTCAGCCCTAAAAACTGTTTTAAACTCCAGACCTGGTTTTCAGAGGGCTGCATTTGGGTTGGAGGGACGTTGCTGCTCACCACAAAACCAGGCTGGTCTGTCTTAGACCTATTATCCCATAATTCAGGCCTGCATTTCCTTCTTTCTCTTTGTTTTTTGCCAGATCCATAAGGATGTCAGCTCAGGGAAGACTAAGTTTAAACTATTTAACATTGCAGCAGCAATGCCTAATTAAGCTTCTTCCAGTTCACATCTGCAAAGTCAAATCAGTCTCCTTGATATCCCAGGCCATGCAAGAATCACTCCAAAACAAGGCTTCAAGCACGATTTTGGTTCTTCAATGGGCACAATTATAACCATTAAAAAAAAAAAAAAAGAAAAAGAAAAGTTAAATTAAATCCCTGCACAAATAACTCCAGGTGTTGCCTCCTGCCCCTTTTGAGAGAGGAGTAACCCAGCCCAGCAGATGTGGGATGTGCTTTGTCTGTAACACTTCAAACAAAAAAGTGCATTTAAACTTTTGGGGGCTTCAAGAAGTTTTATTTTTATCTGAGACAAATTTAATTTAAAGGAGAACGAGGAGGTTCTTGAGTTTTAATCCTCTCTGGAAGGATTTTTATATATTTATTCATCCATTCATTTCTTTTCACTGTTAGGGAATATGAAGCCTGACATGTAGGAAGGACCAACTGCAGGGCAAAGGAAAATACCAAGAGAATGATAAACTCTGAGTGGGAACAGGGGGAGTTGGAAGGGAACAGGAACAAAGAGGGAAAAATAACAAAGGAAATGGGAGGAAATTAGAGGTGAGAGGCAGAAAATTCTCCTTTTTCCCTCTAGGTTTTGCACATCTGGCTTTTAATTTTGAATTTGCACAAGAAAACCTTTATAATGCCCTAGAGAAAATCTGAAAAAAAATTGCAGGATTGTGTAAAGGAAAACCCCCTTAAACATGGAAAAAACACTCCAAACAGTAGGTCAGGGTCCCTTTATTTGGTTCTAATGTTCCAACTACAATTGTGTGTTATTGCTGGAATCAAGCACTGACACCGGGTCTTCAAAACCATGACATTGGATTAAGATTAAGTGGATTTTAGAACAAGGATATTTTAATCTATTTTACTTCCCATCTGGTGTTCAGGACTCACAGTGAGAACCTGCTGCCTTTTTGGCTGTGACCAAGAGACCACAGGTTCTTCATTTAAACCAAAACAAGAGAGTGAGACCACAAGATGAGTTCTTCATGTGTTTGTGTGACTTAAAAAACTACAGATCCTTGCAAGACTGGCATTAAACTCTAAGTGTTGAAAGACCTTAATGTCTTCAAACTCTTTGACTGAATGATTGATCAAATTTGATTTACAGCTCGTTCAGAAGACAAATAACAGGAATGAAAGCTGGTGTTGCCAAGGCTAGAAATGAAAATGTTAAGGAACAGTTTCTTAGAAAGTGACTCTTTCATGAGCCTACACACTTTATTTCTCAGCTTGAGACACGTTGGGGATGATTAAATGTTTGTCTTGCTGTGAGTGACTGCAGGATGATGGTTATTCACTGCACATCTCCAGTGCTCTGAGCCCTTGCTGCAGTTGACTGAGATGCAATGATTGGCTTCACTTATCATGTTTGAAAAATATTCATTGTCCCTCGGCAAATAATGTCAAGGTTTCCTTCGTGGCAAAATCAGCCTTTAAGCCTATCAATTGTTATATAAAAAACTCTACATATTAATGACTATTGTTGTTCCCATAAGCAATGTAAATTAAGGGGGGTTTTTTCTCATATATCCAGGCCACGGATTCTGCCTTTTGGCAGAAGCTGACAGTACAGAGACAAAATAAAACAAAGCCTGAGATGATTTCTTTTTAAATTGCCAACCACCAGCAACTCAAGGAGGACAAGGGGGAATGGCTTCAAACTGAAATAGGGTAAGTACAGATTAGATATTAGGAAAAAAAATCTTTACTCTGAGGGTGGTGAGGCCCTGGCACAGGTTGTCCAGAGAAGCTGTGGATGGCACATTCCTGGAAGTGCTCAAGGCCAAGTTGGATGGAGCTCTGAACAATCTGGACTTGTGGAAGGTGTCCCTGCCCATGGCAGGGGGTGGGAAATGGATGGTCTTTAAGATCCCTTCCCTTTCAAACCATTCTGGGATTCCATGAACTCAAGTCAAGTTTTGTCAGGAAGGAATTAAGAGACAGTAGGACCATGCCCAGATAATCTCATTCTATCAGAAAACAAAACTTTGGATAATTAAGTGTTGAGTGATCAGCTCAGTGCAAAATTCTTCCATGAAGAGCAGAGAGGAAAAGACACTTATTTGTTGAAAGCCTGAATCCAGTTGCCATAAAGTTTATATTATTTTTCCCTGTTAACTCATGCAAATGGAAAAAAGTACAGATTGCCTGATGGAATTATGGGGAATAATTCCTCTTGGCTTGGTGGAAACAGGAAAATAATTATGGGATTTTCTCAGGTATTAAATATTCCAGCACACTTAACAAATAAGGAAAATAAGAATAAGAAGAATAAACCTCATTAATTTCTTTATTAACGTGGGGTTTCACTGACGCCTGGAGGGCTGTTTAGTGGGAGAATAACACCCTGAAAACAAGCAGGCTTTTGTATTTCTTTAAGGGCATTCAGGATATTCCCTTCCAGCACACATAAATAATGGGTTACCTGAGCTTTATTACCTTTTTGGCATGATTTGTCCTTCTCCAGGTTTGCAGTTCTCAAAATTACAAGAGCAATTTTCCTATTTTTTTCATGGTGCTGGTTCCCCCCTCCCAGCTGCTAGAGTTTGCTTATAATAACATTTATTGCACAGTCTTTGGGGCCTATTTCCTTCCACTCCCCGCAGTCTAATGAATGGTCCATGACACTTTTCCAGACTCACTAATTTCCATGGATCAGTGCTTTCAAGGTGATGACTCAGCAGGCAGCTCCCCAGCCCTAAAAGCCTTGGTTTGGAGGATTATTTCGATCCAGATCAGCATTTCAGGCAGGCAGCTGTGCTGCTGAGTCAGCACAGATGGGGTGATACCCTGATCCAGCTAAAAGAAGCACATGAGAAAAAAAAAAGGCACAAAGAGGTAAATTGAGAAAACAAAAATGAGGAATGTTGCAAGGGGAAGGGGATGGTGGTGCCACGATGGAGCGAAGCTGAGATACTGCAAAGACAAGAATATCTGTGCTGATCAACCCCCAGGCTGTGGGGTTTGTTTAACCTGGATAATAAAAGGCTCAGGGGGGACCTTCTCACTCTCTACAACTCCCTGACAGGAGGGTGGAACCAGGTCGGCCTCATCTCCCAGGCAACAAGTGACAGGATGGAAGGAAATGGTCTCAAGTTGCACCAGGGGAGGTTTGGGTTGGATATTAGGGAAAATATCTTCACTGAAAGGGTGGTCAGGCACTAGAACAGCCTTCCCAGGGAAGTGGTGGAGTCACCATGCCTGGAAGTTCTCAAAAAAAGTGTGGATGTGGCCACTGAGGATGTGGTTTAGTGAGGAACGTGGTGGTGGTGCTGAGTGGAAGGTTGGACTTGATGATCTCGAAGGTCTTTTCCAACCATGATAGGATTCTGTGATTCCGTTGTTCCAGCCAACCTCTGGAAAATCAAAAGCCTTTTTTCCAGCTTTATCCCTCTTAGAGGAAGATTTTAACTCCTTAGAAACACGTCTAAATCCCCTCATCGTGGTCCGTCTTCCTCCCTGGTGCATCTTTACCTGTTTCAGTCTCCACAGAGGGACCTGTGAGCCTCTTGCAAAAGAAATGTAAATGCAAACCCCAAATAACAAACCTATTCCCACAATGTTTTCAAGCAAGGCAAAGTCTAGATTTGGCTGCAGGTTTTCAGCACCTAATTCTAGTCCTGATTATGAAAGAAAACGGGGTATATAAACAAAGAATATTTTATTTACTCACACTGATGTTGAGTAAATTCACCTCCCCCTCTTCTGTTTTCCTTGCACAAACACATTCAACCACCAGGACATAGAAAATTGCCCCTGGATTTTATTGGTCACAGGTGAGGTGTTCTTTCAATTAGATATAATTAAGAAATTCAGTCCAGCATCATAACATGCTCCTAAGGAAATGACACGTCTTTACTTGACTATGCTTATTGAAAACAACTTTTTTTTTCATTGCAGCCAATATATAAATTAACCCTTTTCTTGATTATAATTAATTACTGAAGGTCAATAATTAATCTCTTTGTTTTGCAAGATAAACTTCACTTATCTGAACTCCACTTAAGAGCTTCCAGATTTCCAAGAACAAAACCCTTCAGCATTTTACACAAAGAAGAGCAGGAATCAAAAGGACTCTGATTTGACTCTAAAATAGATGACTATAAGTTGCCTTTCTAAATCCTTGATTTTTTTTTTCCCAAGCTGATACAGCATTTTACACTTAAACATGAAATAATTAGGATATTTACAGTGTTCTCCCCAAGAAAAACCTGAAAAGCCTTTGCCCTGCAGTAGCTGTTGCCTAATTCTAGAGTTTTGAATGTCCACTACAGTTCTTTTTTTAACTCCAAGCATCACCCCCAGATGTTGTCACCCCCCTAACTCGGTGGTGTAAATTTTAACGCCTGTTTTAGGGATATAAAAAGCTCCATCAGTCTCCAGCTTGCAAGGTGTGCTGTAGAATGTCAAAAACATATCCCAGCAGCAAAAGGCTCAGACTCCACCACTCCTGCAAATACTGCAGGGGGTGTGGACTCAGCAGCACCTTTTGTTTAGGAATAGGGAGCCGATGAAAATTGTGGTGCTGCCAAAAACAGATGTTAAAGTGGACGTTGCCAATGCAAAGAGAGCAGAGCTCACCATAACCAGCAGGTCCCAACCACAGCCCCAGCAAGGCTTCATCAGCCTGTGAAGGGGTTTTTTTTAAGTCCTGCAGGTTTTAATGATTGGCAAAATGGGAATATTTATATGAAAGGAATCGTTGGTACAAATGCTCAGGCAAAAGATCTTAATCAGAGCAATTTACTACTCAGTATAAAAGCTAAAACTGCCAATAGTGTAGCACAAGATAGGACAGTGCATTATATTGAAGCAATTATTGGAACAATTCTATTAAAGCTGGCAAAAAGGAAATAATGGCTAAGTGGAGCTTTGATGTAACTCATCCAGACCAACCCTCGTGGGGAGATCTTTTGCCCTCAACCTGCAGCCCATCCTCCAGCTATCTCCCAGGAGTGACACCCCCAAAACCTTCCCAGAGAGGAGCTGGATGAACACACATGCTCGAACATTTGAGTCAAAGTGAGGAAGGAAGTCAAATAATGAATGGTAAGTGTGAGCCAGAATTTACTCCATGAGTAATCATCTTGTAAAAACACACTCCTGGGCCAATGGAACAGGCACTTGTGGGCTCTTCTCTCCTGCTGGGCTAAATATTTGCCTCTCTTCAACTTCTGTTAGAGAAAAAAGAGTCATGAGTGCTCGTGTTTCCTTTCTCTTAGGGGTTTTCTCCCCTTTTTTTTTTCCCCTCTCTTGGAACATTTTTAGCTCCCAGTTATGTTATGAATACCCAAATAGACCCCAACAAAATCATTCTGCCTTGAAATGGCTTTTGTGTTAGTGTTCCAAGCAATTACCTTTCAGAAACAAATATTCTTTATGATTTCAAGCATGGAGAGATAAATAAGATTATTCTCTATTAAAAAGCAAGATTTTTTTTTTTGTGTGTGTGTGTTCCATAAAGGGAACAGGATGAAAATCATCAGAAGAAATATTCCTCCAGCAAATATTTCTGCTGTCTGAAGCCTGTCACTTCCATAAATCACTCTGTGCTCTGGGTAATACACACGACTGTACTAGAAATGAGCATTTAATTAGTGCTCTAATACAAACACCAACCACCTCCCGTGTTAATAACCAACATTTGGGGCTGTAAATGTTTATCAGGTAAAGATCACAGAATTGTGAGGCTCCATCTGACCTCAGGCACGGAAAATGAGTGAGATGAATTCTCTGGCTCCATCACCCAGCGATCAATTGATGGCATCACACAGCGCTGGCAGCAGATACTAGAGGTCAAGGAAAGGCCACAAACTGGTTCATGGGGGGCTGAGCCTCAGGCATGGCAGTGACAAAGCTCAACAGCTATTTTTAGGCAGCCAAAAGTTGCAAAGAAAGGGTTTCACACAACCACCCAGTGAGTTTTATCGGAATCATCCCGGCTTGGTTCTGTGACACAGCCTTGGCTCGGTGCTCTCCACCAGGAATCTGGAGGTTTGTCCTCCCACAGGGGTTCAGGGAACCATCAGCTGGTGTGGTGTGGACAGAGACAGGACCCTGTGGGAGCAGGAGTGTGTCAGGATCCCAGGAACACTCTGTGTGAGGCAGAGCTTGGTTCTGTACCGAACAGTAAAGGAAAAATGTAGCTCTGGAGGCCAACAAATACATATGTGTCTTCAGAGGAATTTTTAACACATGCTAAAAATAAGTTGCTGGAGATAAGTCTCCCCATTCCAGGGGAGAGACATCACCAGGATTCCATAACCAGAAGGTTCCTATACCACTGGTGGTAATGAATCTATAAAATTATTTATACATATACACTGATTTTATACAAAGAGCTCAAATAAGCTTAAGCATAGTCTTGAGCCTGAGTTTATGCAGCAATCCCAGTGTAATTGCACATCACTCAGTGCCTGCAGCCATCCATATCCCAGCCTGAGGGACTGCAAAACTCCTCAGCAATCCCATGTTTTCACATGCCTGACTTCCAGTCCTGCAACTCACCATCCATGTCAGCTCCTCCTTGGCAGGGGCAGGTTTGGGACAGACAAGGGATATCCTGAAGATGCTTCCACCACATGGGATTGGCACCCTGAAGTAAAGTGAACTTAAGGGCAAAACAGCTCAGTGGTGAGGAATGGTTGGAGATGACTCTTGGGATGAACATTAAATATTGCTGTCAACCCATTTTAAGGCCACTGAATATAAAAAGCTGATTTCTGCTTCTGAGACATCCTTTCAGGATATCTGTCCTGGGACACTTGTCAGCACCCACCTGTTGGACCATCTGCCCTTGCCTGTGTCCTTGTTGGCTGCTTGAACCACTCAAATAAATGAGTAATGTGGATCCCAGTACAGAAATACAGAAATTTCCTCCCAGGAAAGCCATGTGAACTCGGGCTGGGCACTTTATGCTGATCACCCTCACCAGGTCTAAAAACAGGAATAGAATTAGTGGGAAAAACACAAAGACTTAATCCCCTTCCTTAGCATTGCTGACTGCAAGAGAGTAACCTGAATATCTGTACAGACCTGAGCTACATCTTCCCATAACACAGTCCAGATTTGCTGTTGGACATGAAAACTCCATCTATAATGTATAAGGAAAAATTGTCTCCTCAGAACAGAGACTAAAACTCCTCTGAGTAATTTAAGAGCTGTAGTGAGGCCGCTAATAGGACAAAGTAGACATAGTTTAAACTCTTGTCCCTCTCCAGACATCAGCACTTCACACAGGGCTGTGAGCAAAGGGTTTTGACACTGTGCTCTCCAGAGCTGGGAAAGAAACTGCCAAAATACGACACTGGGATCCCAAGACCTTCTCATTTCCATGGCCTCAAATACAGCTCTCCTAAAAAAGTGCTCTGGAAGACAGACTGTAATTAGTGTCTGGATTAGGGAATCACAGCCTTCCTTCTTCATCAAAGGCTTCAAATCAATCTGGAGAAGAAAACAAGGCAGTAAGAAAGTCAGACTCAGCTGAATCCTCAGCTCAGGACTGACACAGGTCCTGAGTTTGAACATATTCAGTGCCCAGAGTGGACCCCACTGAGGGTAAATCAATATTATATAGACACACACACTGTTCTCCAGGATGCTTCATTCCTCCACTGAGCTGGATTTGTCTGACCAGATGTTGGCACCTTCTCTATAAATCTGTATATCTGAAAAAAATGAACATAAATCAGTAGTTTTTAGAGTCACTGGAGGTGCAGGGCACAGAGACACAGAGGAACATGTTGCAAGGCAGGGTGTCCAAAAGTGAACATCTAAAATATGTCAGAAGAGTCATCTTTTAAACAACCTGTTCCTGGCCAAGAGTCCAAGGTGACCAGCTCAGCTCATGATGTCTCAAAAATCTCTGGCTACAGCTACCAGTAATACATCTAATATTTTGCCTGTCAGAAAAATCATTTAATTCACTTATTTTTAAAATTAATCTTAAATTCTCTATGTTTCCACTTCCTACCTGAAAGTGGCTCAGTGATCCATGGCTGTGGAAAACAAACCCATTCATGTTTATGCAGTTCTAAGTTCCTGCAGTGAAAAGAACCTGGAAAAGTTAGTACAATTCTGCCTTCAAACTCTGGAGGGTTTGAGGAGTGTTCAGTAAATCAGGCAGAGGGCTGTTGCAAAAAAAAGGTAGAACCCAATGTTCCTTTGCTGCCCATTTGAAAGAGTACCAGTATGCTGAATAAAAAAATACTAATACAGGTAAAAAAATAGGGTGGAATTTTAGTCAATCAAATAGAAAGGGAAATTAAGGTTCCACAGGCAAATTGTTCCAGTGTTTTCAGACTTCTGAATACCTTAAACTGCAGCTTCAATGTGACTTTTTCTTCTTCAGCTGCAACCTGCACAATAGCATGTTCAGCACTATCTGTTCCAAAAGCATCACTCTGTTACCAGGTGAAAAACAGATTCTATTGCTACACTGAAGATTTTGAAACCACTTTGCTGATTTCAAGCCAGAACACAAATGTTTGCCATCTGCAGTGGATCAGAAATTGTGAAAAACAGCTCCATTTCATCATTCAAACGTGCAGCTTTCGTTCCATCTTCTCAAAAAATAATAACTAAAATTAGCTCTGCAGAAATTTTTTGGGGAAAAAAATGCTTGATTTAAGTTAAATTTTAATTGTCATTAAAAAAAAATTAAAACTAGCCATTAGAATTATTTTGTTCCTCAAAAATAAATGCTGGAAAAAACCAAATACCTTTTAGGTATCACTGATGTTTATCTTCATTTAGTAGTGAATTAATGAGTTCAGGTTTTCTCATCTTCCTTTGAAGGCAGTGAAATAATAATTGTTTTCTTTAAGTTGGATCAAAATTTATCCCAACATTTTTGGGATATCTATAACCAGACAGGCTTTGTGTCTTACTGTTAAAACCTTTTTGTTGGCTGAGCATATGAGAATGCACAAATGCTCCCCAGAATATATAGGATGCAGTTAGCAGGGAATGTGCAGCTGAACAGGGAGGAAAAGCTCGTGTGTGGGGATTCTGAGCCCAATCTGCCACACTGAATCTTGGCAGGAGAGCTCTGAGGTTTATCAGGGTCTGTGCTCTTGGTGTAACAGTGGGGAAACACATTTATTGCTTGAAATATTTATTCTGAAAGGTGTTACTTTAAAAGTCAAAGCAGGACCCTGATGGGTTGGGAGTTTACTGTGACACGTAGCAGAGACGTCCTGCAGTGGCTTTTCATGGGATGCAGTTGGCTCAGTCCACCTGAATTTCTTCCCTGTGAGGGTGGGGAGGCCCAGAGAAGCTGCCCCATCCCTGGAAGTGTCCAAGGCCAGGTTGGACAGGGCTTGGAGCAACCTGGCATGGTGGAAGGTGTCCCTGCCCATGGAAGGGGTTGGAAAGAGCTGATCTTTAAGGTCCCTTCCAACCCAAACCATTCAATGATTACATGAATCTGTGATCATAATTTGCATTTCCTTATCCCCCCAAGGTTACAAGAAGCTCCTGACACTGTTACAGCCCTAAAATGAGAGCCCAAAGTGAGCAGTGAACAACAGAAAGAGACCAGAACAGGAGAGGTTGGATGACTTGGAGCAACCTGTTCTAGTGGAAGTTGTCTCTGCCCATGGCAAAGGGCTGGAAACAGTTGATCTTCAAGGCCCCTTCCAACCCAACCCATTCCAAGATTCCATGATTCTGTGATTTGACTGACTGGTGGCAGCAGGTAATCTGGAAACTGGTCTCCAATGCATCTCGGGATGTTCATGGATGTGCAGGTTCAGGACACCTCCTGCCAGATTAGTTGCTTCTGTTTGAGTCCTGTCCTGGGAAATATTCCCTTTCAGGAATGTGGGAAATGTGTCCCTCATCACAGACCCACGCTGCTCACACCAGTTGATTATCAAGGTTATTCTTCCAGTTTCTCTACCTGGCAACCTTCAGTGTGATCTGGAAAGAAAGTTTATTATATGGGATATGTGAGGTGCCCTCTGGCCTTGATTCTGATAATTATTTTGCATTGGAGAAATTGTCCCTGTTGCTGATTAGCCAGCTGGCACTGAAGGAATGTTTTGCTTCATTAAAACCAGGTTTGAGGATTGGTTTTATTTCCCTCCATCTCCACACACTGTGTTTTGTCACTTCAATAGGCTCTCCTCCCAGCAGACTGGACTTAGTCAAGATGTTTGGTAATTAAAAAAAAATAAATAAAAAGATAAAGGAGAGAGAGAGAGAAAGTAGACTGTCTAAAACAATTTCAGAAGAGTAGCCATGCCTCAACTTAATATTTGTTCAGAAACAGGAAGGTTCTTAAAATTTTAATTACTTTTTGTTGCTCATTATCATGAAGAGGGGCACAGGGTGTTCGTGGCCTTTGTGGACAGGATTGTCCAGTTTGGTTGATCAGTCACTCCCATTAGCAAGAAGTTACCAAGGATGTGCATTTTCATCATGTTCTGCAGTGTGGGTTTGTTTTTAGGATCATAAAAGCTCGTACCTTTGACAACGTCTGGAGAACTTCAGCCACAGAGCCAGAATGTTATTCCCTGCAAAACTCCTTTTTCCCAGTAAACTTGCTCTGTCTGAACCAACATAAGCTTTCTGATTGCTGTGTCAAATCAGCACCTGAAATCACACCTCTGTGGGATCATGGACTCCTGGAATCATAGAATGGCCTGGGCTAGAAAGGGGCCTGAAACATCATCTAGTTCCAACCCCTCTGTTGTGGGCAGAGACACCTTTCACTAGACCAGGTTGCTCAGAGACCCATTTAATCATGAAACCCAAGAATTATTCACACACAACAAAGTCCAAGCCAACTTTGTTTTAACCTGTGTGCTGTCCATGTTTGCCAAAGTCTGGGGTTTGTGTGCACTGAATGGAGAGAAGCAGAGGTTGTACCCAGATAATCTGTTCAAATAATGTGCTTATTCATCTCCTTTAATTAATTAAAGCATTCTGACTACTGTGGTTCGATTCACCTCATGTATCATTCAGCATCTCTAATAGGCATTTACCCATTGATCAGTCAGCCCAGAATCCCTGTATCCCTCAGTGGAAAGGATGCAGCTTTGTGGGCCTATTTTGGATGGGATGAATTGTGCTCTAGTCCCCATTCCCAGGTCTAGGAAACCCAAGGAGAACCCCAGAGAAACATCTGAGCCATAACACCTCTGTCACAGACATTTATGCTTTTGCAGTTGAATTATACCCCAGATATTTCAATCATTCATCCCTCTCTTAAAGTCACATATTCCTGCAATACCTCATTTTATCTGGCACAGCAGCCACCATTTCATCACCCAGTGAATGTCACTCCCCAGTCACCTCCTACCTTGTCCCCACTCTCCATTCTGGCAGCAGCTGGATTATGCAAACACCAGTCCAACAGGTTCAGCTTGATTTGCAGCCTCAAAATAGAAACCTGCCAGAGGACAACTGATGTCTGTGACATTGCATCAAAGGTTATTTCCCATCCTGGTGCATTAAAACCTTCCCAGGCAGGAGGTGCAGACTAGAGCAACAGCAATTTAAATTCCCCAGGAGAGAGGGCAGTGGGAACCCAGGCACAGCAAAATGCAGTGAGCTTTTATTTTGTTTACAAACATCAAGGTTGTGCTGAATACAAACAAAGTCTCCTGTTCTGGTCAGGAACAGTGAACTCTAACCAGGATTAACTGGGTGTTATTCCCCTTCTCATCTCACTGCTTTGTTAAGGGAACCATTGCCTGCCACCCTGTTGTCAAACCCTCTTTTGATGCTTTAGTTTTGGTGTGGTTTGAAGGCAATTCAGTGGAGAGGCTTTTGATGGGGGCAGAGTCAAGAACAAGGGGTGACCATTCCCAAACTTCCCCTTGTTGCTGAACAAGAGAACTGGCACCTGGTTGGGGAGCAATGGAGAGTGTGGGAGTCTTCCCACCCACCTCCCCTTTTTCCTACACGCTTGCAACCCACACAGATCTTCTCAAAACCTCGTGGTTGACAGAGGATTTGTGTTTGTGCATGCAGGAAGCACCATTATCTATTTTTTTTCCAGTTTTATGTATTAACATTTACCTCCCTGTGAAAGCCTGGGGCAAACATGCTCTGAACTAGTTACAAATCCGAAGCAGAGAAGTGTTAGGACGAGGGAAAGCAGAGGGGTTTTGCCCCAAAGCAACGGAAGGATGATGCACCTGCAGTTGTAGCAGGTCAGTTTACATGTAAAATTGTGAAATATGAGGTTTTGCCACAACTGATCTCAGCAATTTTCAAAAAATTCATCTCCTATTCCTTCCTCTCTTCTTCATGGAGTCATGGCAGGGATGTGATGAAAACCAAGACATGGGTTTGGTTGTTCCAGAGGCTCTTTGAAAACACAGGACACCTTCGTGTCAGGTGCTGTGCACAGTTAAACCTCCAAAACAGTTTGAGAAGTTAATCTTTGAGAGAGTTTTTCAATGGGACACAACCAGGCTATTGCATAAATAAGACTCAAATGCTAAGTCCCAACCCCAAGCCCTAAATCTGCTGCCAACAGGTGGCTGAACTCTCCATAAATTATGATCAAATGGCTTCAGCCCCTTATCCAGTTGGATTTTTACCTACAAGGAAAGGAACAGTCACATCCAGAGCTATGACACTGCATAAGAAGAGAAATTCCTTTTTTATTATTTTCCAGTAATTTCAGGCTTCAAATATGAGGATTTAGAAATAACCCAAGACATGAAGAATACATTTTTTTCCAAAAAAACCCCCACCCTCTCCCCTGTCTTCTCAAAATCTTCCCACACCTCAGTCTTTTCTGAACACCTTAATCTATCTTTTTATGTCACTCAAAGGGGGAGCATAAAAACTGCTTTAAACATAACTGTTAAATAAATAACATGTTTAAATGTAACTGTTTCATATAAATAAAAACCACTGTGGTTATCTTTTACTGGAGCATGTTGTGATAGCAGAGCAATGCCATTGTTTCCTTGGAAGAAACTGTGACAATGCAAAAAAAAAAAAATGGGATAACTTGTGCAACACTCTCCCCTGTGTCACCTAAAGGGCACATTTTTTTATGCAATGCTCATGGAAAAACTGTGTCCCAGCTTTTCTTGCTGTTCCCTTCCCCTTGTCTGAGCTGCCTTTCATACCAAAAGACGTGTCCAAGTCGTCAGTGAAGAGAGAAAAACTTGGGAAAGATTTTCAAACAGCAGATGTAAAGCAACAGAAGGGAACATCATGTCAGAGATGTGTGGCAAATGCCATTTTTCCTTTTCATTTCTCCTGTCATTTTACCAAAATTTTCTGTTTTCCAGCAGGGGTTTGAAGCACAAAATTTCACTTGACTGATGGATATGTTGGTTTTTTTCTTTTCCTCTCTCTGAAAGCGTCTCCCAGAAGATCCAAAAAAACAGAGGACAGGGCCAGGCTTCCCGAGATTTGATATCACTTCACTCAAGAATCAATTATAATCACTTTTAATCACTGACAGTTCATCAGGATAAAATCTCAATCACTGCACCACTCCCAATTTGTGCCATGGTACAAGGTGTGAGGCAGAGAGCAAAGTTACTCCCTACAGGGTCAGGAAGGTGATATCAGGTGCATCAAAGCAGATTTTATGGCTGAATAAAGGGCTTTATGTCTCTAGGTCCAAGCTCATATTGCAGTTCTTCTATCAAAATGGAGAGATGACTCAAATTGCCATTACAAACTTGGAAATCTCATGATCCAACCTGTTATGTCAGAGCCTCTCCAAAATGAATTTATGGCTAGACAAGCTAATCTCTGTCCAGCTTCTTTAAATCTGTGATAAAAAAAAAACTTCTAATTCTTGACAAAATAAAAATGAAATAAAATAAAAATAAAAAAAATAAAATAAATAAATAAAATAAATAAATAAATTACAGGTCACAGTGCCTGTCCTGGGATGCCTCTTCCAGCATTTATCATTACTCCCCATCCACGTCTAGTCCAGTGGAAATTAGATGGGATAAAAAGCTCTGCTCACTGTTCAGAAATCTTTCAAGTCTGGAATTAGGGAATCTCTAAAACCTGGATGGTTTGTGTGGGTCACCATATGTGATACAGGAATTTGTGGGTGTCTTCCATGCAATAAATTACTTTCTTGGATAAAGATATAGAGCTTGAAAGGTGCTTTATTACAAACCCAGGGAAAGTTCTCAGCAGATTTCTCACCATGGCGTTGATGCTGTTTCACATACCCACAGATATCACCCTTGGGCAGCAGGACCAAACTTGTCACCTTCTGAGCTCGGCCAAATCTTGTGCCTTGACCTCCCTCAGGATCGTAAAAGGTTGGAAAAGACCTTTAAGATCAGCAAGTCCAACCATCAACACAGCACCACCACCACAATCACCACTAAACCATGTCCTCAACAGCCAAACCCACACATTTTTGAACACTTCCAGGGGTGGTGACTCCACCACCTCCCTGAGCAGCCTCTTCCAATTCTTTACAACCCTTTCTGTGAATAATTTTTTCCTACTACTTAATCTAGGCCTTTGTACTGGTGTCATGTGCAATGTGTGAACCAGACCTACTGATCTGGCTGAAAAGAACTTTTCTCCCCCTCCCTGCTAAAAAAAAAACGGGTGCATTTTTTAGCAAGGTCCATTTCCTGGTTCAAGCCAGATTAATTTGCCAAGTTTTTTTTTAACTTGCACTTGTTAACAGGGGCAGAGCTGGGGACTCTTTCTGGTGTAACAAGGTCAGATGACAACAGCTTCAGTTTTGTGTCTGCTCACTGAGATCACTCCTGCTTGTGGGGATGTGTGACAGATTTTCAGGCAACAGGCTCAAGTAGACAAGGAAAACAACCTTTGAAACACTGACCCCGTGTGTGAAGAACTGTCTCCAAACTGTTAATTTTGCAGTTCTGTTTTGGTAGAGACTGAAGAAGTTACAAGAGAGCTCTTATTCCATTTTTGTGTTGAGAAACTTTCATGGACTTACTGAGAAAACTATGAGGATCTTGCCAAACAAAAAAGGCTTGTAATCCTTTAATTTATTAGTGTCTCTCATCCTGCATGCTCTGATTACTCCTTATATCCATTTGTGTTGTAATTTTAATTTTAGGGGAAAATCTCTTAACAGACCATCCATAAATCTCTGTTGATGAGGAACTTCCTTCAGTGTTATTTCATTGTCTTACACTGAGTGATAAAGATTTTTTTAACCTTAATTGATTATTTTTTCATCTTAGTGTATCCAATTTAATACTTTCCAAAGTAAAGGTTGCCTGCTGTGACGGGAGTTTGCAGATCCCTTGAATAAAGGACAGAGAAAACCTATCATTACAGAAACAAGTGGCCATCCCATGAGATCTTTTGGGTGCTTTGGATCTTTGTTTTGGTTGAATCCAGAATTGCTGGGTGAATGTCAGACCA
>JAWWLV010000088.1:2358157-2371692 GCA_035041135.1 Platyrinchus mystaceus
AATCAGTCAAAATACTGAATGGAACCCACAGCAAAAATAAGCTGGTCATGTTTAAAGTGGTAACTCTAATTTATACTGTGGGTTATGTAGAAAAAAAAAATGACACTGTTAGGAAATGAAAACTCATTTCAGCAATATATAATGGGGTTTTCAGTAGATTAAGGAATTAGGATTGAATAAGGCAGTAAAGCCTCATCTTCACTGGGTCTTTGTGAATGCTGCTGGTAAAGTGGCTGTTACATCGACTTATTTGCATAAAAACCTGTAAAAATTGTTAAAAAAATACAGGTTGTGCCTTTTTGGCACACACAAAAAGAAGTTCTAGCCAACCTTGTAGCACAAATAAAAGACTTAGGCCAGCAGAGGTTCAAGTCAAAGGCCACTACACTCCTTCCACCTTCCTCAGAAGAACGTGGACCAAGCCCTGAATCCCTTGTTCTGCTGTTCAGTGTTAGGTTTGGGATTGACTTTTAGAGCCTCTGGTCTGAGTGAATTAGGCAGGATTTTTTGTAGAGCCAAAGGGTTTTTATAGACACACAAAAAAAGAATTATAAATAAATGTGTAACATGCATACATCCATATGAACATGTATACACAGGTCTATGCAGATCTATTTATATTTATATACACATTTATAGACTGCAAAGCTAGTGTGGTAAAGTACATCATCTGTTTAGCTGTCTGTAAATTTACTCCTTTCCCACCTCCTCCCAGATACTCCCATATTGCTGGGAAAAAATAGGATGAAAGATGCAGTGAGAGCATCAGCCAGTTCAGTATGCTCACATCTGGAAAGGGGAAGGGTAGTTTTATTGGCAGAAATTTTTGAAAGTGTGATGATTTTGGGAAATAGCCCAAAATACTGGGAGAATGAGCTGCCTTTCTCACAC
The DNA here is from genome assembly GCA_035041135.1 of Platyrinchus mystaceus. NCBI lineage: Eukaryota > Metazoa > Chordata > Aves > Passeriformes > Tyrannidae > Platyrinchus > Platyrinchus mystaceus. The sequence continues at coordinate 2,359,049 of JAWWLV010000088.1, forward strand.
GCTCACTCAGGTCCAGACATCCCAACCCCACAGTGGTGTGTGCCCTGCACCCCTCCAAGCTGCAATTCCCCATTTTGAGCTCATCCACAGCGAAAAAATGACAGTCTGTGCGTGGAACTTGGAGTTCCTGACTCTTGGATAAAGGTGTGAGTTTTGGGGGCTGTATCTGAAAGTTTGTTTGGTTTTGGTGGGGGTTTTTTGTTATATTTAACCCTTCTGCTCATTTGTCTTCCCACTGCAAAGTCTGATGCAAAGTATGTCTTGTTCTTTTCCTATAGCACTGGGTTATATTTTGTTGCTCTTTATTATGCAGAGAAAAAATGAGTCTGACTAAAAAGGTGAACAGCTGAATTTAATGTTAACTGAGTCAATAAGGAGAAAATTTTGAGATTAATCAAAAAATGAGGGGTCAATTACTTTAGGTTTGCAGCTGGGCTCTAAACCTGCCCCATGACCTCACTGGTAATTAATGCCACAGTTGCATTATGCAAGGAGACAAAAGTGCTGTTATTAGTCATTAATATCACAGCTGACCTGAGCTCTAAAGGTTCACATGTGGCCTGAAGGGACATTTAAGTGTTTTTTGTTAGCAGCTGGAAGTTTTATAGTTATATATATATATGTGTCACTGTGTGGAGCCCAAACGTTGTGAAGACCCTTAAGGCACTGAGAAAAAGGGCAATAATATTTGAATCTCTGCCTCAGCATCTCATAAAAATATGAAGCAAAGTCTCCATGTTTTTGGGAGGATGGCAATGGACAATGCAAGCTGTTCACTGTCCTATTTAAAAAAAAAAATAATAAAAAAAAGCAAACAAACAAAAAAGGGCAGATAAAAGAAGTAAAATGGTACCAAGCTCAGAGCAACCTGGTCTAGTGGAAGGTGTCTCTGCCTGTGGCAGGGGTTTAGGACAAGATGATCTTTAAGATCCCTTCCAACCCAAACCATTCCATGATATCCCTCATGGTCTCCTTTCTCTCCTAATCTTGGCCTAAAGAGATCCTGAACTCTACTGCATGTTCCAAATACAACTTAAAATGGGAATCCAAACAGGTCACCGGTGCTAACATCCAGCATAACTCTCAGGAGTCACATAAACCTGGAGACAAACTCTGACAGCACCATTCCTCTCCCCCCTGAAAGATTTCTAGACACCTGCAGAGCCTTCAACTGGACTGGTTGATTAATTAAGAGAGAAAATGGATATTTAGGCACCACTGCAGTTCCAACACCAGCTGGAACAGCAGGAGGAGCCCAATCTGACAGACAAGTTCAGAGCCAAACTGCTCTGTGGAGACCCCTGACTGGTACCTGGTAAGAAGCAGAAGGAATCACCTTCCCTCTGGCCACAGCAGGGCTGTCAGACCCGGTTTTGGTGTAAAACCCTGCTGTTCAGAGCACAGCCTGGGAGTTTTTAAGCCTGGAGCACCCATCTGACAAGACACTGCTCTAACAATCAAAGCACAGATGAGGGAGAAGATTTATATATATATATATATATATATATATATATATATATAAATGGATACACCAGGCAGATGTAAGGCTGATGATGTTTTGTAAGGTTTCTCTTGAGAGGTCCTGAGGGTCTTGGATTTCCTTGGAAAAGGGGTTATTAATTATTGCCCCACGTGCTGACTCTGGCCTGGGGAGCAACACATAACCCAAAATTGGTTATGAAAAGGACTGCCAAGCCTCTTCTGGTTTAATAAACCAACATTCGATTGGGTGGTGGTGCTTTTCTCACAGGTATTTCTCCTGGAAGTGCTTCCATGACCTCAGCATTCAGAAATAAAGAGATAAACCAGATGTACTGAATCCTCCACAGCCTGAGGGTGGTGGGAAGGTGCAGGGGAGGCTGAACCATCTGGGAAAATCCATAGGAAACCTGTTCCTGCCCCACAGGTGGGAATGTCTGTCCACTTACTACCCTTTTGTCAGGGCTGTCAACCCCAGAACTGGGTGGCAGCAGCACTGGTTGCCCTGTTGCTCTGGGTTCCTCTCAGAGGTTGGGGGGATTTACAGGCCCAATATTTTATTTTGTATTTGCCATGGGCTAAAAGGCAATCCATGGTGACTCATGAGGTGTTGGAAATGTAATCACCTGTGAAAGCTGTCAGAGCAATCTCTAAAATTGACTCCTTTTCACTTAAAACGTCAGGGTGAAATGCAAAGGCAATAAACTTTGCAGCAATAAGGAAATTTTACCACCTGGCAGGCCTATGAAACCAACATTACCCTAAATAACCTAAATTTATTTAGGTTAGTCACCACATAATGAAGGTCTTTAGCCTGGAGAGAAGTGAATTTGGGCATGAAAATCATTGTAAATAGTTTGGATGCATTGTGACATATAAAAAAACCCCAAACCCCACTGGGCTGGAGATAAGGGGCTCGTCCTGGTAATGTGCAAAGGCACAGCCATTATTTCCTCCACTCAGAAAACAGAAGTGGGCAGACATCTCCCTTTGCCTGCCGTTGTTCCTTAGCAAAATGTTGCTGCTCTTATGCAGAAACTAAAGTTGAGCAAATTGGTGATTAACAGCACGAGGAGGGAAAAAAAAAAAAAACCTCATGAAAATCTCACAGTCAAGATGGGAACAGTCAGTTCTGAAAGTGAGAGGGTGACAATGGCATTTTCTCATTTTCTCTGTAAATACCAAATGACTCCTGAGGCATTTTCTAATCAAAATAATGAAACAATTCAGCTGGCAGTTGTCAAGTCACCTGAGTTTGCTCGTCTGATTAGCTTTGTTACGACCTTGTAACTTAATGAAGTGATGATGTGAAGAGCTGCCCGAGAATTGCATCAAAATTCTATTTCCTGACATTGTTCCTAACATTACAGCAGCAAAAATGGCATAACTTAGAGGATAAACGATATGAAAGAATACTTTCTGATTTTTCTGTGTGCTACTGAATTAATTGTTCCCTGTTATAATTTGCTTTTTGAAATAGGCAGTATTTGTATGCCTTTTTCGTCTTGTGCACAACAGGGATTATATTGTCTCTGCTGGTAAGAAAATGCATATGTCACAACCAGTATTTCTAATTGCCACTCAGATTTTCCAATATAAAAAACCGTGGAATAAATTGTGGCGCTGTCCGTGGTACTGGTTCTGACTCCACCCGGGGTCTCTGCCGGCTTCTCTGCCACTGTACTGCCAAAAAGGTCTCCAGAACATTTCTGATCATTCTTATTAACATCTCATTAACATTATTGCGTTTTCTTTGGCAAGCACTCAGCTCTAAAGAGCTGGTTTTACATCAGCATCCTGCCCATCCTGCGTGTCTGTGAGTGTGAGAGTCACTGGAACCACAGCAGAGAGGAACTTTCCTGATCTCACCTGAATGTCTGGAGAGTGATGGCTTTGCATCCTGTCAGTAGGGTACAGAACAGAATCAATTCATTGCTAAACAGGATGTCTGAAGAGGTCAGAAAATACTGTCTTCAGAATAACTGTTGATTTTGTTCTAGAACAAGCTGACTTGCAGTGGGGCAGATGTTTTAATAAAGATGCTTGAAGACAATCCTATTCCATTCAAAATCATCCCACACTGAAACAACCCAAATTACAATACTCTGTCCCTCAGAAGGGGATTCATCTTCTCCAGCACTCAAACTGTAAAGCAGATGCCTGTTCAGGTCTGCATTTCAGGCTCCTTCTGAAGTCAGTGAGGACAGATGAGCACATTCAGAGGGTGATCTTAAAAAATCTGCCTAATATAGATGAGATTGCAACAAAGATTACCTCAATTATCCAAGGATTAAGAGCTGCTGCTTTTGGTGGTATTGCTGTTGCTTCTCAAATATAACTTTTGTGGGTGATTCTGGATGACTTTGCCACCAACCCATGTGCCCGTGCAACCTGCTCATGTGCCAGGCATGATCTTGGCTTGTGTTTTCATTTTAAACATTTATTTGCTCTCTAATGACCCTGAAGCAATTTCCCAGATATTGTGTTGTCAAAACCCAAATCCCAAAATCACATTGCAACCGGAACTATGGTTTTTTTCCTCCTCTGCCTCTTGACAAAATAACATTTGCTGCTCTTACTACCTTATTGTCTCACTAACACACACCTGACCATGATGGATTCTAGCAAATTCCCTTTAAAAATAAACAGTTTAATTAAAGGCCTGATGCATAGTCCTCCCCTAAGCCTCTAGGCTGTTAATAAACAGAATAAAATCTTATTTCAATAAGATCTCCTCTAATTAAAATTCCTGTTCTGCTTTTTCCCTGGGCATCTTAAACATCAAGTGCCACAGTGGGGCTCAGCAGGATTGTGTCTCCCTACAGACGGTGCAGAGCCCTCTACAATCATATTAGAAGTTGGATAAATAGTAATATTCAATTTATGTTAAATATTAGACAGCATGGGAAGGTGATGTCTAAAATTACTCACTCCCTTCCTTTCTTTTCCCCTTGACTTTGTCTGTATTTGTCCATTCATTTGATCTGATTATTTTAGGAATCTTAGCTGCCTGACTAAAAGCATTGGTTGCAGATCATTAGGACCACATGAGCACAAAATAAAGCAAAATAGCCTAATAATTTACTCTGCTATTTAAGAAATGAAATGCTGAACTTATTCAAAACCAGAATGAAAGACAACTCTGTGAATGCCACATATTTCATGGATCTCACAGTCCTGTTTCACAGACTTCTGATGAAACTGGTCCCAGCTTTCTGAAACTTCTGTAGTACATCAATTTTTGCATGTTTTTGGTTTTGTTTTGTTTTGTTTTTAACTTATGCTTTTCTACAAGCACCAAATAGAAGATCTGAAAAAAAAGACATCCATCTCAGCTCCTGGTGGGAGCTCGTGGTCACCTTAGTCCAGCTGAGGATTAATTACCTTTCCAAGGTGATTAATCCTTATGCATGAATATATCCTGGTAAATATAATACAGCTGGCAAATATCCAGAGTCAAAAATAAGAAGGGTAAGGTGATTATATGATAATTCTTATAAAGATTGAGGAGTACAACAAAAAATCAAAAATTTCTTGATTATAATTCAGTAAAATTCCAGGGGGATATTTTTTTATCTACTTTTGTGAAGGGGTTTTAATTTTTACCTCAAAACTGCCATGCTGGTGGAGTGATGGAATTAGTGCAAATCAAGATGGACAGAGCTTTTTTTTTTGTTGGTTTTTATAATAGCAAACCCCTCTCCTCACACCCAAAAGGAGAAAGAGTAAGAGACAAAAACGTAGGGAATGTCGAAATAAAAAGAACAGTGAAATAGCAGAATAAAATAATGACAGAAATAGTGAATAATAGTGAATAATAATAGAAAGAGTGAAAAAAATAATAGTTGAAATAAAAAGAATGTTGAAATAAAAAGAATAGTCTTCCATATGGTTCTTGCTCACCACAAGTTGATTTGGATCAAACCATATTAAAACATTCTGTTTCATTATTAATTTTGTGTGTGTGTAATTTAAATTTATCTTTTAAAATGAAAACCAGAGCTATTAAATGAGCTACTACTTCACAAACAGTTACATGAACAACCATTTTCAGACACTTCTCCCAGCTGAAGTTCACGTTTTTTCCTGCTGTTTCAAACCCTACGGTGTAATATGGTCAAAAAACTGGAGCTGGAACACTGTTTGTGACTGACAAGGTTACAGGATACATGGATTTGTTTAAAGACAAAGGATTCTGAATGTTTTTTTTCCCCTTTGATTTGATCTCTTTGAAGCAGGAGCCACATTTTCATGGCAAAGTCATTGAGGGCTCCCCCAGTAACGACTTTACAAGGCTTGTGTGTCGCAGCCCTTGAGGAAACAGCCAAAATTATTAGGTTATTTTAGGGCATTCCATTAAATCTGAAGGTACAAATGAACATACATTGGTCAAATGAATTCAGCTGGCTAAGGAGAGGCAATATTTTCAATAGGTGCTCTGATAAAAGTGTGTTTGGATGGGTTTCTTCGGGAATTTACAAACATTTGTGTCATAATCTTCTGTGATATTTTACATTTCACCCCTAATGAACCCGAGTTTGGCTGGAATTGAGCTTTTTTTTTTTTCCAGGCTATTTTTATGCAACTATTTATTTCACTGGGTTTATTTATTGACCCAGCAGTTCAAACTGTATCTCAAAATGCTATTTCAGACCTCGTCAGTCCTGTTTTTTTTGTCGTGAACCTGGTGATGTTCTTACAATTCCTTTTTAATTCCTGCATCATTTCCGTTCACTTCTCATTAACCCTGCGAGTCTTCCCACTGCAAATTACTCTGATAATTTTAGAGTGGGAATCTACTGTTTTCTGTCCTTTGGAGTTCAATTAATTGCATTGGCTTGGCTGTGGATTTGCCATAATTTCTGAAAATGATTCCCCATCCTGTGTGGGTTTCACAAGTGGAGTTGAACACAGGCTCACACTCGGGGTTAGATTTCCTTAAAGGTTTTTATATTCAGAAGACTTTCAAAATCAGTAATGAACACCAGTGCTCATTTGGAATCTGGGGAAATATTTGGGAAAGCAAACCTTGCAGCTTCTGGATGTCACAGGCGTTTCATGGTTCTGCTCCACCTTAGGAGCTGATGGATTCTGCTTAGACATTTCACATCTTCTGCCAATGGTGACAGCACTGTCCTCTCTTATTTTTTATTAAAAAACAAGAATGTGTGTTAGAATTGCACTCAGTCCTTTCAATTGTTCAAATTTTTTTAACATTATTTATCCTTGACTTGCATGCCAGTAATACAGATTATCTAAATTTTCCCAGTTAATTTACACTCAAATGTTGTATGTCCACCTTTGTAAACTATCATTATTTTACCATCTGAAAACACAGTATAGAAATTAACTTCAGGCAAAAATAGAACTATGATTTTTTTTTTTTAAGCCTCTGCTTTCTTCTGTGCAAAGAAAAACTTCCCTAAATTTCGTCTCACAGCCAGGAAAACCCTGAAAGTCCCTTTTTCTTCCTTAATACACTAGAAAGGTTTATGAGTTTCAGAATAATGGAACTTGGGCACTGTGGATATTCAGTAACTCTCCAAACAGGGCTGACATTTTAATCCCGGCCTGACAAATTATACGAGATCCGTGGATGTAAAATCTGCATAATCCCTCTTAAACTCATTTCCAGTTTAATATTCCAGATTGATAATGCTGATTTTTTTTTCCCCCTCCATTTTTCACTTCCTATCAGCATTTTCTGTAACACCAAAAGCTTTTACAAAGACTTCAATAGACTTTGGTGCAACTGCAGGTTGGTGCCACCTCACTCCATTCACCCTTTGCCTCAACCACGCAATGTCCAGGGGGCTGCAGATGTCCAATTTTTGAGTTTTAACTGTAAAAGCCACTGATTAAATCTGAAAACAATCTGAGACAACTGACCCTGGCTGCACCAAGATTTTTTTCCCCTCGGGATTTTTTATGTTCACCCATTCTGTGAAAGTATTTCCAGGTCATTTAGAGGTTTCCTGACAGAGTTGGATTTTGGGGTGTCCATTTTTTGCCACTGTCTAAGCAGCAGTTTTGAGGATGTCAGAGGAACTTACTCACCTCTGCTGATGTGCTCTGTGCACTGATTTCCAGAAAATACTGGAAGTTTGGAGTGAAATAAGGAGATGGAGGCAGGTTCCCTTCTTTCCAATCCTGGATTTGCAAGGCCAAACATTTATACTTGCCAGTTCCATTGATTTTCTCCAAAGTATATAAAATAAAGTTTTTTCTCCCAGTTAGGCTGATGCCCCTTCAGAGAAGAACATCTTTGAGTGGCACTCAGTTCACAAAGGGATATCAACATTTTGGGATGTATCTGTACATATTGAAATCCTACTAATAATCCCCTACATCCACTTCCCACTGATCAGGAACCAAGAAAGGAGGGAACCTGCAACACTCAGCTGTGGATAAAATCAATGTAATATATTCAACCATCACAACAAGAATCCAATTACTACATATTCTTACTCCAGCTAATCCACCTGATTTAAGCTACATTGGGTAATGTTTTTGACTTCCTTAAATCATCAACATTTATTTTTCCCCTTCTCCCATCTCTGAAGCTGACAAGTATTGCTGCTCAAAATTTTAATAATCTTGTTTCTCAATCCTCATTTGTTCTATCATATTCAAAACTAGAGCCACCAGTGGTGGAGGGATAAAGTGTGAATACACTGTTAATGTCCTCATGCTGGAAGGATGGATTTAATAGTTGCACTGTAATGTTAAATTTGGTAGCATTGCTGAGGTAAAGACTTACTAACATGTTTGATATGGAATTAAAGTGACTCTGACATTCTGAAAGTGGATATTTTACCTCTCCTTCACCTGTCCTATGGACTGAGCCATTGAAATATTGGTCCTAAAGTGTCTGTTCTCCTCTTCCAGCCCTGATTCCCAAATGAGACAGTGAATTCACTGGAATTGTGAACTCCAGCACCTCTTTTGCTCGACTGCCAGGTGCCAGCAGCTCTGCCAGTGTTCATCCATCCTTAGTTGATTTTTTTCCTCTCCTGGGTGTGAGCTGAAGTCTTTAACACTGTTTTCCTTTGAGCAGATTAATGAATAAGGGAGTTGAAATCGCCACTGCTGGGCAGGATTCAAAGGCTCCACCTCAGTGTGAGTCTCCATTACCATGGGCTGGATTTCAAGTCATATTCCCTGTGAGGTACTGGAGGCTTTGAAGCCTGTCCCCTGAGGGGAAATCCCTAATTCCCACAGATCACCAGACTATCCATCTGCTTAATAAAAACAAATGAGCCTGTAATGAAAAGTACTGAGGCCAGACCATGGCTGGAGTAATCAACATTCCTGCACTGCCGTCAGAGCTGATTTAAGGATATTAACCGGCCATCAAGTCAGCAGAGCATTAAATCAGTGTTACACAGGAGAAAAATAATCCCCCCTACAACATTTCTCTTGACCAGGGTTCAGACCAGCTCAGGACAGACCTTATTGCTCTCTACAACTCCCTGACAGGAGGGGAGCCGGGTGGGGGTTGGTCTCTTCTCCCAGGAACCAGCAGTGGGACAAGAGGGCTCGGTCTGGAGCTGTGCCAGGGGAGGTTTGGGTTGGATATCAGGAAGAAATTCTTCCCAGAGAGAGTGATCAGACCTTGGAATGGGCTGCCCAGGGAGGGGGTGGAGTCACCATCCTTGGAGGTGTTTAAGGACAGACTGGATGTGGCATCAGTGCCATGGTCCGGGTGACAAGGTGGTGTTGGGTCATGGGTTGGACTTGACAGTCTCAGAGGTCTTTTCTGACCTGGTTGATTCTGTGATTCTGTGTTTGATGTTCATTTTAGGAATTCAGCCTCAATTCCCTTTCACAACAGGACTGGTTTTTTCCCAGCACGGTGTCATCCAGCAGTCTGGGTGTCCAACATTCCAGCCTCTTGCCAGCAAGCCCATGATTTGCATTTGGCTTGTTGTTTACTGTTGGGCTATTGTTGATGGGATTTAGTGATATAAACAATCCTGATTGCCTGGACAGAAGTGTAGTAACTGCATTGCACAAGGCTGAGGGTTGAGCATATTTTTAGCATGTGGTAGGATCTTTTTTGTTTGGTTTGGTTTTGCAATTAGGATTTAAGTGTTTATTTTATGAAATGAAAAACACTGGTTTTCCAGAATTTGGGATTAAACTCCTGGATTTAAAGTCTGAACATTTACTGACAGACTTCAGTTTCAACCCTTCACTCTCTGTTAATGCTCCAGCTGGTTTTGCAAGTGCGACTGAACTAACTAGAAACTGGGATTCTGAGTCCTCACCCATCCCAGGAACTTGGTAAAAACCCTGGAGACATGCAAACATGGACCATCTGTCCACTGCAACCACCCTCAATAGCTCCACACAGCTGTCCTTGCCCCTCATGTGACATCTGTGACGTAAATTGACTAAAGAAGGAAGAAAAGAGTTTTCCATTGAATTCTGCCTTGGCTTCTTTTCATTACCTAGTGCAAGTTTTGAAATTCCAGGAAATCTGGGTTTTCCTCTTCAGTTTTCCAATGTGCTCAAGATGAATGAAGCTTATTTATAAAAACTAAAAACCTGAGGACAGTGTGAAAAATTTTATCAAAATACATCTGCTTTTTAATGAGAGCATATTTTAAAACTCTTAAATTCCTCAACCAACAGTGGATTACACACAAGAAAATTTAGCTGTTATTGTTTCTATTGAATAATAATGTTATATTTTTTAAGGTGAGTGGGTGAGGTGTGTATTTTTTTCTGCTGAAGGTCTACATACTTTGTTGTTACTTCATGATTTTTCCTTTCAAAACCCATGGCAGCCTTCCTCCACCCCCACCTTACCCAGTACTGTGATAAAATGTATGGAAAAGTCATAAGGGACAAACAATTCCATGCAGAAATAATATTTACCATTGCAGTCCCTTTGGTGTCCTAAAAAAAAAAAAGCATCCTCCACTTCCAAAGAAATATTCCCACCCTCCTTCTGCACTTACAGGCCTATAAAGCACATGCCCCACACACCCACCCAGCCCCCTGAACATCAGACACAGGGACTTGAAGAAATTGTGACTTATGTTATAAAATTCCTCGGTGGGAACTGTTCTATGTCTACACATCATGCAGCAGAGCAGGTCCTGATATAAATCTGGGGGCTCCTGGGACCTGCATTCACACAAATGCATTCACAGCAGCCACCACTTCTAGGAAGGCAGGCTTGGGGTTGTTCAGCCTGGAGAAGAGAAGGGAGACACCTCAGAGCCCCTTCCAAGGCCTACAGGGGCTCCAAGAGAGCTGGAGAGGGACTTTGGACAAGGGGTGGAGCGGTAAGACAAGGAAGAATGGTTTCAAACTGAAACAGGGCAGATTTAGGTTAGATATTAGGAAGAAATTCTTCCCTGTGAGGGTGGGGAGGCCCTGGCACAGGTTGCCCAGAGAAGCTGTGGCTGTCCCTGGATCCCTGGAAGTGTCCAAGGCCAGGTTGGACAGGGCTTGGAGCAACCTGGGCTGGTGGAATGTGTCCCTGCCCATGGAAGGGGGGGTGGAATGAAATGATCTTTAAGGTCCCTTCCATCTCAAACCATTCTGTGGTTCCACGATTCTATGATTAATCCCAGCTGGAGATTTCAAGGATGGCTTTGAACTTCCACACTCTGTGAATGGTACTGAGGGATGCAAAGACACTCTCTAATTCAGAAAACGAGGCAATGTTACTCCCTACCTCCATCATATATGAAGGGTTGTTTGTCTCTCTCAGCCTCCCACTTCCCTGGTTAAACAGACATGATGGGATTTGCAGTGATTTGCACTTATTTCGAGTCCTCAGCCAGAAGGGTCAACCTGCAGTTTGGAGGCTGAGAGACCTTTCTTGCACGATGGCAGATCTGACACAGCTGTTACCACTGAAAAATGAGGCCTTGGGATAGCAATTCTCTTATGGAAATGTCACTTCAGCAGCAAGTATCAGTCAAAAAAGCAAATGAAATTTTAGAAATTCTAAGGAGGGTGAAAAATGACTCTCTGAGTAATGTCCTTGCCTCTTGAAAACTCTGTGTAGTTTTGGTCACCTTATAATAACTCTGGAGAAGCTGCTAGGAAGGTCCATCACTCAAGAGGTGATCCATCATCGACTGATGGCATCTGAATGAGGAGCAAATGGAGAGGTTGGTAACCAGCCTGGCTGATGACTGAGGAGGGGATGATGGACACCTGAAAATCCAGAGCAATGTGAGCAGTGGGAGATTAAAAGGCAGCAAATGCTCCCCTTGATTTTTCTTGTGTAGTAATTAAATCAAATTAGCAATTGGTCAGTTCAAAACAAACTGAAGGAGATGCTAAAAAAAAAAAAAAGGGGATGTGGAACTGTGGAAGTCTCTTAAGCAGAGGGCAGGTAAAAGCTGCACAAGTTCAAAGAACAATTGGAGATCCTGAGAAAAGGAAAATCCATAAAACACACAAACAAACCACTTCGTCTCATGACGTTCTCCAATCCTCCACCCAAGTCTAATACTGTGGGAATTTGAGAGAATATTCCAAGGAAAACTGTCTTATTCCTATATCTGTCCCTGGGAAAAGGCTTTAGACGTATTGAGGATTGGATACCGAGAGATCAACCTGGGGACTGACCCATAAATGTGTTTTTATAGGTTTTACCTCCTCAGTTCACCTATTTTTAATGTGGGGGTTTTTTTCATGGAGTGGCATTGGAGTGGGAATTGAGTACACAAACATGTCTGGTATGTGAAATAGATAAGATTAAAATGTGGGGAAAAAACAATTTATCAATATTCCTTGACTGAGGGTGTGTTGTCAGATCACAGATGGTTTGTGAGAACATCACCTACAAACTCTTCCATTCCAAATAAATAATGATGAGGAGGGGGAAATTAAAGTATCAGTTTTATTGATTGAAATATACCTGGTTTTCAAGCCACAGACTGAATTACTAGAGAGTGCAAGAAGTCTTAAGGAGGGAGGAGAAGCCAGTGGGTGGACCAGAGGCTGGAAACCAGTGGGATCCTATTTACTCCCTCAAGCTACTGAGATTTTTCCTGTAAGATCCCTTGTTCACAGCTGAATTCTGATTTTTTTGCAATGCAAAAATCCCCAAACCAAAACAAAAAAAAAAAAAAAAAAAAAAACAAAAAAAAAAAAAAAAAAAAAAAAAAAAAAAAAAAAAAAAAAAAAAAAAAAAA
>JAWWLV010000088.1:2379284-2398801 GCA_035041135.1 Platyrinchus mystaceus
CCTCAATCTCCTCCAGCCTGAACACACCAAGTGCCCTCAGTTGCTCCTCACACGGCCCCTCAAGGCCCTTCACCATCTTCATTGCCCTCATTTGGACCCAGTGATGTCCTGGTGTGTGTCCAGTGCTTTGGATGCCAGATGGACCTTTCTTTATGCTGGAGTCGGACTTAGAAAAGGGAAAGAGATAACTCAGCCCAGCAGATATAAAAGATGGGGTAGTGCTCTGCACTGGGACCAAAACTGCTCTGCTGGGCTCTGACTCCAACACTCCACCTCCTTCCCAGTGTCCGGCCAGCCATATATCAGAGGCCACTGCTCCCCAGGGCTCTGCATTCACAGAGCATAAACCAGCTGGATGGACCACAAGTTCTTCATTCATAGCATGAAGGCAATGAAGACGCTGACTTTTGAAATGCTGTCCTTTTATACTTTAATTCTTGATGAGATGAACGTGGCAGTTCAAGCTTCTCAAAGGTGGTTTCAGGCTCCCAGTAAACTCAGGCACATCCAGTATCAGAGGTTTTGGAGATTTTGTCCATGGCTTGTGAAGCCAAAGGTGGATAAAAGCTTGGACCTTGGAGAACCATAGAATTATAGACTCTTGGAATTGTGTAGTTTGGCAAAGACCTCTAAGATCATTGATTCCAAACATGCCAAGTCCACACTAAGCCATGTCCCTAAGTGCCACCAGCAAGTCCAAGCAGACAATTTGGGGAGAGTCCTGAATCTTTTATTCACTCTGTATTGCATTTTTCAGTTTATACCCTTACAACAATTATTTCCAACCCTTATCACAAAAATTGGCCTAGAAAATCCCCTTTTCAGCTGGTAAGCCCTTAAACACAGTTCATTATATTCAAAGCAGAGGTTCTCATTATGCAGTCAAAAACTGGGGTTTGATCTGTGGACACCAGTGGCAAATACTCTCTGTAGGCAGCAGCTCTGTGATGCATTTGACCTGGCTGTGTAAAATGTTCCACTTCCTGCCTCCTCCACAAAAGCATCAGCTGTGTCACATCCTCTGATGATAAGGTGGAGGCTTTATCTGCCTCTCTGGAGTGTGTTGCAGCCCAGGCTTTTAGCTTGTGTAATCTCTGGCGTCAATCACTGATGGTTTCCCTGCTTCATGTGCCTTCTGCTGCCAAGGATTCTTTTCGAGTGGTAAAGAAGACAAAATGCCTCTCAGCAGCGAGGGTAAAATGTCTCTTCATGGTGGCCACAACTGGTAGGAAATCCCCCTTCTCTGGGCACCTTTTATCTCAAGAACTATGGTAGTAGTGATGCTGAAATTCTGCTTATCCTCTTTCTGCCCACATAGCACTGCCCTCAGTGCCTGTTCTCTCCTCCTTGGCTCTGCAAAGCTCTGAGGGGAAAAGGAGAGGCAGGAACCTTGTTCCTCTGTGCCTCTGGCACATCATGTACCCTGGAGCAGTTTTACAGTGTTCCCAGTGTAAATAGTGCTGTTTTTAATAATGCATGGCTTTCTACTCACCTGAATTCATTCCAGTTCCAGCAGACTGCCATCTTGAGTTCAGGGAAAGTTTTGGCTTGTTTGGCTGTTTGCACAAGTTGGTTTTTTGGGGGTTTTTTGTTGGGTTTGTTCTTCTTGAGCCCAAAGAGTTTATCTTTTTCTGCCCAACCCTAAATAAGATTACTTTTAAAAAATTATTATAAAAAACCCTGTTATATCCAAGTACTTCATGAGTGGATGGTTCCCTGTGGATATGTAGTAGTAATTGCAAAGCTTATTTTTTCTGCTCCCAGTGGCTTGGATTGTGTGAAAATAAATGTTGAGTACTATGAAGCAATTAATCCTTAGCTCTCCTGGGAGTTTGGTGGGTAATTATTGCTATCTTTAGCTTGCAGAGTGAGGTGAGCATCAGGAACTGGGTAATTTGCCTTTGCCCCAGAGACCAAGGACAAGATTGTAGCCTGCTTGTATCAAGTAGATCCTTTTAATTGAAATATTCCACTCCTGCTCTTCAGATTTTTCATCTTCTGCTCTCACCTGTCCACCCTTGCTGCCCTCAGAGCTTTATGAGGGTATGTCATTAAGCAGGTGGAGATTTCTTGGAGAATTTCAGTGGAAAACTGTTGGAGACAGCTGGGGATGGAAAGGGAAGAAGGTCTGAGCTTTCAGCCCTGCCGGGTTGTGGTTAACTGGCTTCAGATTTCTCTTAGGGCCACTCATGTATCTGCACACAAGGCCACACCACACTGAACAGGGAGACCCAAACCACAGGAAACCACCAACTGTTTATGCTACATTTTGCAAATAATGAAGTCCTGGATGTGGGTATAATTGTCCTGTTTGCAAAACACCCCGGCCAATGTTTTCCTGCCTCTAATCCCAACGCAAATAATACATAGAAATTTATTTCGCAGCTTGTTTATGGAATAGTGATGCTATTGCTGTATTCAGATGAAGTCACAAAGTGGAAAGCAGAACAGATGCATTGTGTTGGCTTTGGAGAGAAAAGCTAAATGGGGAACATAACCCCAAGGGCACAGAACAGCAAATCCAGCCCTCAGCAAACTACAGCATGAATCAGCTCTCAAATATTGTCCTTCTAGACACTGCTGTTATTAGTCTTTGTATTTCTGATTGCCAGGGGCAGAGAGGAAAAAACACAGGCAGGAAACAACCCAGTTGCTTTTATTTACCTCTGTTATTATGTCCACCGAAATTTCTTACATTTGTATGATATTTTCCCAAGCAAAACTCAGAGAGATAAAACATTTTACGGTGGTTGCCTCAGCACAACTGTTAATTACCTTTAAGGAAAGGGATTAAATAAAAGTAATGGAATAAGGCAGCCACAAAGATGCACTAGCCCAAGACAGTGATCACTGAAGGAACTGTGCTGGTGCTGATGTGAAGAGGTATTAGATCAAGGCTTTCTTGAATTGTTCGTGACTGAGATTAGAAAAGAAACACCTTCTACTCTGCAATATCAATTTATGAGCAGAGCCTGTTCAACACCAAGCAGCTGCCACCCTCCCAACCCCACATCACAGTCCTGGAGCTTAGAAAAGACTTTTGCAGGGAGATGTTGGATGGAAACGCTGTGGGGAGAGTCCCAACCTCCCAGTAGCACAGAAAATGGGAGCTGAACTGCAGCACAGTTCAATGGAAAGTGAAGCAAATGAGCAAAATCTCCCACAGCATCCCTCAGTGATTTACACAGAGAGAGGCTCAAAACTCAACCATCCTTGGAGGGAAATACTCCTTGGTATCAGAATACGTGAGTCAGTCAGTTTAACCCTTGGGAATGTACCTGTTCCCACCCACCCAAGGCTAAAAATGAAGGTTTAAACCATGACCATCCCTGTGCCACTCCAAAAAAACCCACAGTGCACCAACGTCCTGAGTGCTTCTGCCTCCCATTCTTGTTCCAAAGAGGATAAACAGGGACAAGAACAGAAGAGGGAAAAAATGACACCAAAGGTATGGCACAGGCTCCAGGTGTGGGGATCCAGGGATTGTGGGGCTTTTAGGCCTGCAAAAGAGGGACTGATCCAAAATCTTCAGCCACATGGAGAAGGGGATGTGGTGTTCACTGATACTGGCAATGTAAGATTTGGGGGCAGGAGGTGCCTTCAGATCAAACAAGAAGATTCCTCCAGACACCATGGAGTTAATTTGCTGCCTTGTGAGAAATTATCAGATTTTTTGGAGAGTTGTGTGAAGTCAGTGAAGAATTGATGAGGCTGGTGGAGAAAAACACGAGCTGGGCCCCTCTCTTATCTTGCACCTGGCTGGAGCAAGGACTAAGCACGGGATGATGTCTGGGGGGCAGCAGAGCTCTCACAGCCTGATGTTGTGCCAGTGAGGCCCAGAAAAGCACCCACACCTCTGTGCCAGCCATGAGCTTCACTCCCCCTCCCCTGGCACAACAAGCCTTGCTATAAATCTGAGCCTTTCAGGAGATAAGGATGCTTGCAAAGATTCTCTGGTGAAGGTCAGGCCGCCTTCACTGCCCTCAGCAAGTGAAGGAGGATCAAAGCATTTATTTTACCTATTATATCAACCATAAATTCTGACTGAAAGCAGACAAGACCCTCATTAGGCCCTATTTGCGTATTAACTTTCACACCCCTAAGGATGCAAATGAAGAGAAGAGAGGACATCCCTTACATGTGTGACCAAAGTCACCAAACCCCATCTATAATTGTTCTACATCTCTTGGAAGGGACAAAAATTACAGTATAAAAGAAGAGGGGGTTTGAGGAAATAGAAGATGAAGAAGAGAAAAAAAAAGAGGGAAAACAACCCTGTTTGCTCAGGATCAGTTTTTGGACTGTGTCTCTCCTCCTCCCTTGAGTGGACACTTTTAGGTGAGCTTTGAGCCTCCAACTCTGTTGGAGCAAACTCAGGAATATATATATATGCACATATAAAAAATAGATCTCTGTTACTATACTTTCTGTCACACCACATGTTAACACTCTGTAGTTGCTGCATTTATCACTGAAAATCCTTAACCTGCTTTCCTGTTGCTTTAATAAACCTGACTATGGGGGAATCTGGACCGTGAAAGTTCTCACTGAACACCGTCAGACCAATATTATTGGATTAATAAATTGCACTGTTGGTGAATCTGTGATCCCACAAGTTCTTGTTGAACCAGATTTATAGTGTTGAAACCAAACTATTTGTTAACCATGAAAGTTCTCATTGAACATGACCAGACTGGACCATTCAGGTGCTGAATTGGTTAAAATCAAGAATTAAGCCCATCTGGACCCAGCCCCTCTGATCCCTGAGGACCAGCTGGATCACAAGGGCATTTATTTTCTGCCAAATTTCTCTACTCTTAACACAACAAGTGACCAGCTAATTGGCCATGCCCCTGTCATTTCACCACCCACACTGAGCTTTGCTGTGTGTTCAAACCCTTGTACAAATAATTGATACAATTAACATCTTCTCCCTCTTTTTACCCTGGCAATTATAAGCCATGATCAGGCCTACAATGGGAAACAAGGGGTAGGATTTGTATTTTTCATATCAGATGTAAAAGAAAAGGGAGAAAAGTCTTCCCAATATCAGCAAAACCACAGGTCTTTCCATAAAAGTGGAAGGAAAAATATATTAAACAGGTTTTTTTCACCTTTTGCAGGCTATCTTTAAAAAGTAACTGGTTTAGCGATTTGTTAACAGGAGCTAAAGACTGGATATAACTTTAGGATTTTAACATTAAGCCCTTTCCCTAAAATTGGCAGGTTTCTTGGTTGTGTCAGTAAGTTGAACAAACTGGAATTAGGGAGCTGTCTCCAGGGCCTCCCAAATATAAGGATTTCATGTTCTTTCCTTGGCAGGTGGTTTACAAGACAACAAATCTGTCTATCTGTTTGAGCTTGAAAATGCAGCGGGGTTGGGGAGAAAGGAACAGCAGGGAGGGTGTTATTTTACTTGCTATTACCTTTAGTTTTAGGATTTGTTTGGGTTTTCATGTTAAAGCAAGTTATACCTGTGGTTTGTCTTGAACTGAAAGGACCATTGCCCTTAATAGTGAATTAAATGTGCTGGAGAGGGGAAAGATTTCCACATTTTCATTAAAAATGAAGGTCAGTCTGGTCTTGAGCTGAGAAAATCCGGAAATACCATGTCACTGACCTGCAGCATGGAACTGTTCCCTCTTTTTCCGGGGAGAAGGGCAAAGAGAGGACATTCAGATCACTGAATTGGGTTGGGATCTGCAAACTTTGGGCCACTTAACCCCTTCTTACCAAGCAGTTGTTTCAGGGGAAGCCAAATGGCACAAGCAACCATTTCTCTGCTTTCCCAGCAGTGTCAGGTCACATTCCCAGCCCAAAATGCTCATGGAAATATTGGGACATCTCCTTTCCCTGCCACCCCTGCCAACAGGGCCATGTGCCATCACCCTCCTCAGTGTCCCTCAGGGCTGAACCCAGCAGGGACTTCAGGCTCTGCAGGGAGCTGAGAGGCTTTTGCACTGCAGGCTGTGGATCTGCAATATTCCCACTCTGGAGCTGGAGGAATCCCACAGTGAACATGGAAAATCCAGCCTTGCTGATGTCCTCAGCCTTGATTTCTCTCCAACCCTTTGATGTGCTTAAAATAAAAGAAAATAAATATATTAAAAATGAGAAATTAGCAATTAACAAAAAAAAAGTGAATGAAAAGGGAAGGAAAAAGGAAATAAAGGGAGAAGGGGAAAGAAGAAAGGGGAAGGATGAAGAGATGTAGACTGGGAAAGGGGTAAATAGGGGAAAATGGAGAAAAAGAGGGAAATGGGGAAAAAAAAAAAGAAAAAAGGGATAGAAAGGGGGAAAGAAAAAGAAAGATGGAAATGGAAACACAGGGGGGAAAAGGAAGAGGAAGGAAAGGGAGAATAGTGAAAGGAAACGTGGGAAATAGGAGAGGAAGGGGAGGAGAGTGAGAAGAGGGGGAAAAGAGGAAAAGGGAAATAAAAGGAAAAAAGGAGAGAATGGAAAAAGAGAAAGGGAAAAATGAAAATAGGAGAGGGACAAGGGAAAGAGGAAAGAAAAGAAGGATGGAAATGGAAAAACAGAGAAAAGAAACAGGGAGGAAAGGGGGAAATAGATAAAAAGAAATGTGGGAAATAGAAGGAAAAGGGGGAGGAGAGGGGGAAGGGGGAAGGGGGGTAAAGGAAAAGGGAAAAAAGGAAAAAAAGAGAAACAGAAAAAGAGAAAAGAAAAAAAGTGAAAAGAGAAGAGAGAGGAGGGAAAGAGGAAAGAAAGGAGAAGGGAAGGGTAAAGAAGGAAATCAGGAGAAAAAAAGATAAGGGGGGGAGGGGGAAGGGGGAGGAGGCAAAAGAAGGGAAAATTAATAAAGGGCGAAAGAAGCCGGGGGGAAGGAAGGAAGGAAATGGGTGCAATGAGGGAGTAAGAAGAGGGGAAGGAGCACCCCGGGCAGCGCTGTCCCCCCCAGGCCCCGCCGTACCTGGGGCGGGCGGGGGGCGGTGCCGGACCCGCCCCGTGCGGGAGGCGGTGCGGGAGCGGAGCGGGCTCGGAGCCGGGGCTGCCTCCTCCTCCTCTCTCTCCCTCCTCCTCTCCTTCCTCCTCTTCCTCCTCCTCCTTTCGCTCCGTGCCCCGCTGGATGCGCCCAGCCCGGCGCCGGGAGCCGAGCGCTGCCCGCCGCCGCTCCGCCGGGCTCCGGCCGGGATGGGGGATGCTGTCAGGATGGGGGACACCGTCAGGACGGGGAACGCCGTGCTGGGCGTCGCGGTGCTGCTTCTCGGCTGCCTCCTGTCCGCGGTGAGTGACCGAGGGGCTGCGGGATCCAGCGGGATCCAGCGGGATCCAGCGGGACCCGCTCCCTGCGCTCGGTGTGGCGGGGCCGCCGCGGGCAAACTTTGGGCAACTTTGGGAGCGCTGCCGGGTGAAGGCAGGTGGATCTGCTCGCTTCCCTGTCCCCCCATCTAGATACTTGCTAATCTGGAAAACAGCAATCGCTTGGTTTCCTTTTTATTCAGGTGTGCGTCCTCTCCGGGAGCGAGAGGCTCTCTTGAGCTGGAGGAATTCCCTTTGGGATTTTAGCGTTTTATTTCGGCTCTCGGTTTCGTTGCCATTCAGGTTTGCAGCCCGGCTTTCGCTTTGCTTTGGTTTCTGTTCAGGAGCTCGGCGGTTCCGTGAAAAGCTCTCCCCTGTCCCAAAACTGGGGATAACGGGATGAGGATCGCCAGAGGCGATTCAGCGGCAGGGCAGGGGGCTCTGGGGTAGGAGTGGGACCTTCCTCCGGCTGCCCACGGGAAGTTCCGCAAAGTGCAGCTCTCCCAATAGCACAACCTCGTGTGGATGCGCTGTGTAAGGGAAGAGCAGGAGCTGGGAGCAAAGGATGTGCTTTCTGGCTGCCGTGTCCCTCCTGGATGTGATTTCCACGCCTGCAGGTCCCTTGCTGGGGCAGTGGCGTTTCCTCCCCCGCCGCAGACGGTTCGTAGCTCGGTGCAGGATGAGCAAACGGGGCTGTTTCTCCTGGCGATGTGTCTGTCTGTGCTCACACGCACAGATACCCAAAACACACACACACGTGTGTGCAGGACCCGGTTCCCTGTGCCACCAGGACTTCTGCACATTTCTCTGAGCTACCTGGTCTCGTGGAAGGTGTCCCTGCCCATGGCAGGGGGTTTGGAACTGGATGATTTTTAAGGTCCCTTCCAAAGCGTTCTGGGATTCTGTGATTTCAGGCTTTGTTCTTGCAGCCTTGTTTCCCTTGTAGTGTTTGATTTCTAGTGAGCCTGTTTCTAATTCAGCAGGCTGGGGGAGGAGGGAGGTTGGGAGCTGGCTGTGTCTGAGTTTCCCTCTCAGTTCTAACCTTCTCCCACACTTGTTTTCCCCCTGGAAGGTGAGGTTGCCTCACCAGCATCCTGAGGTTGTCCACTGGAAGTGGGTTATGCTGTCAGTAGTTTGTTGCTGGTCACTTCTGTTTGCACTGCTGGGCTGGTGACAGTGGCTGTGGGCATGGAATCATCTCAGAAAGGCCTGGGTTGGAAGGGACCTCAAAGATCATCTCATTCCAATGCCCTTGCTGTGGTCAGGGACACCTTCCAGTAGATCAGGTTGCTCAGAGCTCCATCCAACCTGACCTTAAAGCAGAGTCAGACCAACCAAGCCAAGCTCAGAGAGTGGAAGTTAACCCAAATGTGTCACTGCATCACTCACCTCCTCGTTCTTCTCCCCTTTCTTCTCTTCTTGTCCATCAAGAAACAAAACAAGTGGACTTATTTCAATTTTTTTTTTGGCTGTCACCACGAGCCATGCAGCCATCTGCATTGCCAAAGACCTTTTTGGTGGAAGAACAGGCTGTGAAAATGGATTAAAGTATTAAAAAAAAAAAAAAAATGACCAGGCAATTAGTTCTTGGAATTCTACAGAGTTTGCTGTAGGGAAAAAAACCAAAGTAGCTGATGTCCAGGGTTGGATCAGGGGACAGGAGAAGGGGACAGCATTCCCATCAGCTGCTGGAGGTGCTCCAGCTTTTAATTCCACTGAAGCCCCTGGCAAAAATCCCATTTCTTTGAAGATTGTTGGCATGAAGAGATCCTCTGGGACCAGATCCTGCAGAGGGGGAAGTCAGGCATCTGCTGAAGTTCACCCTGGAAGTGGTGACAGGATTGAGCCCTTTTGCCGATGCTCTTGGGTCGATCATTGCTGTCAGAAAGCACAAACCCCTGAAGCTTTGGGACAACACCAGGCACAGAGTGGGTGCAATCCTGTGACTGGTTCCTTTTCAACCCTTTCATTTTTTTGTTGTGTTAATGTTCCTGGAATCTGGTTCATACTGGTGGGTTAAAAAGGTTCCTGTGCTCCTTATCAGCACTGATCTGCAAGGTGACTGATACTGAAGTGCTTGAGAAAATCCCTCTTTGTTTTGTTTCTCATCTTAAACCTTGGATTTGGGGCTCATTTTTAAAGCAAAAGTAGCTTTGCAGTCATAACCTGGCTCTGGGACCTGTGATGGCTCAGGGGAGTTTGGTTTGGTTGAGGGTTTTTCCTCTTCTTGTAATTTATTGTGATAATTTTTATTGCTACGTCCTTGGGAAAACTCTGAACGGGAGCAATTGGCTGATCAACAGGTTCAGTGCAATAAAAGCGTTGCAGCCATGTGGTTCCTAATTGCTGTTATAAACTTTCCCCTCAGCCTCTCATGATCTCCCAAGTGTGGAGAAAAAAAAAAAAAAAAAAGAAAGGGGGAATTGAGCAAATGTCATTTGCTGTAGTTCATCAGGGTCACCAAAGACCTGCCCTGGGCAGCTTTGAGCAGGGCAAGAAAAGGGCTAAAGTTGGTGGTGGGGGCATGATGTAAATGCACAATAATCCCTTTTAGGTCCTTTTGTGTGATTTTGCCTTTTTAAGGGTGTATTTAAGGTAATTTGGGCTGAAGAGCTACGAATTAGACACTTTTATTTTTTCAGTGTGTGTCTAGAAAATGAGATGTGGATAATTGGAGGCAGTTGGTGGATTCTACGTGCCTTCAGTCTACGAGCTCCTTGAATTAGCCAGATCTGCCCAGCTGGTGTAATTTGCACTTTTCTTCAGAGTTTTACTCTGCTCCAGCCATGAAACAGAATAAAAAAGAATGGAATGGAAAAAATAACAAACTCTGATCTGATCCTTCATCAGTCCAAGTGTAAATGCTGGAAATGGGACCAGTGTGAAAAATCAGTTAAATTTAAGCTCATGGCACAACAACTTCAGCTGTGTCTGTATCTCTTTCCTCCTGAGAACCTAAAAAGTGAAATAAATATATTTTAAACAAAATAATCACTGTTTTTGCCGAAAATACAAGGTGCTCCCTAAAATCCTCAAGCCTAGTTCCTGCACCCAGCACAAAGATCCTTCAGTAGTAACAACATGTGTTTGACAAAGGCCTTGCCACAAAGCCTCAGTGTACCCTTGGGGGTGTGATTTATTAAATTTATACCTGCAGAAACGCACGACTGACTTTATTTGGGAGAACCAGTTGCCCAACCCTGTGTCTGGGTAGCTCTGAAAGTCTCGCCTCTTTATAATGCTGAAAGTTTTCAGAGAACATCTATAATCAGCAATATATTTAGTATAGAAACTCTTATTTAGGGCACAACAAAGCAAAAATTGAAAAATAGGCAAAAAAACCCCACTGGTATCAGAGGAAAAAACCTGCTCTGAGGAATATTTAAGGCTATTTGCAGCAGTGTGTTGCTCCAGCCCACCAGCGTGTCAGCAGGGGGATTCACACCACCATTATCACATCCTCCCTGCAGCCAAGAGCTCTGTCTCCAGCAGGAAAACTCCGGAGAACCAGCCAGGATGGGAATTGTGATGTATTTTAAAAGGAGATGAGCCTTTAAAAAAAAAAAAAAAAAAAAGGGATATTTGCCAAACGTTCAGCATCAGGAGGAGGGTGGGACCATGGACAGAGAACGCTGCCTGGCTCGTGAGTTTGGGAGTGGAGGTGGATTTTCTCCTTTTCACAGCACTTGAAAAATATTCTGGCTCCAACTCCTTTCCTTTGTAATATCAGTGGTGTGAGAGCCCCGGGGCTGCCCCAGGTAGAAATGCAAATCGGGGTGTGCTGTGTTTTGTGCTGAGTCTGTCTGGTGGTGCCTTGTGGGGCTGCCCTGACATTTTGCTGTTGTTTCGTTGTTTCCAAGTGGTGTGACTTTTCCAGGTGGTTATTTGTCTCTTCTCACTTGGCTTTCCAAGGAGGGGTCATGGAAATTGGTGGATGCAAAGCAGGGGGATGCTCTGCACGTTTGGGGTGTCGAGTAAGTGATGGGACTGTGTTGGGGAAGAGGGGTTTTGGCTCTCCAGAGGCTGCCTTGGAAATGGCAAAAAAAGACAGAGTTTATATTAATATTCAGGGAAAAATCATAATAATAATAATAAGAAGAAGAAGAAATAGCAGCTTTTCCCTTTTACCAGATGGTCTTCAGCAGAAACAACTGGAAAGACTGGTAACTTGTCAGAACCAATCTTCCACATCATATCCTGACTTAAGTCTGGTAGGACTGGGAAGTTATGTGGTATTCCAGCTACTTTGTAGACACAAATTCTTTTGGGAGATGGAGAACAGAGGGAAGAGGTACAGGAATATCTCGCTGTTTAGCATCAGACATCCTGTTTATTGGCAGACTGAGGAAGGGCACCAGACACTGTAGATCAATGAGACCCAAGATATGATGATCTTGTTTTCAAGTCAGATCTGAGCTCACTTGGAGGGGATTTGTCACACTCTGCATGGCCTCAAATTCAGGAGAAGGCTCAAATTACCTGTGCAGGGTAAAAACTGTTCCTCAGGTTTTGATGGGGAGCAGGATTCAGCTTGGTTTTGTGAATTCAGTGGGTCACATCCTGTCACTTCACTGCGTGAGTGAGATCCCTGCTGCATCACACCAGCTCCATGGAAATGGATATGTGGCTTTCCAATGCCTGGGAAAGGTTGTGGGATTAAATAAAGCCCCATTCTCTGCTCTCATCAACTCTCTCTCTTCTGTGTCGGAAAGAAGAGGAAAGTCCTTTGCAAGAACCAAAATATGGGAAACGCAGCCAAGAAAAACCCTCAGATCTGGGCCAGAAACATAAATAGAAAGGGTTGGAGATGCCTGGAGACCCCAGAGCAGGAGGGGTTGATGTTCTGGCCCATCAGGTGGGACAGAGAGCCTGGATGGACAGACAGACAGACTTGCCAAGCCTGCCTGTGCCATGGCACTGATTTGTCCTCCTGCCCTGTGCAGCCAGGCAGGGTTTCCCTCCGTCAGTGCTGAGTCCTTGCTGTCCCACTGCTCCCTCCCTTCCACTCTCCCAGATGTTTTCCAGAAGTCACGAGCTCTCTCAGCTTCAGCTGGGTGGAAACTGAGCCAAGAGGGGAGATGCTTTTGCCTCTGAAAATGAGCTCCCAGAGGACTGCAGTGGAAGAAAACTCAGACCTTTTGTTTTGAGGTATGGGAGGGCCAGGGACGTGATTCCAACCACCAGACTGGCCTCCCTCCAGAGCTCTCACAGCTACTGCCATGGCAGGGAGGTCCTGTCCATGGTGGGAAGGCTGTTCACCAGCTGAGCAGTCTTCTTGTCACTGCTCCCTTCTGGAGCAGCCCACAGCATGCTTGGCTTCCTGCCTGACCAGCAGGGATTTCTCTGGGATGATTCATCATCCTGGGCACAGGCTTCACCTTTCACATTACAGGACCACGATGCAGGGAGAGTTCATTCATTAGAACCCAGAAAGTGCCCTGGGGAAGGTTTGGAGGACGAGATGAGCTCCCCAAAGCCAGTGTTTGCTGGATGCTCCTCACATCATTCTAGACCACTTTATTTGTTGACCAGACTTCTTTAACACTGAAAGCCTAAAGGCTTGTGGAGAGGCAAATAAAAGTGCAAAGTTTCCTTCTGATAAGGATGTTAACACAATGCCAACGTTTTCTACCCTGAAACTTCAGCTTTATTAGGAGCATCTACTGGCTCTGCCCTTGCTGCAAATCACTGTTAAACAGCTCAGCCTCATGCATAAACCCTAATGAGGGAAGAGCTATAATAGCAAGAGCACTTATGTTTAATAATTGCCAATCTGCACAAACATAAATAGCCCGTGTGAACACGGCTTGACCTGCTGGCAGGGAGCAGGTGAGGTGAAGAGGCAGAAGCAGATGTGATCTTTCTCTGCTTGTTCCAGTCCTTGCCTCTGACATTCTTCCCCCCACTCCTGTGGATGCAGATGTGGTGCCCTGGAAGTCAGTGCAGCCCTGGTAGGAAGTTGGCTTAGGTGGCATCGGCTCTCAGTTCAGCAATTTTCAGATGGTTGGATTGTTAAGTGAATTTGGGGACATTTTTGTGTGCAGGGATGTGTGCTGTGGATTGCTTAGGGCTGGAAAGCCCATGTTAGTGCTGCTTTACTGGCAGTTTATTGGGCCAGATTTTATCTACAGCACTGACTGTTAGATATATTTAGTATTTCCAGGACTTAGAGACCTGTTCCTGTACAGGAATTTTAGAGACCCTGATGTACCTTACGTTAGCAAAGTCACTTTTCCAGTCAACTGTAACAGTGGATATTAACAGCCTTAAACTCCTCCATTAGTCACATTAGGTGGATTTCTCCCCCCCCAGGGCAGTCACTAACTATCCATTTCACTGTTTGCATTGCTGGGAGATGGAGATTTACACTTCTGTCGTTGGCATTTACATTGTTAGAACTGAATGGGAATTATTTTCTAATTCAGGATCAAATTGGGATCGTTTTGTGGTGTGTTTCACTAGTGAACTTGGCAAACAGGGTTGATGATGTTTTGATAAACTGCTGGATGTCATGGCTTGGCTCCATTGATTTGCATCGATTTAAAGTGGAGAAGAGACCAAAGGAGTTGAGTATGGAGACCCCAACTCTGTTTGCTGAGCCACCACCCCCATGATCCCTTTCTTTTTCAGCAGGGATATTCCTGCTCCTGGCAGCTGGGAGGCTGAGTATGAGCTCCAGAGTTTTTTTTCCTCCTCATCCCTGTCACCTCATCACGAGGGAATGTGAAAAAAAAATCTATTTAAATACAATTCTTGTCTGGAGGGGAAAATATCAATACTCCGTGTCTCCTTTTTAAAGCTGAAATCTATTGGGTGTCTTTTAAAAAGCTGTTTTCTTCGAGGCTCCAACCTTGATTCTGTGTTTAACAGATGTTTCGATTAATACCTGGTGACTTGTAACATCACAACCAACACCTGAGCAGCGTCTCCAGGGCCCTTATAAATGTCCCTGTCAATCCCAGCTATGCAGCCTGGGAGGTTCCTTGCAGGTGGCCTCGGGGTGGGATTTCCCCTGGCACATCATGACAGGTTGTGGCGTTTCTGTGTGGATGTGACCAGCTGAGCTCCCGTTGTGGTCAGCACTGTCAGGTCGGTGCTGCTGCTCCCTCTCAGGCACCTCAGGCTATTTGACATGTGGGAGAACATCCTGTTGTCCCACATCATCCCTTTCCAGGGAGTGAAGCCCCCTGCAGGTGAAGCTCTGTTATTTGGGAGTCCCTGCCCATGGCTGAGGGGTTGGAATGAGATGATTTTTAAGGTCCCTTCTGGACCGTTCTGGGATTCTCTGACTCTGTTGCTGTGAGCACTGAAAATAAATTGCCTGAGATGGCACCACGTGCCTTGTTATGCACCTTTCTGAACCCTCACTGACTACAGTTCAACCCTTAGGTAGATTTAAGATCTTAAGCTCCAAGCTGAATCCCTCCCCAGGTTACTCATGTTGTGTAAGAAGGAAAAAAAAAAGAAGGAAATTTGCTCCATGGTGAGCTTTTCCCTGCAAGCTGCTTTATTCATTACCAAAAGCAGCTTTTATTTCATCTCTCCTAAGTGGCAGCTCAAACTTGGAGGAACACATCCCCTTGCAAGGCAGGAAGGAAATGAAATGGAATATGCTGAGTGTGATGACCATCCTCCCCACCCAAAAAAAAAAAAAAAAAGAATCCACAACAATTCAGCACATTTGCAGCAAAATGAAAAGCTGCTTCAGTGCTGGCACTCAGCATTTTTATGTGCTCAGCTTGGAAAGGGCCAGAATCCAAATCCTGCTGGAGATTATACCCCTCCCACCTTTATTTTGCCATAGCCACATCCAACTCTTACTTTAAGTCAGTGTAATGATTATTTATATACTTTCCCTTTACAGACCCCCATCTATTTGTCAGGGAACAGGGGAACCCCCTTTGGAAAGTTGATGCCATTCATGTGTATGTGGGATATATGTATTTGCTTTTTTTTTGGAATTATTTTTAAGTCACCTTTCACAGCCCTCAGGAGCTTCCTGAGCAGAGATTAAAGGCAGTGCCCTGACAGATGTGATTTCTTGCAGAGGGAGGGAGGGAGGGAATGGAATCTTTCCCAGGACCATTCAGCTCTTGCTTGACATACTCAAAGGCAGAGAAAAAAAACTGCTGCTGAGACAGTTCCCAGCTTTACAGGGCACCAAAAGGAGGCCAAACATGAAGACTTACTGAGGTGCTGAGGCATCTTCAGCTAAGCTGAGTGAATTTTTGGGGGGAATGGTATTAAACTCAGCTGCAGAGCCATGTGGGTCTCAGCTCTTGCTGGGCACTTAAATTCCAGTGCTCCAGGGATTCCTCTCAAAGAATTTTCCCACCCTTTCTGCTTTGCTCTGCTCCCTGACTCTCCTTGTACAGTTTATTTCTTGTACAGTTTCTCCTTTTCCACCTGCTGGAGATGGTGCTTTGTAGTTGGGGCACAGGAACTCTTGTTCTTTCATCGTCTCCAAACAGTTTTCTTTGCAGCACCGTTTCTGGCAAAATTAAACTTTCTTCCTCCTTGCCCCGCTCTCTCCTCCCTTTCCTGGGAATTCATGCAGCAAACGGAATATCAAAGGCTTATCTTTAGGCTGTTTGTGTACAGTGCAGATGAGAGAAGGTTCCATCAAGAGAAATAACAGCCTATGTTGGAACAACTGAAATATATATTTATATATATCTTTTTCTGTGTATTTATACATAGAAAAAATATATATTCTCAGGCACAGTGATACTTCTTGAGGTTTGAAAGAGAAACAAAGCTGAGAAGCCATTGCTCTGGGTTTGGCTTGAAGGTGTTTCTCAGCGGGACATGAAATAAAAGCCTGTTGGTTTGTGGAGCGTCTTGTTGCAAAACCATCACTCCCATCCCTCTGTGCTACAGCCCTACGATGCATCTCTGAAAAGTCAAGCCTGCAAATCAACAGTCATGGCTCTTCTGGGCATTAGAGCCCTGAAAATTCCGTGGAGACAGTGATTTTTACGACATGCCACGTCTGGCCACCTGCTCGTTCCCTGTGTCACAGAGGTGATAACTCTCGCCTGTCCCTGCAGTCCCACAAAGGACTGAGGCTCCCACCTCCCTCACTTAGTGATTTATTTGCTCTGCAGGTGCTAATTACTCTTTTTGTGTGTGTGGGTAATGAACAAACTTGACTCAGCTAAGAACAGTGATTTCAGACCTATGCAATGTGCAGCCTGAAGTTTCCTTGGTGTGTTCCAGAGAGAAAGAGCTGTAAAAGCTTTTTTTTTCCTATCTCTGGCTGTACCAATCTATCCTATAAAAAAATATTATGTCCCATATATCAGTAGTCAATCATGGCTGTGATGGCACTTAATAAAACTGTGGTATGAGATGTTACTTTTAGAGACCCATTCATCTTGGTCTCCAGTTCTTTTGGAGATGCTTCAGTGGCTGAAGGTGCTCTGGGAGTGCATGATCTACACTATAATTAAATTTATACACCATGAGGAAGAGACTCCTAATGTTGAAGTGTGTATTTGTGCCTTCCACCTCGACTGTTGTTTTCATTTGGATCTTACAAGCTTGGGGATACAAGGCAGGAACAACCTTTCTGTCTCCTTGAGCCAACACAGGGCTCCTATTGTATTCATACAGTTATTTACCTTCTATTTCTTAAAATTCATTTTTGTTGCTGTGCTGCTTTTACTGGAAAGCTGTTCCTAGAGCTCTGGTAGTTAAAGTGTATTGGCCAATCCCTGATGGTTTTGCAGATGGAAAGGAAATTAAAAGTTTAAGCTTGCTGCCTTGGGCCCACTTGACCTGAGCCTCAGAAATGTCTTTAGGGGACCACTAAGCATCTGGAAATATTTTTAAACCTTGCTGTAAAGCTGAGGATTTGGCTGTCTGTTCAAATTGGTTTGCCATGTGGTGTTGTTACAGGGAGATAAAACAAAGCCAGGATTTATTGAGGGGACATCTTCCAAAACCATTAAATTCTGTTGTGGAAGAAGAGCTGAGTAAAGGCTGTGATTTTCTGAAGGGAAGGCACCTCATGTGCTCGACAGCACATCTATCTGCTCTTTGGAAAGAGAGATGGGAAGGGAAAGCAGTCCATGTGGCTGCTGCAAGCTGGGATGGAGGCCCCAGGGACTGGCCAGGACCTGTGATCCCAGCATGGAATTGCCTGGGGTAATGGGGAGGACAGGGATGAGGGAGAGGATGGAGATTGTGGAAGCTGGGAACTACCCGCAAGAGAGACTTGAGGGCAGCAGGCAGGAACTGCAGCGGGATTGGGAACAGCCTTTGGGTAGATCCATTGTGGAATAACCCCAAATTTGAGCTGAATGTCGTGTGGGTTGACCCCTGGGTCTGCTGATCCCACTGGGATCCCTGCTGTCTAGAAGAATCCCAGAGCTGCAGCATTCCCAGGAACAGCCCGTGCTGGGAATGCTGAGCAGAGCAGCCCAGGTGCAGTTCTTTCTCCTGAACTTCCTTATTCCACCATGGGTTTTGTGGGGTTTTTTTGGTTTTTTTTGTGGTTTTTTTTTGTTTTTGGTTTTTTTTTTTTGTTTTTGTTTTTGGTTGTTTGTTTTTTTTTTTATTTCCCTGCATATTGCTCTAATAGTGTATTTCTCCTCCTGTTCCTCTCTGCTGCAGATCTGACAGGATTTGTTATTACACAACTGAAGCCACCATCATCATCAAACAGCAGCTTTGTCTTTGATTTGGGCTTGCTTTCTTCCCCAGTATGGGACTGCTGAGAAGTCAGATCTCTCTTTCCAGAAGGGGTATTAAAAATGCTTGGCAGCTTGATGCCCCTCTCCTTTGTAATTATTTCTTCTCTGCCAGTTCACCACTCAAGCTTCCTGGGCTGTCAGCTCTGAAAACAAGTATTAAATATATATTGCAGCCCTGGGAGGAGAGCCCAACCAGCCAGAGTGCAATGGACCTAAAAATAAATGCTGATTTCCCTTGCAGAGCAGCCTGGGGAAAAGTACAGGCAAGGAACAGCATCCACTGGGGCAACCATGAGGAGGAGATGAACCACTAAATTCAGCTGCAGTGGAGAGAGGCAGCAGTTCAGGATGAAGCTGAGCAGTTCAGTTCCAGCCTCTGGAAATGAACTTCCTGCTAGGGGTGGTCTTGTGACTGGTTGCCTAAAACCCAACCTGGAAATGAGAAAAATGTACCTCCTCTACTCACTTGTTGCTTATTTCTTTTCAATTTTGTCTGCCTGCATCTTGCAGATGTTGTAATTAGTGTTTGGCTCAATCAGCCATGCAGATCGATGTCATAAGGGTGATGCTGTCACACGTGATAACATTAGGGAACGGAAGCATCCTCTTTTTCTTCACGGAAGAATTAGGGAAAACTTCCTTACTGAAAGTGTTGTCAAGGGTTGGAACAGGCTGCCCAGAGAATTGGTGGAATCACCATCCTTGGTTTCAAAAAAAGTGTAAATGTGGTGCTTAAAGACACAGTTTAGTGGTGGATGTGGCAGTGCTGGGTTAGGGGTTGGACTCCGTGATCTCAGAGGTCTTTTGTGGTCGGACTCCACGATCTTTTCCAACCTTAAGGATTCCATGATTCTAAAGTAAAGGGCCAGTGCCGGTGCTGGAGTGTTTGTCACTCAGTGGGGTTGAATTTGGCTGAGGGTTGGAAGGTTTGTAGCAGTGAGGGAGTGAGATATGAGAACAACCTGCCAAGAGCTGCGTTGAGAGCCAGAAAACCAAATCTTCTGTGATGGAGGTCAGCCCATTTCTTAAGGGGAAATGTTGTCTGTCACAGGAGCTGTCCCAGAAGGAACCTGCCTGTGATGTGTGTGTTGCTCAGGTGCTGTGCAGGCAGAGGAGTCAGTGTGATCCTGTTCACAGGGCTGGGTTCTCCCTCCTGCTCAAGGAAAAAATGACCAAGGCAAAACCACCTTTAGCAAAGCGTTACCGAAGTGGGAATCTCCCTGTCAGTGCAAGGAACAGGAGGTTGGTTGGGCTTGGAGCCATATCCATGTTTGAGACTGATCAGAGTAGGAGATGGAAACAGGCTATCTGGGAAAGAGAACCATTTCTCTGTCTTAGAAATGAAAATGCAGTATAGAAATCCAGTGTAGTCTGTTGAGAGATGGGCAGGATCTCTCTGGGGTTTCATGTGGTCATCAGAGAATCACAGAAAGGCTTGGGTTGGAAGGGACTTTCAAGATAATCTCATTCCACCCCCCTGCCTTGGGCAGGGACACCTTCCACTAGCCCAGGTTGCTCCAAGCCCTGTCCAACCTGGCCTTGGACACTCCCAGGGATGGG